>JANEHU010000373.1:0-47571 GCA_027563435.1 Nasonovia ribisnigri | reverse complement strand
CTTGGTAACTTCACCGCCTGTTTTTGTTTTTAATGGTATAGTCCAGGCGAACTTTGTAAAACAATCAATCACACAGAGGATATAATTATATCCATTGTTTTTCTTTGAAAGTGGTATCATTTCGACCAAGTCAGCTTGCCATAAATCGTTTTTTTCCGTACACGTTTACTGTTCGTCTTGTATAATTTTTCCTAGCTGGTCTGTGAAGTTCGATTGCTATGTCACGTTTAGACATTTGGTATTTTCTTTGTTATACCAGCTTCATAGAGTTCTTCAAAAATAGATAATATCTCGTTTGAAACCCCAGTGTTTCCCGCAGATTGAGAGGCTAAAAGAAGTCGTAACCTATCAACCAACTCATTCGGATCATTCCAATATACTAAATTATGCGTTTGTAATTTCACACCCGTTCCCGAGGAAAATAGCTTGGAAATAATTTGTGTATATTTTGTGCCACCTTTTTTAATTTTTGTTCCGTCCAGTGTCAAATGTGCTGAAGTTTGAATCAGTATTTCTTTATATGTATTTAAATCGTTATCAGTGTATTGCATTGGATATCTAGAAAACAATAAGTCAGCAAGTCCTGGTGTCAGCTCATAAGATGCATCTTTGATAATTATTGAATTGTTTTTAAATTTCACTTCTTCTCTACCTAATTTGATATCACCATTTGAATATTTTTTTGGACCATATACTTTATCTTTTTGATCTTCTTCTAATTTTCGTAAAATTCCAATCTGGTTATCGGAAGCTAAATGTAGATTATCATTAATTGTGTTTGAAATTTTATCATTAGCGGCTTCGGAACTTTGTGATTTGTCATGTAATTTGTTCAGAGGTTCGATTATCGGTTTAAACGTTTGTGATACATAAGATTGAATATCAGCTTCACCTCTTTTCAATGCTTCAAATTTACGTTTAATGTTTTCCTTGGCAATAACTAATTCGTTCAACACTGTACTTTCACCTTCCATGGTTAAAAATGAACTGTATTATTTTATACAACGACAAATGTATCAAAACCATGTCGATACCGTCCGTTGTCACGTTCACAGTCCTTAATGATCACGACAAAATTAAATCTTCCCCTACTCCAACACAAAGTACAAAACTCTTTAAACTCGGGATAATTCATATCACCCGAACAGTGTTCCATGTAAACATGTTTTAAATTTGTCTCGTCTTGCTTGAATAATACTATCATGTTGCTATTATCTCGGATAAGTTGTTTGGGTATACGGGCGAATGATTGTGCTAGATAGAACACATCGATATTGTTATGTCTACAACGTGTATAGTAAGAACGTACGATATTTTGATTTTCACATAAAATATCGTCAAATACAAAAACAGAATCTGGTAGTGCTTTTTCTGGTGGGATGACCTCATCGTTTTCATGAAAAGTGAATAACTTCACGCCCTCTACATCTTTTAAAATTTCACAAAGCATTTTATATTTAGGTTGTTCGAGTGTTTTCGAGTATATATAAACGTTATGAAATCGTATACCATTGATATTGGTCAATAAAGCATAAATTAAATTTGTTTTACCGCATCCGGAAGGGCCAACAACTAGGGCACGACAGGTATTTGGTAAAAGCTTACCATGTCGAGATTCGAGATTCGTAGGCGGGTCGACATTTTCCACTGTGAGTTTTATTTCTTGGTCGACAAACTTCATTATAAATATCCCTGTAACACTGAGAACGTAATCAGTACACGATGTCACCCGTTCGAAGAAACAACAAGAATAAAGGCGGAGGTATAATTAACACTCTTATAAATAAACTACCATTTGAACTTCATTTGCCTGGTGATTATAAACAATACATATCATTAAATACATTTAACATATATATATATTCTAAACATAATATTTAGGTTATCAGTACTGTGGGCCTGGTACACAATTGAATAAACGATTAAATCGTGGTGATAAAGGTATCAACCCACTAGATTCGGCGTGTAAAGAACACGATATCGCTTATGATCGCAGCAACTATTTTGCAGACCGTCAGAAAGCAGATTACATTTTAGAAAACCAGGCTTGGAATAGATTCAAGTCAAAAGACTCTAATTTAAAAGAAAAGGCGGCAGCGTGGTTAGTCACTACGGGTATGAAGGCAAAACGAAAAATGGGAGCAGGATGTGGATTCAACGCTGCTGTTAAAGCAGCTAAAAATGTATTGAAAAAAAATATTAAAGAAAAAAACCTGATGAAATTAACAAAAAAATGTTTTGCGGCAGCTAAGAAAATATTCCATAAAAACGGTAAGAAGCCTCGAATACCTCGTGTCATACCTATACCGAAAACTGGAGGGATGTTACCGTTGATACCGATTTTTGCCGGTTTATCTGCTCTAGGAGCGCTGACGGGTGGTATTTCTAACGTTGTAAAAACCGTTAGCGAATTCAATAGAAATGAACCTTCACATTTGGGTAGAGGATTATATCTCGCTCCTAATAAAGGCGGATCGTATAAAATCGAGAAAGGTAAAGGATTATATCTCTCTTCACAAGGAGGTAGTTTGTATAAAAGAAAAGGAGCACTTAAATCTCTGAAGAAAACTGTAAAACGAAAAAAAAACTAATAGCTACGTTACCCAAAAGAGCGCTGTACGATTATGAAATTATAAAACATGCACGCATAACGAAAATACCTCATTTCATCGGAGTGTTTTCCAGAGATAGGTTACCTACACGTCCTAAGCATAAAGAATCGGCTGTAATCAATTTGGACGTTGAAAAAAGTACTGGAACTCATTGGGTAGCGTATAAGAAAATCGGAAAACAAGTTACATACTACGACAGTTTTGGTAATTTACCACCTCCATTAGAACTACAGTCGTACCTTAGTGGATGTACGATACAATATAATTACAATAGGCATCAACGTTATAACACATATAATTGCGGACATTTGTGTTTGAAATTTTTATCATGTACACAATAACATTAAATGGTAATTCAAGCGAAATGTCATGTGATATTTTCCCACCGTTGGAAGTACAAAACACCTCGCAGCTATGTCTGTTAAGCCTACAGACAAATAATTCTATACCAAACGTGGAACCAGATTGTAATACAATTGGATTTCGTGATTCGCTTGGGAAATGTAAAACAGTGATTATACCTACAGGATCGTACGAAATAATAAATTTGGAATCGATGATTCAAAAACTGTTACCGAATCATGTTACATTGTTTCAACTCAAGGCCGACGGTAGCACATTGAAATGTTCAATGACGTGTAGTCATGATGTTGATTTCACTATTGAACATAATATATCGAAAATATTAGGTTTTGAAAATAAAGTTTACTCTGCCAAGACATTACACGAATCTGAACGGATAGTGAACATAATGAAAGTCAATTGTATAAAAATCGATTGCAATCTAATTTCTGGTTCATTCAGTAATGGTATACCGAGCCAGACGATACACGAGTTTTTCCCTTCTTCACCGCCAGGACATAAAATCATTGAAGTTCCGAAACATTTAGTTTTCTACCGGCTCAATTCTTCGTCTATAAGTAAAGTAAATATAGTACTGAGAGATCAAGATAATAATTTAATCAATTTGAGAGGGGAGCCAATCACAGTTCGTATACAAATTAAACATAAAGATGGCTATTAAGTTCAATAGTTATATAAAAAGAAATGTGATCAAGAGTCCCTACAGTACTACTACCAAGGTTAATACGTCAAGACGTCCTCCGTTCAAACTAACCAAACAAAATCTATCGTTTCTACGGTCTTTAAAAGTTCTATAGTCATGGATGATATGTATTTGGACGTAGCCGGTGGATATGACGATGAGTGTAAAATAACTCAAATGCAGTACCACTCTTTCCTGCCTTATTCTTCAACAGCTTTATCCAATAACGATGAAATTAGAATATCTATTCAAAATATGGACGCATATACTCTGCCCTGTGAGAGTTATATTTATATTGAAGGTAAATTGAATATACCGACAGATGTTGCATCATATGCGAACGAAATAAATTTTACCAACAATGGTTTAGCGTTTTTGCTTTCCGAAATCCGATATGAAATTAACGGTGTGGAAATACAAAAATTAAAATCTCCTGGAATATCTTCGAGTCTTAAAGGTTTCTGCTCACACACTCTCAATGAATTGAACAATCTACAGAATGCTGCTTGGGATGTAGATATGGATGCCAGTGAAAATAAACATTTCATGTTGAATAACAAATTTGCTGGTTGTATCCCACTCAAACACTTGTTTGGATTTTGTGAAGATTATAAAAAAATACTACTCAACTGCAACCAACAAATAATTTTAAACAGATCATCTACAGACTTTGATGCGTTGTACGTTTCGGGAACCATAGCAAATGAAAGTAAAGAAAAACTTAAAAAAGTAGCGATTGAACTGAGTAAAATTATTTGGAAGATGCCCGTTATTAGGGTGAGTGACAAAGAAAAAATTAAACTGTTAAAAGTATTGGACTCTCGTAAACCACTAGCATGTGCGTTCAGAAATTGGGACTTGTGCGAATATCCAGTTCTCCCTCAGAACACTTCTCATTCATGGACTGTTAAATCAAGCAGTTTGCTTGAGAAACCTAGATTTGCATTAATTGGATTTCAAACAGATCGAAAAAATAATTTATTTAATCCGTCGGGACGGTTCGATCACTGTTACCTGAAAAACCTTAAAGTACACCTGAACTCTGAAGTATATCCATATGAAGATTTCCGTGCAGATTTCACAAACAACGTTACAGCTATATTGTACAAAGCGTATGCCGAATTCCAAAAATCATACTACGAGAGAGAATATAGCGAGCCTCTACTTGCAAAAAACATTTTCCAACAATTTGTACCAATCATAGTCGTGGATTTATCACGACAGAACGACAATGTAAAATCATCGACTGTAGATTTACGCATCGAGTTCGAAACAGACAAAGCTATTCCAGCAAAGACTGCAGCATATTGCCTCATCTTACACGATCAAATTATAACTTATAGTCCATTTAATGGTGATGTAAGGAAATTGTAAATAATTTGTAAAATAAAAAATACTTTTTTTTTTAAAATATCATGTTTTTTCTTTTTATTATATAATAATAAAATGTCATATTACAATAAAATATTACATTCTTAACGAAAACTTAATCTCCGGGCTGCTTTTGCGGTTTCACGTGCTACGAATGCCCTTGTCCTCGGTCTGGTTACTTCAGACTAAAAAAAATTGTTTTCTTTAATATAAAATAATATGTAAAAATAAAATCGTATTACCTCAATTTCGATCGAACAAGCTAACCATCCCCTTGCCAATTGTTTGACTGCTTTAATTTTCAAATCTGCTACGAAACAACGACTAGTTAACTTAAGTTGTTTTTTCAATTCTTGGACATCGATGCGGTATAAATAATCTTCAGCTTCGCTTATTTTTGTGTCTTTGGGTAACGGCATTTCCTTTCCAAGATACATTGAAATATCAAAGGACTGAGCTAATACACTAGGCCGTGTGTATATATTTTTCATCTGAATAACTTCTTCCACGGCATCACTTAATTGTATGATCCTTGAAACATTTGCTTTAGTTAGTTGTACATGTTGATCCTGTTGCAAACACTTTATTGAGAGAACGTTGTCACCGTTGTATTTAACAATTGCGGCCAATATAAACTCCTTCAGCATTAAATGAGATGGTAGTGAAAAATTTATGTGGTTAAAAGCTATATGAATTAGTAATTTATAGACTTCAACACTCATTTTAACACACTGCGAGTTATTTGAGATGCATATAACGCAATTAAACAAAAAATCAGGATCTAATCCTATATTTATAAAAATATTGCTATCAATAAAGAATGTAGTACAATCGATCAGATTATTAGCCATTTTTGTTAGATACGTTCAAAACTGTCTCGAAATAAGTTAGCAATCGGGGTACGCACACGACTCGTTTGACGGAAGACTCACGACTGTATTGAAATTAGTCTGTGTCACCCTTTTAAACAGTGCCACCGAGCGCTCGTTAAGAGTAGGAGTGAATCCCCACTCTACAGTAAGTTACATGGTAGGGATATGTATAAGGAAATAACACATGTTATGATATAAAGAATATTTATTATCATCATAAATAAGATATTATTATTAATTATAAAATTAATTTCGTATTCTTCTGAGTAGATTGAGACTAACCGTCTGTGTAGGCAAACAAAGATGGTGGGGATGGTGAAAATCTGTTAAAATAAGTCGGACCATCGTTCTCGTCAACAGCCTGTAATAAAAATTTATCAATATCCATTTATCATGTAAATAATGTATATGCGTGTATTACCATAGGTTTGATTTTCCGAATTGGTGCTTTCGTTGGTAAACTCGAACGTGTTGAAAAGTATTCTCGAAACCCCCTTTCCTCGTCAGCACCCTAAAAATAAAATAACGGTTAACTCGAGAACTTTTTTTACAATTTTAATTTTTTTTAAATTACCCGTGACTGTGAAAAATCGTTTTCGTCGTGTATAATCGTCGGGGACAAAATTGAGTATCTTGACGGCGATAAGTCAACGTTAAAAGCTTCCGTTTTATGCTATAATAAAAAAACAAAAATAAGTACCTAATCATAATAAAAAATGTTAACTATCGTAATATTTAAATAAAAATAAATTTTCATACTTTTATAGAATTATTCAATTTTTCCATCCATTTGATTGCCAGCTGTTCAGTTGCGAGTAATTTTATCTGGTTGATAAAACTCTGTTTGTTCTTCGGTATATGGTTTTCGATTAATTCGGTATGAATTCCTTTGATTATTGAAACTATTTCTTCGAGTTTCGCTGATTTATCAACTTTAAAATCAGTATTCAAGTATTCCGATATTTGATCGATTTGATTTAAAATAATAGGTCGTGTGATAGCGATTTTCATTGTTATGGTTTCAAGAATTGTGGTCTCTAAATCTTGAACTGTCATAAGATCTCTTCGATTCAATATAGTTCTACATCCGTCTATTTTTTTAGACTCTACGACCAACACATTTTCTCCTTTATATACCATACTTGTGAGAAGAACAAATTCATCTTCCAAAAAAATAATATTTTTATGTCGCGTTGCAGCGTCCAGAATGTAGGATAAAACATGGCCCATCACTGAGTAAATACGCTTCAAGAAGTCCGGAGATATATTTACATAGCGCGACGGTGTAATTATTTGTACGACGATATTGAACTGATCTTTTGAATCGAAACCAACGTTTAAAAATTTTCTGTTTTCAAAATCGATTGTAAAATTAGTACAATCGATAAGTTCAGCCGGAGATGTAGGCGCAACATATTTGTACAACCGATTCATTTCACTGATTGATCCAGCCATAATAACACTGTTATAAAATTACAACTTGACACTGTTAAAACAAAACTAAGACTGAATGTTCGTACACTGAATTATTAACTAATTGTTTCGAGTATGGAGGGGGTAATAACTTATAGTGGGGAAAACGGTGCTGTAGTGGGAGATTATATTGTATACATAATATAAGACGTGTTTAATACATATATGTATACCGTGGCAATAAAATAAAGGCGGCAGATGTGATAACATTTGATAACTGATAATACGCGATCGACGTTAAAAATATATGATATCCATGTTGGCAGGGTCAGTAGGGTCAGCGGTCAGAAGGGTCAGCAGTCAGGAGGGTCAGCGGTCAGGAGGGCCAGTGGTCAGGAGGGTCAGCGGTCAGGAGGGCCAGTGGTCAGGAGGGTCAGCGGTCAGGAGGGCCAGTGGTCAGGAGGGTCAGCGGTCTGAATCCCCTTTTTCATACTACTGTTAACCACTTTGAAATCACTCATATTTAGTAGTAAAGCTCTGGTTACCGTGATTTCTAATATGGCGTGCTGTGATTGGTTGTTATTGTGTAGTCCTGAAAAGGACTGTTTTAGTTGGTGGTGTACCGTTACAACTAATATCTATTAATAATTAATAACTTATGTCTTATTAATTTGTATTTTATCTTTAAGATTACATATAGGTAATTCTCTTCAAATAATATAAGGCAGTGTTAACTGTGAGGTAGGTAGTCACTATAATATAGAATTTATATAAATTATTATGTAGAACATATGTACCATATGTTATGTACCTATAACAGACTGCAGATATTTCCCTATCCACAGAAGTATTCTGAACAGCCCACTGAAATTTTGTTTTTAAGTATTTTTAATAATTTTTACTGAGTTTCAGTCAGAATGGTAACTTTTTTCGGAACAGTACAAAGTATATTTGATTTTTTTTCTAGTTCGACTGCTCGTTGGAACATAGTATCTCAGTTTTTAAAATGTACATTGAAATCTCATAGTGATACACGTTGGGAATCGAAGTATAATGCTGTACATTCATTGCTTACTCAGTTGAAATATGTTATACAAGCATTACAACACATATCTGAAAATTCAGAATTTGGGGATGGAGTCTCCGGGGCTCAAAGTCTACTTGGTTTGATTAATGTAGAGTTTGTTTATCTTTTGGTTATGTGGGACTCAATTTTAAATCAAGTATATAGAGTTAATATTACCTTGCAAAAATCAAATATTTCTATTTCTAATGCATCAAAAATTGTGATGGGCTTAAAAAATGCTTTGGAAGAAATGCGAAATGAGGGATCAGAAAATATTAATCTTTTAGCAAATAATGTATGTAATGAAGCTAAAATTTCAACAATATTTAAATCTAAAAGGCCAAAAAAAATTAAGAAAATGAGTGGTGAACAAGCATCTGATTCGACGTTTACTATACAACAGGAACTTAAATTGGAGTACAACCAAGTTATGGACACTTTAATTTCACAAATATCTTGGCGTTTTGAAGCATTGTCGAACATTGCTAACGATTTTGAATTTCTTTCTGGGTTCCATCTTAATACGTTGTCGATTGAAGATCTTAAAAAACACGCTGCTGATCTAGTTTTAAAATATAGTTCAGACCTGAATAGTGAATTACTAAATTAAATTGAATGTTTTAAGTATCAAGGAGAAGCAATTATACCTAATTTAAAAATGGCAACTTATTTAGACATATATTAAATGGCATAAAAACATATGAACTAAGCTCAGTGTATCCAAATTTAGTTATCGCTTACAGACTATTACTTACTTTTCCTGTAACTGTTGCATCTGGGGAAAGATCATTCAGTAAACTTAAACTAATTAAAACATATCTCCGTTCAACCATGTCTCAAGAAAGATTATCGAATCTTGCTATATTGTCAATAGAAAATAAAATGACACAAACTATCAATTTTGATGATGTTATTGAAAACTTCGCATCGATCAAATCTCGAAAAATAAGTTTATGAAAATCAAGTCAAGTTCTTATTATATTTTAAAAACTTAATTATTATAGTATTTTATTAAGACTATTTACTATAAACCATAGTATGTATAGCCGCCTAGTCAATGGCATTACGTCCTCTAACACTGATAGTCCAGTTAAAATAGACTAATGAACTGAACATTTTGAGCGTTGCATAAACGATAAATCATGTAAAAAATTAAAAATATACTATTTAGTTATTAGTAGGGAACAGATTTTACTTTGGTATACAATTAAAATATTTAAATATACATTATTTGTTTATTACTTAATAAATATTTATTTAAAAATGTATAATATTTAAATGTTTAAATTGAAAATAAGATAGAATTTATAAGAATTATGAAATAATAAAATAATTTGAAAAATTAAATAATACATAATACAAAATAATGCATATTAAAAAAATTATTATGAATCATCCAAATAGTCTTCGTGCGGGAAACAGTTAGAAATGACATACCTATAACTTGAAATTTTAGAGAGAGGAATGTCTGAACGTCAAAGTTGTAGAATGGATAGTATTGTTATATATTCTTATTTATACATAAGGAATATAATAATTCCACGGCCCTTATTTTAAGACAAGCTTCAATTTTCACCTATATCGGCTATATCCTGTTCAAAATAAAAAGGGACCAGATTTACGTTTAAAAAAGGTTTTGTCTGTGGCCGCCCGGTAGCTTGTTTTTTTGAACAGAGTCTAATTAAACTTCAAAATCGAAATAAAATGTGTGAAACAATGAACATTTTTTTTAAATATTTATTTATTAAATTTTTTTTTACAATGACTGCTGCAAATTTTAATATTTATATTTCTTTCTTGTGTGATTATGTATATGTTTTCAATTTTGATGTTATTTATGGCTGTTGGTTCTTCGGGTTCCTATAATATTATAAAATAAGTAAATGATTGTGTATGGTAATAATATAAAATATGACATAATATTATGTAAATATTTTACGTATTTATTTGCCGCGGTAATTACAAACCATAATATGTAACAATTATTTGTAAAATTAATGTCGTGTTACAGACTAGGTATATGAATGATTTGGTCGGGCCGACAGGATAAATTGGTGGGGTCAGTTGTAATATCAGGTTGTGTGTAAATGTGTATGATTTGGTTGAGCTAACTAATCCTGTCGGGTCCTGTCAGGTGGCAGTTCCATCTGACCGCCCGACCGACTAAATCGGCCGACATAATCATATAGTGGTCAGCCGCCTTAAGTCGACGGCATCACGTCCTCTAACATTGAGCATTTTGAGCGTTGCATAAACTATGTAAATAATTAAATATACCTACTGATTAGTTATTAGTTATATACACTTACTGAATTTTTTGTTGGTCCATATTTATCCTGCAGAAATTGTACAAATTCTTTAAACATTTTAAAACCATAAGATTTAAATAAATTGCACATGGTGTGTAGTGTGTTCGGTTAAAATATAAATGTGAAATGCACTTAAAATCAAATATTTTACTATATTTTATGACAGACTTGGTTGGCATAGGGACCTTTGAGTATAAGTTAGCATAAAACAATATAGAATAAAAACTTGATCAGCAGATGTGGCTTAAGTTTACCTATGATTTGCAGAAGTCTATACATTCTATAAGACCGTGGTCTGAACCTAAGAAACGAGTCCGTAAACCAACATTTAATTTAAAATTCTAAAGTATACAGCCATCAGGTCTATATTTATATTTTATATTGGTTATTAGCACACACATTGATATATTGGGTAATAATATAATGGATACCATGCACAATAGTGTGTATAGTAATATCTATTAATAATTAATAACTTATGTCTTATTAATTTGTATTTTATCTTTAAGATTACATATAGGTAATTCTCTTCAAATAATATAAGGCAGTGTTAACTGTGAGGTAGGTAGTCACTATAATATAGAATTTATATAAATTATTATGTAGAACATATGTACCATATGTTATGTACCTATAACAGACTGCAGATATTTCCCTATCCACAGAAGTATTCTGAACAGCCCACTGAAATTTTGTTTTTAAGTATTTTTAATAATTTTTACTTTAATTTTAAATTTTAATTAGACCCGAGACTGTAAGTATTGAATATTGGTGTATGATTTTTTTTTTTGCCTAGAGACAATTTTTTAGTAGAGAAATGCTCTGTTGATCAACTTGATATGTGTTGTAATAATATTATCAATGTTAACTTGACCAGTGAACTGTCTTTTTGAAGAGTTTACAGATCAGTCTGTCAAATAAAATTGTATGTTATAGTATAAATATCATTTAAATTAAGCAAATATTACTATTAATATTATTAATTATAATACAAACTTTTTTATAAAAGTTATATCAACATTTTTAGTAAATTAAAAATTTTAACGATTGATATATTTTATTTTTATATTTCTTCAAGAACAATCATATTATTAATCAAGAAAGAAATACATTTGTCTAATTTACCGGTATGCAGAGTAAAATAAAAAGGCCAAATTTGTAAATATTTTTCTTTTAAACAAAGCAATTATTATTTGCCCTTTAGCCCACAAAAATATTTAACTTATAGTCGTTCAAAATACACTATTAGTTCACAATGTGGTGTTTGTGGAAACATATCAACAGGAACAGCTTTCACTGGTACAAATGGAGCACCTTCTTTAGTTTTAGATTCAGCCATGGACAAAGATAAAAAGTTTTGCATAGCTCCTTTAGGGTTGCAAGACATGTATACTAATCGTTTCAAATGTGTCATCCTTCTTAGAAGCAATATCGCTTTGTTATCTATAACACATTAAGTGAATGGATAATTTAATGGTTTGTTATCAATATAAGATATGAAGCTAGTGGCTTGCTTACGTAATCCTGCTCTGGGTGGATCAACTATGGCGACTACATCATTAGCATTCTCTGGGTTTTGAAACTCGCGTTTGTTCATTACTTCTTCAGCTTTTCCAGCAAAGAATATTGCATTAGTGATACCATTTTCAGTTGCATTTAGTTTTGCCATAATTACTGCTTCTTCCTGAATTTCTACACCAATTACTTGAGCACAGTCCTTAAGAAAAAAAAAAATGATAAATGATAAATATACTAATTAACTGTACATGTACAGTATATACTAGTATATAAGATACATAGGTAAAAAATGTTGTAAATTACCCTAGCTATAGACAGGCCTATTGTACCAGAACCACAACATACATCTAACACAGTAGTTTGTGAATTAATAGAAGCTAAATCTTTAGCAGCATCAAATAATATTTCAGAAGCAGCTGTATTTATTTGAAAAAATGATTCAGGTGAAATTCGTAATTTAAGACCTTTCACTTCTTCAACAATATATCCCTGTCCGTGTAACAATTCTAAGGGAAATGAATTTCCTTCACCAGCGCTAAAAAATATTTTTATAATAAATAATAAATAAGATGTAAGATTAATATATTTTGAGTAAATCAGGGATATTATAGCTTTCGAAATATTCAAGTTGAGATGTTTAATTATAATATAGGTACTTTTAAATATTACATAACATATTAGTTAATAAAAACAGTACTTTTAAAAATGGGTTAATTCAATGCTATCTTATTATGGACGTTAATCAAAAGTAAATAGTTAATGATTTTAATTCTTACGCTCTTTTTTTTGCTTTTTGTAAGTAAAGAGAATCTACTTTACAGTCAGTTCCAGCTCCTTCTGTAAAATAACTTAAGATTAATTGTTTCAAAGAATTCAGGGCTGATTCCTCCATGTTTTCTGTGTGTACTACACAAATTAACATCAATTGTTCAGTTTTTAAGCTCAGTCTTACAGTTAACTGGCGCCAATGACCTGTATAATTTTCAGGATCAAACACAGGAAGTTTAGAAGCTCTAACCAAATCTTGAAAACACTAAATAACAGAAGTAAAGAAATATTACACACATGAACATAAAATATGTGCCAGTATTTTTCCATAATCCTATGTTCACTATAAATGGAAATGGGAAAAATTGTTACCCACTAACATAAATGTAGGATTTATTTTAAAAAGTTAAAAACTTACTTTAACAACATCTTTCATACGTTGAGGAACATTTGAAATATTATCAATCGGTGCAACACTAGTTTTTCCCTGATTATATGCACCAACGCGAAAACCAACAATTGGTTCTTTATTTTCTATGTCCATACCTAAAAGTATACATGAATACTACTATATTACTTATTAAATAATAGTACAAAAAGGGTTATGATCCAATTTTTATAATGTTAAGAGGATAAATAAAAATTATTTTCTTCACTTCACTCAAAATTTTAATTTTTTAGTTAAATATTACTTGTTTCAAAATGATACCAAAACACATAATTGCATACAGAGTCACCAAAGTCTATGTTTACGTTATGCCCTGAACACTTTTTTGAAAAATGTAGCCAGTAGGCCACATTTTATTTACATCAAACTTTATTATGAGTATGAGTGTATTTAAGTACCTATGTTTAAGCAATGATTAAGAGTCATTGTAAATTAGGGTACCTCTGTATTAAATAATTAAGACATCGAGGCCAGCTACAAAGTTTTGAAATTGATCGACCACATTTTAAAAACTTTGGCACCATTGATTACATAATAATAATGACTGTAATTTTATTTCTATAAAATATAAATATACATATTAATTAATATATCAAATACTTTACCTATAGTAAATTCACATTTATTTCTATAACCAATACATTTCTCTGAGTCGTTTTTAAGACTTTGTATTTCCAAAAGTTCACATGGAAGACCATTATTTTTATCTTGTTGTTTTTTTAACCAATTAAGTATACCTTGACCACACTTAATTCGTTTCAACCGTCTACTATAGTCCATAAGAACATTTTTAATAGAATTGGTTTTTTGGATTAACTGAAACCAATAAAAATATATCAAATTATATTGATACATTTTTAATAATATTAATTTAAAGATATACAAAATTAAGTAATAAAATTAAACTTTGTCCTTGTTACTGTAATATTTAACAACTAAATTTATATTGAACAAATGAATAATTTTGTTAAAAAAATTTGACAATTAAATTCAAGTTATGTACTCAGGTAAAAGATGTCAACAATCATAGAATAATTTTTCTTATAAATCTTTAACATTCAATTTGTTATTTTCCAAATTAAATGCAAGTACATAATATTATTACTTACTTGCTCATCATAAGATATGTTATATAAAGGTGTTACAGCACTTATCATCTGTTGTTCTGCACCAGCATTGTCCAACTTAATTTTCTTTACGTTTGGGCGGTCATCAAATTGTTCATTACGTTTTTTTACTAATGGATCAGGAACAGGTTTGGCATTCTAGGATAAAACCAATGAAAACAAGTTGAAATTTATACATGTAGGTAAAGGATACTTACACTAGCATCTAATTTTGTGTTTTTCCAATTATATCCATTTAAAATACCTAGAGCTGTAATTTTGTCTTCTTCTGAACGAAAACACATATAGAGCCACTTTCCGTTACGGTTAGGGGTCTTGACTTTAGAACAATTTAGTTCCAACTTTACATTAATTAATTTTTTGAACTCCTAAAATTTTTTTTAAAAATAGTCTATTTTTATAACCAAATTATAATCATTATTATTATTCATGTTTCAAAAATAATATTCTATTGAAGATATTTACAGCAATTCCATAATGTCTTGGAAGGTTTCTTATTTCTATCTTGTACTTTTCAGAAGTGAAATCATCCCGATCTAAATAAGCAAAAGGATCTTCTTTTGTCACTGATTCAGTTTGATTTTCTGTTTCTTCTGTGTTTACTTCACAGTCTCTTTCTTCAGATTTAATTTGAATTTTCTCGGCCATTGATTCCGATTCTTTTTTAACTGGTTCTGGATCATACACTTTTTCCTCACATTTTATTTGAATTTCCTTGGCCGATGCTTCTAAACAATTATCAACATTTACTTCCATCGTGTAAATAGTAAATGGTTTTTCACAAACTTGTAACTTGTCAAAATTAGTACAAATATAAATTCTGCTTTAAAAAGTCTCACTTTAAATATTGTAATAGCCAACAGTTATTTTAATATTTAATTTATTAAATTTAAATTTTATAACCAAACTTAAAATTATTGTTATCAAATTGATATCATTCTGGATTAGAATTGATAATATTTCACGTGTTTTTGTTGTACTTACCACCAGGTTTATAGATAATACAGGTTGCCTCAAAGTCATGTAAACAAATCGATCACCCCGCACTATTCCTTATCTACTGACGTCATTGAAGTATAAAATTCGCGCTCTTGTTCAATGATTATGATATCATATGTGTTTCACAAATATAGGTACTTAACTAAAATTTGAAATGTTATGTGATTTTAATATGTTTGGGTATTAAGTTTTAATATTTAGGGACACTACTATACCTAATACCTATATAATTAATAAAATAGTAAATACCTTAGTTGTTTTTTATTTAAATAATAATCACTGTAGTATTGATAATCATGAACTATTTTATGTTTATTAAAATTTTACCAATATTGTACCTAATTGTAGTTTACTTAACTTTGTTATTGATTTAAAGTTTTATTGGACATATTTGGACAAAACTAAATAGTATTTACCACATAATTTAATCTTGCTATTTGAATTGGTTAAAATATATATTTTTAAATATTAAGTTCAAACTTATAAATGCGATTATTTTATTATAAATTTAAAAAAAAACATAAGTACATATATTGAAATAGAAAGTTAATAATAAAAATACATATAGTAATAATATTATAATAAATATTATAATACATATGTACTTGTATATATGATATAATAATACATACCTACTAAAGATAATAATAATAATGACATAATACATAAAATAACTACCTACATTAAGTTATGATTTTTCTTAATTTATTTAACTTTTGTAATTTAAGTTTAGATATTTTAATTTTACACATGGATGTCATATTTTGATTCAAAAACTTAATTCTTATAAATATTCGTTGTTTTACACACGTTTTAATGACAGGTTTATATTTTTCATCGGTTATCATTCTGTTATAGATCATTATACCTATTAAAATATTTTTCCAGCATCACTGATAATTTTAGGTTAATAATTAAATAATATGAATAATATTAATTCAACTTATCAGCTACCGTATAATTACAATATCAATATAATTTAAAATATCCTAGACTGACATACCGTCTCCGCCCAGAATCGTTTTTCGTATACCATTGAATTCAAATTTAATACTATCCATTATACAGTGACCTACTTTTAACCTACTGTACAGCAGAGCAACATCCACTTGACCCCCTTTTTTAAATTTGTTTTACATTCCTGCATCTATTTATATGTCAACCATTTTTACAGAATATAATATTGACATTTAATTATAATATAACTAAATAAAATACAAAACATTGATTACCCATGAGTTCTGCTTTTAAATCATGCACAAAATTACTTTTACAGAAATGATTAGAACAAATATAAGATGTATTAGGATTCCAATTATCCTTTCTCTTACATTTCAGTATCCACTGTTTTCGAATTTCTATATTTTTAGGAAACCTTAACATAAAAAAATTAAAAATAACATTAACTATTATTTACCAAATTTTACAGTTAATTTTAAAATGTAATCACTTAATTATAATTTATTTATAAATTTATTAATTAAATAAATTTTCATATTGTATAGGTATCTATTTAACACATGATAGAGTGATATTATGAGTTATTAATTAAGTTATAAATTAGTTATACATTTATAATATATAAATGAGGTATATTTTAAATCTATCTTACCTAAGTGACCAAAATTGTATTATATTACCATAAAGTAATTACTTACCTATGGAATGATATTTCTTTACCATCTCTTTTTGCTTTGCTAGCATTATAAATACAAGTAGCTACAGCACAGTTTGAACCTCCTTTAGGTTTAATGGCTTTTGTAGCCATGTCTAATTAAATTATTGCTAAATACTATACCTAGATACAGTCTTGTAAATTCATAATTATTCATAATAATAATATAATAATTTGTTATATTAGGCGTAAAAGACGACGCGTCGGTGGCAAAATATAAATAGTAAATACGTTTTTCTGTATTGTTTATAATATTTTCTATATTTTCCTCTAGCCATACTCGTAGGAAAATAATACTCCAAGTTGGCTACTCATAAAGTATATATAGAATTAACAGTTTGTATGTTCTTACTCACTGGTTTGTATACTTCAATGACGTCAGTGCGTCATCTTCTCCCACTCCCAAAATTTCATAATTTCTATATGAGGCAACCTGTATTATCTATAAACCTTGGGTATCCGCTACGTTAGTACCATAGAGTATACTCTATGGTTAGTACCGTGTACGCGTTCACTTGCTGATCGGATCCGTGCGCCAGGCGTTGCCTATCGGTTACGATTGATAACACGTTATTAGATAACTCGTAAAATTATGTTCTTATGTTATCAATATATTGTTATCACCAACAGGAAACATATAATGCCTAATATACATTATGATATCGATAGTAAAATCAACCATACCAACCAACTTAACGGTTATTGTTATCGGGCTATAATAAAGAAATAAATAACTATCTAATACAATATACAGGTGGGAGGGGGCTAACAGGCTGAAGCCCTCCCCCTCGCTGCCCTTATTAGTATTACTACGTAAAAAATATTTATCAAGTTTCAACTGTCGTCAACTAGTAAGCAAGACGTAAATTATTAAACGTCTCACCAGAATTAATTTATTTTTGCAAAAACATTGTATTTGCATACCAATTTTCCTCTAAAGCTTAGTAATTAATTTTCAAGCCACTCCCAAATTGAAAAATCCTGCATACGGCACCGACTATATTATAGTATATTATGCAGTTACAACAGCTGCAGTTAAATATTTTTGTTCTTTGTTATAATATTGGATTATTATTATTAAACTTTTAATTTGTGAAGTTTACGAATCTCAACAATTCATCATTCCAATAGCCTTATAATATATTAATGATGAATTAATTATAAAAAACACATATTTAAGACCTAAGTATATACATTTTATATAGTTCTATACACCTATTTTAAAATTAATAAAAGCGAAAAAACTGATGGTTTTAAAATGTTTACCATTTTTTTAAAATAAAATATTTTTAAAATTAGCCAAATGTTTCCAAGAGTGCTTAAAATAGAAGTACACTGAAGTAATTTCAAAAAAACAAACTTATAATTTCAATTATTTCTCAAAATGTAGCTAAAAAAGTTTGATTTTATAATTTTACAGCTGCATTGTGTATGTAAAACTGCACTGTGCAAGTACCTACATAAACATAATATATTAAGTATGAATTAAATTCTAACTAATGTTTCAATCTTAAAACGATTTATTCACTTTATGAATTATTTTATTCATCATAAAAATACAACAAGTGAATTTATTAATATGATGTATTTATAATCAAATTATCATTGTAGCTAAAGAGCTATTCCTGAAGATCATTCGTCGTATTGTGCATCGAAAGTTGCAGTCGATCAAGTGACAATAGAGTTATCGGGCTGTGACCATAATTGAGTATCAGCAACGTCAACCCGACTGTGGTTAAGACAATATTGGGTGCTAAAGCATGGACCACATGATCCAGTGAAATTCAACTCAATTTCAAGTAGGATACCAATTGGACGATTTTCTGATAAATACTTGAACATGACACAGAACTACATTTTATGGAATTACTATTGTATTTTTATTAGTTGTTTCATGTTTGTCCTAAGCAAGCTATTACATCTTATTCTTCTTATTCTTCGTCCCTTCGTATTTCTATAGGGTCCATACAATCTTTCTCGATGTATTCAGTTAGCTATATTGCTCAATTTATCTTTTATAAGAATCTTCAATTAAAAAAAATTGGGAACCACCGAACTAACCAATTGAATCGTATATATAAAAAAAGGGCAGGTAAGTGTATGTCGCTCTGCTGTACAGTAGGTTACAAGTGAGTCACTGTAATGGATTGTGTTAGATTTTAATCCAATGATATAATATCATTGAATAAGAAAAACGATTCTGAGCGAAGACGGTCAGTCAGTCTATAATATCTTACTAAGTCTAAATGTATTTGATGATATTATTGTGAATAAAGTAATTAATTTTAGTATTATAGGCATTAGTATTTACTATAGTTGGTTAAATTCATTTTTCTCAAAAAAATTATATTTTAAAATGCCATTGCGTGTATATAAAATATAACAATATATTCTAAAAGTTTCATATACCAACAAATAATATTTTAAATTATATCAAAATAACTAAAATCATTATTCTTGGTTTAAATATGAAATGTTGTCTAAATTTGAAATTAAAATGTCTGTAAAAAATAAATATGTTGATATATTTTTTAGATTTTTTGGTTACGGTATGATTTATTTATGAAATTTTTGTTTTAAATTTTCAACACTTAGTTATAAAAACTGAACATTTTATAATTTTTTAATTACAATGATTTATAATTTCGAGATTTTGACAAATTTTGTCAAAATTCGAACTTTAAATGCTTATATTATATTTAAATGTATTAAATTTTCAAGATTTTTTACCCAACAAACAAAATTTTATTGACATTTATAGAAAAAAAAAACTAAAAAAAGGGCGGGTAAGTGTATGTCGCTCTGCTGTACAGTAGGTTACAAGTGAGTCACTGTAATGGATTGTGTTAGATTTTTAACCAATGATATAATATCATTGTATACGAAAAACGATTCTGAGCGGAGACGGTATGTCAGTCTAGGATATTTTAAATTATATTGATATTATATTATACGGTAGCTGGTAAGTTGAATTAATATTATTCATATTATTTAATTATTAACCTAAAATTATCAGTGATGCTATAAAAATATTATAATATACTTTTACTCGTTAAAATTGATTTTAATATGTAATTTCGTCCAAATTTGAACTTAAAATGTCTGTAAAAAATAACTGTGTTTAAATATTTTTAGATTTTTTGATTACAGTATGTACTATTTATTAGAATCTTTATTTTAAATTTTCAATCCTTAGTTATAAAAACTGACCATTTTATAGTTGTTTAATTACAATGATTGATAATTTTCGAGATTTTGATGAATTTTGTCAAAATTCGAACTTTAGATGCTTATAAAAGAATGTGTGCCTATGTATTTTAATATTTTTCAATTGCTATTGTAACAATATATCAGGAGCCTTGTATTTAATTTTCATTATTTTTGGCCCAACAAATAAAATTTTATTGATATTAATAGAAAAAAAAACTAAAAAATTTGAAAACTGAAATCGTCCGTAAAAAGCTGAAAACAGTCAAAATATATTCAAAATTAGATGGTGTATAGAAATATAGCTTATATAAACATTCAGTGAAATTTTCATGTATCTACAGTTATTTGTTTTTGAATTGCAACAAAATAAGAAAATCGCTACATGAGAAATCGAGTGAATATCGAATCTTGTACAAATTTGAACTTAAAATGCTCATAAAAATTTATTATGACTTGCTTAAACATTTTCCATTGATAAATTAGGCAAACTTATATGATTTTAATTACATTTTCAAACCTTAGATTTAAAAAGAAAATTTTTTATGAATTTAACTCAAAATAAATTGGTACATTTTCGTCATTTATTTATATTTCAAAATTTGAACTTTGATTACCTATATAAAAAATTGTGGGATTACATAGATTTTTAATATTTTTCATCTGCCTTTGAAACTATATATTAGAAGCCTACTATTAAATTTTCAAGATTTTTTACCCAAATAAAATTTTATTGACATTTATAGAAAAAAAAACTAAAAAAATTGGAAACTGAAAATTCAGTAAACAGCTCAAAATTAATCAAAATATTTTTAAAATATTATGGTGTATAAAAAATGGTATTATAAACATTCAGTCAAAATTTCATGTATCTACGGTCATTTCTTTTAGAGTTATACCAAAAACCAAAATCGATTTTGTCGATAATTGGTTTTCCGTAAAAATTCCTGTTTTTTCCTTAATTTTTCATTTGTTTTTCACGGCGCTTTTGAAAACTACTGGGAAATTTTAACTTTTGACTCCCCCCCCCCCCAACTAGATTCACTCTCCTATCAGAAAAGGTACTATTGAAGAAAATTGAAGCATTTTTACTGTCCTTAAAGGTGATAACAGATACAAAAAAAAAGTAAAAATAAAAAAATAAATAAAAAAACACACATCATTGTAGAATCAATACATTCATCGCTCCGCTCAGAATCTAAAATAATGTTATAATATGATGTTCACTGTTATAAGTTGAGAATAATATTATTCATTTGCTGTAGTATATTTTAATATAATATTGTCTTAGTTGTTATTAAACAAACAACTTGTTGTGAACATTATTTATTTTGTACTGACTGCTGAGCGAGTATGGACTAAAAACAGATCTAATAGTTTATAAAAGGAATCGAGAAATAATATTTTATATCATTTATTGTTCAACGTTGTTCAACGTTCACATTATTTTTTATTATCTTTATTATATTAAATCGAAATGACTTTTTTTAAGCAGTATTTAATAACGCTTACTTTTATAGTAATTTCAGTTTGGGTTATGCCTACAACTTCTATAGATGATTTAGAAGCGAAAGGTAAGGATTATTTTTTTGATGTAAAATGATTATATTTGTGTTATTATTTATATTTTGTCAAAATGTATCAGCAATGAATTTTATAATACTTCATAATCAAATTTAGTCTAGAGACAAACAAAACATAATATGGTATAGTTAGTAAAAAAGTTATACCTAGAGATGTTTTAAAAAGTAAATTGTATACGATGTTGGTGGAAATATAAAATATTCTGACATTACATTTGTATAAACTTATTTTTAGTATATCCGCTGAAGTACAGTACCTAAATGTTCACTCATAACATTTCTTTGACTTACTGAAATTGTATTTAGTTTAGTCAAGCAACAATCAATTAATATTATCAACAATAACCTAAATACATTTTTCGTTACATTGGTTTAGAATTAATTATTATTTAAGATAGTTTTTTAAAAATTGAATGACTTATACACAATAATCGGACCGATGGTTAAGTATTTTTAATGGTTTACCTAATTTGTAGTAAATAGACAAGATTGACTAATAAAAATAAATTTATTTTTCAGAACTCTGTTTAGGTAATATTTAATTAATTAACAAAAAGTAACTTAGAATAGTTGTTTGATTTATGGTATGTTTAATTTGTGGAACGGGGAGTTGGCTTAAAAATTATTTAATTTCGAACGTTCAACACTTTATTTATTAATTAATTTAAATATGTATTTTTTTTATTAGACAATTGTTCCTTAACATATATTTAAGTATAAATTATGAAATGAGATATAATAAATTTCACGAAAACAATAAATTCTGAATTAATATTTAATTGACGTACATTTACATTTGGAAGTCAACGTGTAATATTTATATATTAATATAGCTATTAGGAATGTATCTTAAAAATTATGCATGTAAATATGTAATGTTTAGTAAGATCTAATGGTCCATGATTGGATTATAATAGATTAGTGAACCATTCAACTAATTCATTTTTTATGGTACCTATACTCAAGAACAATTTTATATAACTTTGTTTGAATTTTTTTTTTGATTTTATAGCTATCGTATGCCCCGTTAATGCTTATAATAGTAAGGATATTTTTAATTTAAAAATACTTCATTTTACTACATCTTTTTATACTTTACCTATAACTTATAACCTATTATTTCGGTTTATTTAAATGTTTAAATTTAACTCGAAATTAACTCATTTATTTTAAGCTATGTACCTATTATTTGTTTTTGTAGCCGATAATAAAAGTAAGTAAATATTTATGATTTTTATAATTTGTCTTAATAAATGAAGTAGATAAAAAAAAATGGATATGCGTGGTTCAAAAATATTGTAAATACAGAACTTCCTTAATCCTTATAACTACTTATAAGTTACAGACAAAGTAAGTTCATTTCATAACAAAATTGTTACAAAATCATGAGAAAGTTTCGTACAACAATTTTAAAGTAGATGTTTTCGAGGACCTTGGCTAAGATATACAGTTTAGTATTCCGTTTCAAATATAGATAATATAATATATTACGATATTATATACGATATTATCGTAGTATTAAAATAAATTATGTTTATGTTTGCAATACTAGAATTTTCGGTAACGGTCAAATATGCGACCTACGTTAAATACAAATAATTTTATCTAACCTTTTTTTCATTCCACTTCTCAGTGTTGTCAATAACTATATGTATTGTTTCAGTCCGTATTGTTATGAAACGTATTTCTCATATCAGTGAAAAATTCATCAAAAATGGTTTTTGGATTTCGACACGATCTCCACCACTCTTCTTGGAGTTATCTATCTAGCATAGGCGCCGCCAGGAATTTTATCAGGGGGGTGCATGTGCATGTGCAAGTAGGTAGGTATACGCTGATTTCTATAAATAATGCTTATATACGTAATAATAATAATGGTAAAATACGTAAAAAATTTTTTTCAAATTGTATGACTATACAAAGTTATTTTAGTTTTTTTTTAACGACTACAATGTAACGCAGGCTAGTGATTATGATTAGAAAACCCAATAATGACAATAGTAGCCTTTATCCTACATAAAAATCCTACAGTAAAAAATAAGTATTATATTATATAATACATAATATAAATAATATATTATATAGACAATATTGTAAAATAAGTATAAATATATAATAATAAATAATAGAAATAATGTAGATAATTATGCAAAATAAAATAGTTTTAATACCATTCAATTTTTTTAATTTAATTTTTTAATTTTTTTTTTTTGTCAAGCCAAGGGGGTGCACCCCCTTGCACCCCCCTCACGGCGCCCATGTTTAGTAAAGGAGACGCCCCATTTTTTTTTTGATATTATATTTGGATTTCATAATTCTCCATAAGCCTTCAATTTGTTAAGTGTGTGCTCCTGTTTCCGGGTCAATAAAAAATTCTGAATGGTTAACTGTTTGATGAATATATCCATAATGATTTAATGTTGAGTACGCTCTCCATTGGTCACTATAAATATTGTCGTTCCAATTTCTATTTCATTTTTAATAATTTGTAAAAGAGTTTCTCGGTCCCGTTTTTCTACTATAAAAAATCGCCGTTCTAATAATAAGTCTGGCCGTTTCCAACAAATGCCAAATACCCATGGGCCTACTATACGATTCCCATAATTTTTATTTGTACGTTACCAATTTCATTTTCGTCAGAATCTTCGTTGTTGGAATTATTTATTTCTCTTAATGGCTGATGGCTGATGGTCCCCACGCTGTAATTGACCACGTTTATACTTCCTTTTACCTTGAAAAAAGGATTCGTCAATTTGGACAGTACAACCAGGACCACCCATTTTCTCTCTTTTTGAAAAACAATATACTGGTATATCTGCATAAATTATACCAATCAATGGTGGTATTTTTTCTTCTTCCAGTCCAATTTACAGCTTGACTTATTGGAACTAAATTAACCCAGAAACAAACTATTTCCATTATTTCACATAATGATAGCTGTCTATTACAACGGCCGTTAAGATCCGTGTAGGTAAAAAAGTCATTATCTTTACGAATCGATTGGTAAGTCTGGCAACCCCGTTTTGTACATCGTAATGTTACAACTTTTTTCATAGTGTCATCAGAATTTCGTTTTTTAATACTTCTTAAATATTTCACAAGTTGGCCATTACATACAACACCATCTTTCACCTTTATACATGTTATCGGATTATCGGCCAGTAATAACCCTCGGTCTTTTAAATATTGAACACATACCACTTTATCTCTAATAATGTTCCTATATAGGTGACCAATAGTAGATGTCATGTTGAGTTAGAACATAAAAATTCACATGCACAAAATAAAACTCAAATAAAAAATCACAAAACGAGCGCACGACACATACGAATGAAATCGGAACTGTACTGACTGAGGACAGTAAAGTATTATAAATGATTGTAAGTAGGTACCTATATCGGAGAACAAAAATAAAATAAAATATAATAAAATGCCCATAACGACAATAACCGCGATAAAGAAACTTGTAGATCAACTCAATTTTATCAGTAGGCCGAGTAACATTAATTGTAGGTCGCATATTGGACAGTTACCGAATTTTCTATATTAAATCATTAAATATAGGTAGGTACATGATAAGAACCATTATGTTAATAAGTAATAATAAATAACTATAACAATTTGCAAAATTGATCATATTATGATAGTATATTGATCTCAATCCCAATAAAAATCATAATAGTTTATATTTATAACTGTATATTGTAAATGGTCATTATGTTGACAACTAAATAGTATTTCTAATGTCTTCTTGATGATAACAGTAACTTAAATGTCTATACTCTATACAATTTATTTTTGATATGTTTATAATTTTGTAGCCTATCAATATAACAATTAATCATGCATAAACCTATTTGTATTTTTATTTAGTGTCTATAAAGGGTACGTAATTTTTGTGTTCATTATTGTATTGCGAATTAGTGTAAAAATGTTTAACTTTATGTAATAAGTATCTCATCACAGTGGCAACGATCGCCTAATTTATCTATGACACATATGTCATAGTAAATTTTTAGATTAAGGGGAGGGGCACCGTAGAGTAGATATACTGCAGTGGATCTCGCGGTAAATCCAGAATTAACGTCAAAACTTAAAATAAAAGATTAAACATGGGATTATGTGGATGACTGCACGTGATTGTAAAATTTAAAAATGGCGTATTATGGGGGGCCCTTGAAGTACGATATTATAGTATAATTTAAACACATCGACGCAACTGACTCATAATAATGTTATATTATAGCATCAATTATTGTTATTTTCATCATTGTCAACCAAATTATACAAAAATAGGATAATTTTCAAATGAACGCCCATTAATGTTGTTTGTACGCAAAATAAATTAAAAAGATAATCAATTATTAATTATAATATTAATTATTCGGTTTCAAAATAAAAGTCCCTATATTGAAAATGTTCAATTAATTATTTAAGTTTTATATAGTTATTAATAATAACTTATTAATTATTATTGTAATTTTTTATAGCTATTTTTGGTTCGTTTATTTTTGTTTTTCAATTTATTTTATTAAAATGTATTATTTTATACTGCTGTGAGGTATTTCAAGATAAAGTATACTATAATACTTATTAGTTATTACATCCGTTATAGCTTCAATATCCATTTGTGGATGGTAAAAATAGACATTGGAGATCAGAAACACTATACAGTACAATATGTTATTCGTAAAATCTTAATTCAAATATGAGAAGTTGCTTTCCAAAATTGTTACATTAAAAATGAAGTTTTCAATCGCTGTTATTTAAAATATGCTTCTATATTAAAATAGAAAAAATGTTAATTCTATAAACCAAAAATTAAATGCCTTTCAAATGTGAAGTACATAAAATAAAAAGGATTTTTTTCAAATACTAGCACATAGTCAATATTTTTAAATTTTAATATACGCACATCTGAATTCATATATTTTCATCAACTGTAGAGAAAACCAAACGTATTGTATCACATTGAACACAACTATACATTACATAATGTATCTAATTTAATAATAAATAACTTTTTAATATTATTTTTTTTTTAAGATTATTTAAGTAAGTATATTTTATGTTTATTGCCATATTTCCTTTTCCTACTCCAGGAATGACCATGCAGATGACAAATCGAAAATTGATGTGTTGAAAAACTGTTTTTAAATAGTTGAATAAGTTGATTAACCACTCAACATAATTCTGCCCTATCCCAACACTTTGAGAGCATTATATTATAACCATAGAATATTAATTACTTAACTATGACTTCATTTATGGACTCTCGGTCACAGTGGCGTATCTACCATTTTTTTTTTTTTTTTTTTTGGGGGGGGATGGGATTAAAAAATATAACATTAAACTGTGTTGAATTTTGTGTGTTTTTATTATAATCAATAGGTAATCATACATTAACAATTTATTACTATTTTACAACGCTGATTATAAAAGTTGAAATATGTAAATATATATATATATATATATATTTTATCTTTTTAAAAAAAAAACTATAAATGTATATTCAATTTTCTATTTGATTTTTTACCAAATTCATCCATAACATTATTAATATCCACGTTAATATCGCGATGAATATTTAGTAAGGCTAAACCATTTAAACGTATTTGTCCAGAAGAATTTCTAAAATAAGTTTTCAAACGACGGAGTGTTGAAAACGGTCGTTCTCCCGTGGCAGTACATACTAGAAAATTTTTTAAATATTTGAAGAAATTAAGATATTATTGGATAAACATCTGGACTGGTTTCAAAGTATACTTCAATACCATTTTTGTTCTTGAGTTCGGAAGATGTTAAAGTTAAATATTTAGTATACCACAAAAATAATTCTCCGTTTAATATATTATGATCATTTAAATTTGAATCGGTACATTCATCAATTATATCTTGATATATTTTTACTGATTGTTTGAATTTATTTTTAATCTCTTCAGATATTTTAATTTCTATCTTATGTAAAATACAATTAAAATTATTCAAAACAATTCTGTGTGATATAAATCTATCGTTCAATTGGTCTAGAAAATTATCTATAAAAGGTATAAATACTGAGACTCTCAAAAAATATTCTGGATTATCTGATTTGCATTGACGTGGCAAACTAACAGTAATATCAAATTTTTCACATAATGTTATCACAAATAAAAATAATTGTTGAAACTCTACATCACAATTTTCTCTGACATCCTGAATATTATTTTGAATATTAGATGCAGCTTCTAGTGCAGTTTTTAAATCAAGATTTTGTGTTTGAAGATATCAGCCGAGAGGAAAAATAATGGAAAGTATTTTCACTAAAATAGATAAAGCTGTTTGAAATGTTAACTGTCTTATCGCAGTAAGAAGTTGACTTGCACAACTAGCAGTGACAGAATCTGTCCAAAGTGTAATTTTATCTAGTGCATGTAAGACGGGTTGAAGTTCTTCAAATAATATAACTGCATCATGGCGATCGTATCATCGAGTTTTTAAATCGATCATTAAATTAAATAAACATTGAATAATTTTCGGGGGGTTACAACCTCCTAAACCCCCCCCCCCCCATTGGATACGCCACAGCTCAGTCAGTCCACATTGTAAACTTTTAAATTTAAGTTTTTATACACGGAAAAAGATGTTCGTTCAATATTTTTACATTTGACAGTTGAACCTACTATTTTTGACAATAATTGTAGTTATCTACTGTTTTTGGCAGGAATGTCTCGAGTCTTTCACCCCACATTGTTTGTGGAGCTATAGCCTACATAGCTAGTATTAATCTTGGAATCTGATGGGATTGCAGTTAACTCTAATCTCAGACATGTCTTAAACTACATTTTAAATTATTAAAATTCATAAAATCATTATTTTGCTGTCACCATCACGCCAAACGAAGAAACGAATGACGTGTGATTCCAGCTTCGTATTTTTGCTATATAATTATAAATATATAACTTATGTAGTTATGTGAATGTCTTTCTTAATTATTATATAAAAATAGAGCTATAATCTATTTTATTTAATTAATAATCATTATTTACAGGTTCCAGTGAAGAAATCAAAAGTACGTGTTAATTATTTATTTATTTGTAATATGTCATAGGTAGTTACATAATACGGTTATTTTTCATGGAATTTATCTTTAAGTATTGAGATTTAATATTCTGACTAGTAGATTAATTTTAAAA
Organism: Nasonovia ribisnigri; assembly: GCA_027563435.1. NCBI lineage: Eukaryota > Metazoa > Arthropoda > Insecta > Hemiptera > Aphididae > Nasonovia > Nasonovia ribisnigri. Next base: position 18,383 of record JANEHU010000373.1, on the reverse strand, counting down.
TGTTTGTGTTTTTGATGAAGCTTATATCAATTTGAACTTTAAACAATTATAAAAAAAAATTATGATTATAGTTATGTATTTTTTATATTTTTTAAAGCAGTAACTTATGAGGAACAATGGATTATATTTTCAATTTTTTTTACCTTATAACATGTTATCATACATATAAATATACACAGTTTTTTTCACTTCGCAAACTAAAGACGTTTAACAGTCTTTATACCAATCTGTAACAAATTTTACAGTAAGTACTTCAGAGGAATTTCCTTAAACCATAAATATAGGTACCTACTGAATATTTAAAACCACAGTAAATACTGATTATTGCACAGTTGACAACCAAAATAAAAATTAAGCTCGATTGCACAGCAAAACATTAGAACAATAATTACATTTTCAAACAGAAAAAACATATTATGTACAAAAAAAACTCAGAAAGAACGATGTAACAAAACTCAACAAAACTTTATTGTTGATGAAAAGTTATTTGTTTATTGAAACAATTTTCATAGTTATTCAATTACATTAGGTCGATTACACTATTTTCTATTACTCGTTATTTATAATTCGCAAGAATTGTTCATTAAAAGAATTGGTTCACAATATATCAGGTTGTGGGAAGGGAGGGGGGGTATTGGAACGTAATAGACTCACGATAACTGAACGTCGGGTTGTTGATGATGTATGGCAGAAGTCGTGACTCGTGAATGTAGATTTTGGTGGTTCACACTCGGCGGCACAGTTATGGACATCAATGACTACCGGTGACTCGTTCTCAAGCGAACGGTGGGCTCAGTTTCACGTACTCTGCTCTTAAGCTGGCTACACACGGAGCGGTTTGGCCGCGCGCGGTTTCGGATTATGAACCGCGGTGATAAGAAACCGCTGCCGCGGCTTGCTTACACACCCGGGCGGTTTTAAAAGCGGTTTCGACCAGTTTTTTGGCGCCAATTTTTGAACAATACTACAATATTTACAACAATATGATTTTAGCGCGACATAGTCATCAGTTGCTCTAAACACGTGGTTGAGTAAAGACTTGTTTTAAGTAGCATTTTGTAGCTTTGTATTTTGCGCATTTTAAAAATGGACCTACTATTATTGGATGACGTGGAAGCCATAGCTGTGGCACATGCGCTATATAAACGACATCAGCAAAAAAAAAAAATAACGAAGAGACGTTATTGGGTACATCCAATCAACTTAAAAAGGCCGCAAGAAGGCCAATTCAATGTTAACTTTATGGTACTTCGAGCACATCCAGAAGAGTTTTTCAGGTACTACCGAATGTCTGTACAATCGTTTGACGAATTGGTGAGTTGCTAAATATTTTATTTATAAAAAAGGAAAAGTAATTAGGGTCATCCTCTTAGTAAATAATATAATATACTTTTAATAATATATTTTTATTCTAACTATAATGTAACTACTCATTACTATTCTTTTTTAGATTTCATTAAGTGAACCATTTATATCAAAACAGTTGACAAATATGCGCATTCCAATTTCAAAAGAAGAAAGGCTGACAATTACTTTGAGGTAAGCACCTACAAGTACATATTGCAATAATAATAAATTCTTACATATTATTTTGTAAATTAAATTAATACTCATGCCTTCCTTTTAAGTAGGTACATATTTTATTAAGCATAGTTAAAAAAAAATGGTTCATATAAACATAATTATTACATCTTGTAAATAAATAAACATAACCAAAACATTATTTAATATTATACCTATTAATTATATAAAAATTTGTATAAGATAATTATAATAATAATAATTATACATGAAAAAAATATTATAAGTAGTTATAACAACTAATAACTGTAAAATATAAAAAAAAGGTAATAAAATGTTATTTATTGTGAATTAGTGTTATCTGTGTCATATGGAGTTAAGTTTTTAGTGTAGTAACTATTGTCAGAGTGACCTGTTGGTACAGATGTAGTAGAAGATTCAGTGTGAGGGGAGTTTTTTGTGAATAGTATGAGTTAACAGTTGCAGTATCATTTGGTGTAACGGGTAGTTGTGGAGTAAGAGCAGATGATTGGGTATGTGGGTAATATACTTGATGTCTGTGAATGTTAGAATTGTTCCCAGCTATATTATGAGGTTCATAGTTTATGGGCATATTTGTATTTGTAGAAGGTGTTGGAGAGGCACTTGAAATGTATGAAGTTGTTGGTAGGTGGAAATTGAACGGGTATGTCGGGTATGAGTTACTATTATTATATGAATATTGCAAGGGTTGAAAAGTACTATTGTTAATTGAAGAAGGAATGGACTGTGGTTGAATTTGATCAGAATTTTTAGAAGTTTTTACTTTTTGAACTATTTGTATCATTTCAATATAAACTTGATTTTGCTGGTCTTCTGTCATTTTTCTGATTTGAGGAGCCAAAGACATCAGAAATGATGTCACCGGATCGTCTGAAACTCTGCGTTCTTTTAATACACGTATTAATTGGTTTTCAAAAGAATTTTCTGTAGTCTTTTTTTTTTTTCGATGAACAGCTGGAGACTCTTCTTCAGATACACCCGAGTGGTTAGCTTCTGCGGATATATCATTTTCATTGTCTGTGGTGCACTCTCTGTCGTTTTGTACAGCAACGTTACTCTCAGTGCTTTAGAATAATATTAAAATCATATTTAAAATTTATTTAGAAGATTTAACTATGTAAAAAAAATCAGTACATTACTTTCTGTTTTCCATTGTTGGTCGAAGGAACTCTAAAATATTTGCATATACATAAGGTTTGTCTGATTTTGCTGCCTGCCCGGATTTATGTATACACTTTTTTCTGTAATTGTCCTTGATATTTTTCCATTTTATTTTGAGATCTTTTACTAATTTAAATCAACACATTTAATTACTTATTTAAATAATGAGACAATATCAAAAATAATATTAATGGTTAAGCATAGTGAAAAATAAAATAATTGAGATATTACTTATTTATGTATTTATTTATTTAATTATATGCAATGCAATGACCAAAATTAAATGTTCAAAGTAGATAAAATATTAAAATTAATTAAATACAGGACAAATTTAATTTATTTTATCAAATAACTAAAAAATATAATTGTTTACATATTTTACTTTTACTTTTTATTTGTTAAAATAATATATTCCAGTTACTCGAAATGTTTTTCAACATTGCAAGAATGTTCAACTGTGTCATAATTAACACCCTTGCATACATTAAATATAAAAATTAGATTTATTGATTTGAGTAAAATTAAAATAAATTTATGGAATTGTTTATTTAGTAAATTAATAACTAGGTATAGTGTTCTTAATCAATAGTATTTTTAAATATTTGTTCAGATACTTGGCAACAGGAACACATTACACGGCGTTACACTTTGAGTTTTTAGCAGGAGTATCTACTATAGCAAAGATAGTCCAAGAAACTTGCGATGTGTTATGGAAAGTGTTACAACCTTTAGAAATGGCGGAACCAACAACAAATGACTGGCTGGATATATCGAAAGGTTTTTACGAAAAAACGAACTTTCCAAATACTGTTGGAGCGGTATGTTTATTTATTTGTTTACCTACTCATTTTATTGATTTAAAAAAAAACGAATAATCATAGATAAGTGCTTACAAAATGTAGGTATTATAACTTTATGATTTTAACAATTTGTACGTAAATGTACGTACATTTTTACCAGTTAATTTCACATTATCACATATCCTATAATAAACTGTATAATATAATTATAGGTGGATGGAAAACACATAAGGCTCGAGTGTCCCAACAACAGTGGCTCATTGTATTATAACTACAAAAACTTTTTTTCCCTAATTCTTATGGCCATTTGTGATTCAAATTATTGTTTTCGAATCATCGATGTTGGGTCCTATGGGAAAGAAAGCGACTGTAACGTATTCAAAACTTCAACATTCGGTAAAAAGTTGTACTCGGGTAGTGTAAATTTTCCACCAGATCAATGCTTACCAGGTGATGATAATGGTGTGCCACAGCCGTTTATTTTAGTTGCCGATGAAGCTTTTGCTCTTCACAAACATTTGTTACGACCGTTTCCAGGCAGAACATTGAACAACAACAGGAGGATTTTCAACTATCGTCTATCGAGGGCCCGTCAATACATAGAATGTTCGTTTGGGATTTTGTCTAAAAAATGGCGAGTGTTTCAAACGAGCATGTTAGTTGACCCAAATGTTGCAGTAAAAATAACAAAAGCCTGCTGCGTCTTACATAATTTTGTACGACGCAGAGACGGAGGAGACGGTGAAGGTATTTTTGAAGACACTCAAAGCAATCTTATGGAAAGTATAACGGAGAGAAGAGGTGTTGGAAATTCACAGACCAACGCAAAAGATATTAGGGAATACTTCGTGACATATGTGAATGATCCAAATCATGCACTTAGCTGGCAGAACAAAATTATTGGTGAATAATATCGGACATTTTAACATTATAAGTGGGCGCCTATAGGACTACAGCTAGCCAGCTAGGTGATCTTTTTTTTATTGTTTATATAAAACCGTGTATTTTATTTGTTAAACTAAAACTAGTTTGTTGAATAATAATTATATTAATCTAAATTTTACTTTTTTCCGATTTTTGTTTATCGTCCAGTTCATTAAATTTGTGAACGCAAGCATTTGCTACACTTGTCCATCCCACATGAATCGCCTGACTATCATGATGACTTCTTTCCTCTAAATACATTATAAATTATTATATATAATTTTTATAATATAATAACTTCTATTCTAATATTAATTAAATTAGATTTATCGTCTTAGATATTTTAGTTGTCGTTAGTTATAATACTTATAACTTGCAAGTTGAAATATTATATAAATTAATAAATAAAATATAAATGTTCAATGCAATACTTACGTTTGTTCCAGATACAATCATTTTGTTGAATTTCAATTATAAATTGTTCAGTATCGATCATTTTAAAACTGAATACTAAATAGGTACGACTGTAAAAAAACTACTATGTAGTATGTGACCTATGAATATCGGTAGACGGTAGTACACTGTCCTCAGACATTGCAAGAGTTTCCGTGCCTCCGTGGTCAGGGCGAAACATTATTAATTTAGCACTTGTTTCAACCTGTCCACTACTCGCCTCGACTTGTTGACACTCGGCACTCTTTCGGTCCCACCATGTCTCCCCCTCGCCCATCACTATATCACGTATACACACACGACAACTGGTCGTTATCTTGGGGGCCACAATACATATAGTACTATATTACACTCGATCAATATCGAATAATTTTTAACTATTTATAAAATTTCCACTTGTAAATACACAAATAAAAATAATAATAATAATAAATACACAAATACACAAATGTAACATTGAAGCAATGAATTTACCAAGTTTACACTTCAATCATGATTTTTTAAATATTTTTTACAAGACCCGGCGCTAGCGAACCGCGGCGGCCAAACCGCCCGTCTGAACAGGTCTATTGGAAAAACATTGTTTAATTTTAGTGAGCGGTAGCGGTCAACCGCTCGAAAATTAAACAAGAGCGGTCGCAGGCGGTTGACCGCGCCGATCAGCGGCGCGGTTTTTCCCGTATGAATATGCCAATTGAATAACCCGTGTTTAATTGTCAGCGGTTATCCGCCGCGGATAAAAACCGCGACCGCGCGCGGCCAAACCGCTCCGTGTGTAACCAGCTTTACGGGTGATATAGCTCGTTCTCGGACGGACGGATGACTAATCAGTAGGTAGTGTATTTGGAATTGGCGCGTGCGTAGACTGTGGACGTACGGTCCACAACCTGATGTCGGACCGTTCTCGGACGGACAACAGATGACGTAATACTGGACGACGATAACAGACAACGCACTTACTATTTAGTATTTACCGGCGGTGGATCGTAGACAGACGGCGGCTCACTCGGTGCGCGGTACGACGAAAGCGGCATGTTCTCGGGCGAACGGCGGCACGTGATTTGTAAAATTTCAGATAAGAGATTACAGCTCTCCCGTTTAATGACGTAACAAGAGGGTCTGGTACGACGTGACTCGTACCCCGGAGCTCAGTTTTATTCCAATAATCGGATTAGTTGTTGCGTATAGCAACTGAATTATCAACCAAGTAGTAGAATCTCGTTGGAGTCCACTGAGCGTACGTTATAATATGAATAGGTATAACTGTTAGCTGCAATGTGTCTTGCTCGCCGGATTTGACTCCTATTTCTGTTGTTATTGGCTTGCTGACTGTTAGTACTTGTATGTTTGGTGGCGACGTTGATCTGTTAGGTGTAAGCTACAAGCTAGTAATAATTATGGCGTTTACAACTACTTACAGTGTATATAATACATCCTGATATTGAGTACCTATATAAAGAATTATACCATTTTGAACCTCTAAGTATCTCGAAAAGGAATTAATACCGGTAGCAATCACTTAGTAATGGTGGGTAGTATCAGCGCTATCTTGCGTCATCGTTTTTGTGCGGTTTTACACAAGTTTTGTTGAGTTGCCATACTTAAAGGAATACGTTATACTGTTTCGTTACAACGATAAGTCTACTAGAAATGATCGCATTTATTTTAAGCTATGTATTTATGTTTTTATAGCGGAACATATAGATGGTAAGTATTTTAGAGTTCTATAATTTGTCGTATAGAAGGAAGTAGGTGAAAAATGGATGTGAATGGTATCAAAAATGTAAACTCTGAGCTTCCTTATCACTAGTTATAAGTTACAAACAAACTACAAAGTAAAGTTACCGTTGGTTCATTTCATTAAAAAATGTTTACAAAATCATGAGAAAGTTTCGTACAAAAATTTGAAAGTAGATGTTTTCGAGTGGCGTAACTAAGATACAGTTTAGTATTTTGTTCTAAATCTAGGTATTGTATTAAAATAAATTATGTTTATATATGTTTACAATACTAGAATTGTATGTATTAAGTCATTAGTAAGGTGGTACATGATAAAAAAAATCATTATGTTAATAAGTAATAATTACCAAAATAATTTGTAAATTGATCATGTTACGATAGTTGATTTCAATCCCAATAAAATCATAACAATATATACCTAATTGTAATAGAATATTGTAAATTTGCATTATGTTGACAACTAAATATTTTTTCAAATGTTTTGTTGATAATAACAGTAACATAAATTCTTCAGTTTATTTTTCATGTTTTATAATTTTTAAGCCTATTAATATAAAAATTAACCACTCATAAACTTATTTATATATTTTATTTAGAACCTTTAAAAGGTATGTAATTTTTGTGATACGTTGCTTATCATAATATATTGTATCAATTATTGTTATTTTCACCATTGTCATCCAATCATACAAAAACCGGATACTTTTTAAAATATATACGCCTATTTATACACCCAATTGATTTAAATAAATAAATGAAGGCCATCAATTAATAACTATAATATTAATTATTCAATTTTAAAATAAAAGTCCCACTATTTAAAATGTTGAATTAAGTATTTAAGTTTTATATAGTTTAAATAAATAACTTATTCATTATTATTGTAATCTTATGTAGACATATTCAGTACGTATATTTTTGTTTTTAATTTATTTTATTAAAATGTATTATTTTATTCTGATTGAGATTTCAAGATGGCCATTTGCGGATAAAAATAAACATTTGAAATCGGAAACATTACAATAGATGTTGTTTGTAAAATGCAAAAAAAAGTATGAGATGTTCATTTCCACAAATGTCACGTTCAAAATGAAATTTTCAATCGCTGTTATTCATTATGTTTCTATATTAGAATAGAAAAAAGGTGGATTCTTTGAACCAAAAATTAAATGCTATTCAAATGTGAATCTATCCCTGGAAATCCTCCCAAACGGCTAAAGCGCAAATGGTGTAGAAATCTACTGACTAATTAAATTGTAATACTCTTGTTTTTTTTTTTCTTAATGTAGTACCTCCACTGGGAGGCTTCTACTCTCTGTTATATTTACCTTGCTATTTTTTTTTTTTTTTTTTACTATCTATTACTTCCTCAATTGTTCTTATTGTTCTTTTATGTAACAGATTAAATAAAAAAAACTTTAAAAAAATAAAAAAAAAATGTGAAACACACGAAATAATAAGGGTATTTTTAAATATACACATTGAAGTCATAATTTTTAAATTTTAATATAAAGACATCTGAATTCATACATTTGCATTAACGATAGACTAAACCAAATGTTTTGTATCACATTGAATACAACCATACATTTCACATAATTGTATATATAGTTGTATTATTAATATCTATGGAATATTGTTTATTTTTTTACAGATGAAGTCAGTAAGTATTTCTTATGTTTATTGCCATATTTTTACTTTACCTTCTCCTGGAATGACCAGATGACAAATCAAAAGTTGATGCATTCAATAACTGTTCTTGAATAGTTGAATGTGTTGATTTATCACTCGACATAATTCAGCGATATTGTGAACTTAAAAATTCAAAATTGTATAAATGAAAAAAGAATATGGTCGTTTCATAATTTTACATTTGAAAATAATTGTAGTTATCTACTGTTTTTGGCAGGAATGTATCGTATCTCTACCTCCACATTGTTTGTGAAGCTATAGCCCATTAACCTTGGAATCTGATGGAATTGCAGTTAACGCTAATCTTAGATATGGAGAAAAATATATTTTTAATTTATAAAAATCATAAAATAAATATTTACTAGAGTTGTCACCATCACGTCAAACGAAGAAATGAATGACGTGTGACTTCCCAGCTTCAACATTCTGCTATATATGTATAAATGTATAACTTATGCGAATGTCTTTCTAAAGAAAAAACATTTTTATTATTCCATGTATATTGTATAACTAGTTGTTATTGATCACTTCAGAACAATATTATCTTTCTATCTTATTATCTTATCTAAATAAGAGTGGCTATTAGAATTAACTTCAAAAATCTAGATTTTCTACATTAATTATAAATTATAATATATAAATATTCCCTTAGTATATTTTATTTAAATAATCATTGTTATTTACAGGACTTAAGGGTACGTGTTATTTATTTACTTATGATTAATATGTGATAGGGGTATATTTTTACTTTACCGGGCATCCTTTTTTTTTTTTTTTTTTGTAACTTATGTAGTTAAGTATGCTGAAAACGATTGTGAAGTCAACATTTGGTGCACGGACTTAGTTTTGAAGTTATGGCCCAATGAAGTTCGCTATTTTGTGATTTTTACGCATTCGCACATCACACTAGTTCACTACGAATATTGATATTTTTTTTTCAATGAGTGCCTCAAAACGTACTCTGTGACCTACTTGAGGTGGTGTTGTACCTATAGCAAGACGAGGGATATTTTAGAATTGCTGAGTGAAGCGACGCCGCGATTAGCGCAGGGACGAGTGCCGCAAAACGTATAATCACTGCCCATACTATACGACATAACTTCGATTAACATTATGATTAATGTTATTTATTCTGTAATCTGTAGTTACTAGTTTGTACCACGGTTGTAGATATACAACCGTGTCCTGTACTACAGCCATGATGGGTGTTATCACGATAAATGATAATGATAACTGTATCGCGTTTAAAAACAACATTGTCTAATTTCGAGGCCTATACTCTAGGTGGTTTTATACAACAAGTCAAGGGATATTTTCGATTTTAATGTCCGAGCGAGCGTAGCAAGCGAGTGCCCACGCTGGCAGTAAACGTACTTTCCTAAGTTAAATCCTTAGTATACCCGAGGTGGTTACAAAAGATCGTAAAACACATACTTTGGAAAAATTCGCTTGGAATCTACATTAGGTACAATTATTGTTGATATCTTCGTTTTTTTAAAAAAAAAGTGCAGAAACACTTCGAGTGCAGAGAGTATCGAACGCGGTAACTGAGTTAATGTGAATGCGATGTAACCATTGCGCCATGGTTCAATGCGAATATCAATTGGCATTGTTAGTATTTAAGGGTGATTATATAATTTTAAGACTTCAATAAGCTATAACTTCGAAACTAACTTTGTGTGCCAAATTCTGATTTTGCCAAAATTTTTTTTACCCAAGAAATGACTAAGTCCACAAAAAAAAAAGGTGGGACCTAAGGAAATGTAGAAAAGTTCCGTAATAGATATAGGTGCATAATAAAGTTATTTCGTATGGAATTTGTATTTTTAATTTAAAGAATTGATTGAAATACTTTTGATGAAATTTATACAAATTTGGTCTTAAAACAATTATAAAAAAATATGAATGTAGGTATATACTTTTTAGGAACCATGCATTACATTTCCAATTTTTTTATATAAAATCATTTCATACAAATAAATATAGGTACCTACACCATGGTTATTTTCACCTCGACAAACGAATTGACGTGTGACAACATGGCTTTAAACCAATCTCTAATAGTTTTTACAGTACCTACTTAGGTATCATTTTCAATAATTTATATTTTTTTGGAATATTTTGTTGCTTTATTTAATAAGTTATAATAAATATATAAAATGGATTTCTTTCCGTAAGGAGGGGGAGTATGATTGTAAACTATATGGTTACAATCTGCCTTGTCACACGTAGCCTTATTTGTTCAAAGTCGTTAATGTAAACACGTTTTTACAGTAGGTATCATGTGAGGAGTTTCTATAAACCATAAATAGGAGTATACTAAATATTTAAAACTGCAGAAAATATTGATGATACCAAAATAAAAAAGGATCGATTGCAAAACAAAACATTGGAACACCAACTAAATTTTCAAAACATAAAAAACCAAATTATGCACAATAAAATAATAAAATAATCAAAGAACGATAATCCACTAGAAATTAACCCATTTATTTAAGCTATGTATTATTTGTTTTTTATAGAAGAATACGACTGTAAGTAATTATGAATTGTATACGTTATCTTATTAAAGAAAGTACCTAGGTAGGTAAAACAATGAGTATGAATGGTATTAACAATTTTTACTCTGAACTTTATTTTACAATGTTATAAGTTACAAAAAAAGTAAAGTTATATCGCGGTTAATTTCATTACAAAAGTATTACAAAATCTTAAGAAAGTTCCGTATAAAAATTAGGAACTAAGTGTTTTTGAGAGTCTTAATTAAGAAATAGCTTAGACGTTTAGTATTTTGTTTCAAATCTAGATAGGTATTGCATTAAAATAAATTATGTTTATATTTACAATACTAGAATTGTATGTATTAAGTCGTTAGATAGGTACATGATAAAAAACCATTATGTTAATAAGTAATAATTACCAAAATAATTTGCAAATTGATCATGTTAACTGTTAAGATAGTTGATCTCAATCCCAATAAAATCATAATAATATATACCTAATTGTAATTGAATATTGTAAATGGTAATAATGTTGACAACTAAATATTTTTTCAAATGTCTTGTTGATAATAATAGTAACATAAATGTCTACAATTTTTTTTTTCATATGTTTAATAATCTTAAGCCTATTAATATAAAAATTAACCACTCATAAACCTATTTGTAAATTTTATTTAGTATGTATACAAAGTACGTAATTTTTGTGTTTTATATTGTATTGCGAATTTATGTAATCAAGTATAACTTTATGTGATACATTGATTTTCATAATATATTGTATCAATTATTGTTATTTTCACCATTGTCATACAATTATACAAAAACAGGATACTTTTTTAAATATATATACGCCCATTAATGTTATTACTTATTTGTACAAAAAGTTGTAATTAAATAAAGACATAAATGAAGACTACCAATTAATAACAATAATATAAATTATTCGTTTTCAAAATTAAAGTCCCTCTATTGAAAGTTTTAAATTAAGTATTTAAGTTATATTAGATAGCTATTAACTAATTACTATTGTAATTTTTTTTAGGTGTTATTGGTACGTATATTTTTGTTTTTCTATTTATTTTATACTGTCAGGTATTTCAAGATAAGGTATATTATAATTTATAATACCTATTAGTTATTACGTCCATTATAGCTTTAATATCCATTTGTAGGTGGTAAAAATAGACATTGGAGATCAGAAACGCTATAGTACATGTTATTCGTAAAATCTCAATTTCAAATATGAGAAGTTGCTTTACAAATATGTCACATTAAAAATTAAATTTTCAATCACTGTTACTTAAAATATGTTACTATATTAAAATAGAAAAGATGTTGATAAACCAAAAATTAAATGCTTTTCAAATGTGAAGCTCACAAAATAATAAGAATTTTTTTCAATTTTTGTATCACTTTAAATACAACATTAAATTGCATACTGTATCTAATTTAATTATAAATAACTTTGGAATATTATTGATTTATTTTGCAGCACGTATATGTAAGTATATTTTATGATTATCACCATAGTTTTACTTTCCCTTCGAATGTCCCGTGTCTTTCACTCCACATTGTTAGTGGAGCTATAGCTGATATTACACTTGGAATCTGATAGGATTTTTAACGCTAATCTCAGATATGGCTAAAAATACATTTTTTGATTTTTAAAATTCATAAAATAACTTTTTACTAGATTTGTTACCCATCTCGACAACAAATAAACGAATGACATGCGACTTCACAGCTTAACATTTTTGCTAACTTTTTTCCAAAATCTAGATTTTTCAGATTATCCGGATGTCAGCGAACTATTTCGTTTTCTCTCTGGCCCAAGACAAAACGCATTTAAACAGAATCACTTTTTTTTGTTTTTAAGTAATCCTACAGTTAAATCACCTAGGTACTATAAAAGTAAAAGTAATACGATTTTTGAGGGCACGACATATTGATTTTTCTAAATATTGTCTCAAAACAATTTATACATCAACTAAATGTACAATATTTTTTTAAAGTTGTATACAAAGTCAAATAACAATAAAATATAAAATCGATAAGCATTTTCCTCAAAAATATTATTCTCTATAGTTTTTGTAATAGTTTAATTTACTCTAAGATAGCTCAAAAATCATAAAAAAAACCAATTTTAGGTGAACACGTTGCATTGTGGGTCTGAGAAAGAAAACAGGCAAATCATGCTGACGTCTTCTTAATATATATAATATATATAAATATGCCAATAATTTATTTTATTTGATTAATCATTATTATTTACAGATGAAAGAAGTACGTGTTATTTATATTTTATTTTTTGTATGTAATAGATTGGTACATAATAAAGTTATTTTACATGGTACTTTTCTTTTAAGTTGTAAGATTCTTACCAGGCCTATAATATAATTTAAACATGTTTGTGATATAGATGAAGTTCTAGTAGAACTATTTGATAAAGTAAACATTTAAGACAATCGAGTTTGACATAAAAGCGACGCTAAACAACGTGTCGAAAGTAGTGTTTTATCTTGCCTCAATGTGAATGTGAAAACCAACTAACGGCGATATTTTGTTACTTTACGGGACACCCTTTTTTTGAATTTTTTTTTGGTCTAGTAGGCTATAGGTATTAAAAGCGATGTTTGAATCAGAATTTGGCAGTCGGATATAGTTTCTAAGTTATAGACCAAAAAAGTTCTGAATTCTACTTTTTGGTAACCTACGAAAATTTTACCAGAGATACGCAAAACCTCGAGTTTTGCGACTGAACCTGTTGTCTACCTGAAAATAATTGCAAAAATAGTTTTTATAGATAAGTATAGCATCCTCCGCTCGCTAGCACGTCTACACTGTACGCGCTCAGGCTGCCAGGGATCTACATAATATACATATACTAGCAATCGCTACAACGGCAAGTAATCTTTGGCAACCGGACTCCGGCTGCCGGAGTGTACAAAAATTAATAAATTGAACACATAATATGTACATGTACAAATGAGTAATCGTACAAGCTATAAAATCTAAACAGAGTCATAGTTCTAAATAATGCATAATTTTTCAAAAAACCCAAAAAACATGAAAAATCCCTATACTACGCGAGTTACGCAGCGCAGCCAGTGGCCGTTTAATCGTGCGACTCCCGAAGTTTTTTCATGCGGGCGGCCGTACGAGTTTGGTCTCCTTAGTGTCTCCTTACTCTAGGTATTTATGATACATATAAATTGAATAGACATTATTGATGTTTTATCAGTTTATTATCATGCTGCTGTGATGATAATAGATTATTGAAAATTAGATTACAAATAAACCACTAATGACAATTTATATTAATATTTGACCCAATATTTGTTTCTTCCTGAACTTTCGAATTAATAAATAATAATTAAAACTTTATATTTGTATTATTATATTTCAGTGCAATTAGGCGGTGAGAAACATTTTGAGTTTTTATTTAATTGGTCTTATTGTAGTTTATTTTTGTTTGAAAGTTTCTTGGTGAATTTACATTCGCAATATTTCCACGAGATTGACTTTTCCCGAATGTATATATAGTAATTAGGTCAGCTACCCTATGTAAAGCTATAATTATATTTTCCCGACTTGGTTATTCATTGCGATTCCGATAACATTTTCGGTGTGATTTGATAAATGCAAATATTTTCCTAATCTAACCCCTAATCTAGTAAGACTGTACGTCTTTCATAATAACGTTACAATTACAACTCATAAAAAAAGACGTCTGTCACATCCATCATGCTCATTGCTCAAAGATGACAAAAATGATGAAGAACTATATTTATTTAGAATGCTTTTTTTAATTCTATTTTTCTGAAATATGTTTTAGCCGTTAGTTCTTCATAATTTTTGTCATCTTTGAGCAATGAGCATAATGGATGGGATAAACGTCTCTTTTTATGAGTTGTAAAGTTATTATGAAAGACGTATATTACAAAGTAGTGAAGAAATTAATATATCATTTATAAAATATAATCTTTGAAATTACTATACATAGTATGTACAAATTTAGTTTGTTTTTTTGTTTCTACCATAAAAACTATTAAATTTCAAAGTTGCGGGTAACCTAGACTGAACTGAACATTCGCTGTAAATTCATTGAGAACTTTTTTCTTTAATCATAACATATTACAAATGTTTTATAATTATATTTATAAATTACTATCGGTTATTTTATGTCTAGGTAACATTAGTAAGCTATTCTTTTTTTTAATAATTATTTTATTTTATACTTTATATTAGATGAATCTTACATAATATTGTGTATAATAATAGCCTAAGACAACAATATTATCGATGAACCCATGATCTTATCGTAGAACAATATTATGAATATTTTATAATATTAATAATGAGAGTTTTTATTTTATTCTAGAAAACGAAGGTACGTCATCACTTTAATTTTGTAAAATACGATTGTTTTATAGTCTTTATTCTTTAAGTTTCCCATTAAGGAATGTGTGGATTTCCTTTCGTTTTTTTTCTGTTTATTTACTTTAAAATTAAACTGTAACTTTCCAATCAATTGCACACATAATTATATAATATTAAAATATCGGTATTTGCTGTATAATAGTTATTTGCCAAGCGGGTGGATTTAACACGCTAAATAGTTAAATTGTTATAAATTGTTTGATAATCAGTGTATTGGAGTTTAAAGTTTGCGTTACTAACCCAACCTAATGCATTTTGGGTGTCATTTGCGCATCGTGTTTTAACAAAACTAATAAGTTTTATTCTTAAGAGGACGCTATACGGACATTTGTTCCTGTCTTACAAGTGCATAACATCATACCAAATTTACGCTCGGCAGATCACGTATACCTAGCTTCGTTAATTTAACAATATTAGAGTGAATTGACCTATTAAAAAACTTGACGGTTAGAACAATATCTGTGTTTGCATGTGGGTTTTTTACGATAGTTTAATTCTTTAGTAAGTAAATATAGCGTAAATTAAAAATGCTCATAACTCACTTCAAAACTAAATTACCGTAGGTACCCTACGCACTTATAAGACGGAGACAACAAATAACTGTGTAGCTACTATGGGGCCAAACCATGAACTACTCGTATGGTTAATTAATTAATTAATTTAACAGTCAATGATGTCTTAAAATCTTCTATTTCTTTTTCTTGTACTGAACATAAATTTTAAGTCATGTAAGATATTTTTCCATACTATATTACTACGCGTATGCATCAGTACTGTTATTTTAAAAATATGGAAACTGCTAAAAGAAGTAGTAAAAAAAAAAGTGAGTCCGTCACGGGACGGGCAGAAGATGTGAAACATCAACGTTGATTGGTATTGAAACACGTGAATATGAAATAAAAGTGTGGATATCGTCAGTTGGTAATACCTATGTAGGTACTAATATAGTAACAATGATTTTGATTATTATATTTTATTATTATTATTTATGGTGATTCCATGTCGGCACTACAGCCGACCTTTATAATTATTGTATAAATAAGTACCTAAGGAAGAAAAATCGAACACGCTTGTCAGTCTGTAAATCTAAGGATATTAAATATATATTTTTATATTATAATATATTGTTTAATTGTATTTAAGTTTTACAATAGATTATACTAATTTTTGCCAAAAACAATGACATTCAAGGTACCTCCAAGTCCTAGCGAGTTTAAGTTATTATGGTCATCATTGTATATCTTCAAATGTATTATGATTAATAGAGTGGACATATAATATTATTAATAACTAGGTACTTCTATTATTTTAATTACTGCAATGACTATTGTAATGAATAACCTCATGTCCTAATAAGATATTTAAAAATACATCAACAGTAACGCAAACGCTTGACTCCCATTGATAGATCGTTTATTGAAATTATTTGTAATGAAATATTATATGGAAAGACAATAACTAGGTTATCCCTATAATTCTCAAATGGTGAATCATAAGTTATAATATTATAATTTATTAATAATATGTATATTATTTTATTTTTAGATGAAAGAAGTATGTGCAATGTGTATATTGTATTTTTTTTTTTTTTTTGAACTTGTTTAATTTTGTAATTCAATTAATGTGATTTGTGTCTCATGATTCATAACCAGAGCTCGTAAGTTCATGCTTTCGCATATCAATCTCGCTAAGTCGTATTTAATGTTAGATGACATAGAAATCCATTACGTGGTACCATGGTTAAGTATGTGAAGTTTTATTTTGTGTATTTTTGCATATTTAGCGTATTTTTTGATACAATTTGATAAAAAATGCAAGAATTTATAATTTTGCATTGTATAAAAATTAATGTGTACTAAAATTCGAAAATTAACGACTGACTGGATATTTATTTTATTTTTATTATTAAAAGATATTTTATAATTTATTTTTTGGAATTACATTTAAACAAATGAAACATCACTTTTAAAAATACGAATGGATGTATTTTCTTATTATTCCAAAAACGTCTTTGGATTTCTTCTTTTTTTATGCATATAAATGCATTTTTCTGAACATTTTAAGGCATATTTCAATGCATATTTGGCCAGTTTTTATGCATAAGTGCATGCTTATATTTAGGAACTTTTTAGCGCATGAATTCATGAACTCTGGTCATAACTCATGTAATGATGATCATCAACAAATTTTTACTTGCTCACTGAGTGCCATCATAGCTATGAATCCGTTTAGTTGACAATCTGTCACCCATTATTGGGTGTGACTATAACCTGCAGTATTTCCATTGATTATAAATATTATATAAAAAATGAGTTTTGTGTACGGGTTGGTGGTTAGTACTTGATGCACTGTACTCTTATAACTTGTAATCACTATATAGTCGGGACTTCGGGAGAATGATGATGGCAGCCATTTTTTCTTCAATAAACAGGGGTACTTAAACTTGCATACAACATCATTTTATAATATATTTATATTAGGTAATTATAATATTTATATTTAATATTTGAAAATGCGCGCTTTGCGAAACCATCACAGAAATTCACCACCAGAAGCGTGCGCATTAGCGGCCACTTTTCATTCTCCCAACTATATAATATAATAGTTTCATCACTACATCTACCAGGAGTGGAGTAATTATTATACATCACCAAAAACCATTCATTGACCTATCTATAATATTTATAATTAATGCTATTACTATCACTGTCAAGATAGGCCTATAAATCTTCTATAATATTTCGACTCTGCAGGGTTCTTAAACTATAAAAAGCAATCATACATTTTCAAACCATAATGTAATTTTATTAATAATGGAAGGTCCATAATATATTAAAATCCTATTAATATCAAATAATTATCATTATTTTTTTTATTTTTTTTTAGTGAAAGTTATAAACAGTACGTATCTATGTAATTTAATTTACACTATAGAATAAGGATAAAACTAAATATTAATCAAACTATTCAATATTTTGATTCCTACAAAAAATAAAACATTATACAAACAACAATATTAATATTCTATAATTTTTAGTTATTAAAAAAAATAGCTGTTTAGTTACATTTTATAACATTTCCCGTTTTGGTTCACTCAATAACCTAATAT
>JANEHU010000372.1:0-510086 GCA_027563435.1 Nasonovia ribisnigri | reverse complement strand
TTTACGAGATACGGCGATATACATATTAAAAAACTATACTGCTATATACACGTGAAAATATAGGTACCTATATAATTCATATAATCAAGGTGTATACCTACCTATAAATAACAGCCGACGACCATTACCATAATCTATAGAATTGACACGAATGGTTAAAAATAAAATATTTAATACATATAGGTACAAGAACAATTAAGTTAATAGTAAAGAGATTTTCACAAACTATAATAAATAATAATTAATTATATACAGGGCTTGATACCGAAAATATTTTTTCCTATTTAGATTTTGGTTATATATCTGTAATTATTTCATTTTTGTTTTGGAATACCGGTTTTTATTATTTCCGATTTCAATTTCGGTTTTGATTACCGGTATTTATTTTTTTTCGATTTTGTTTTCGGTTTTGATATCGATTTTGGGTTTTAACGGTTTCGTAGTTATCCAATATCGGTATTAAGCCCTAGCTGAATATATGGTTTCTTATACCTATCTAATACCTAACTATAGAAGTTGCAATTAATTATATTGCATTTAACACTCATCTATATCGCCACCTCCCACAACTGATGCATGTATAGTTGTCAAAGAAATTATAAAAGCGCTGTGGAAAAAATATATAAAGCACAATAATATATAAGCATTATTGGTATTATTATGTATAACTGCAAATACGGGTCGGGTGTATGTGGCACAGAACCATGTTAAGCCGCATTATATTATATAATATTGTCGCCCTATATATAGCTGGGGTAAACATAAAAATCGTTAGAAATTATAAATAAGGGGGAAAGTGTTTTAATTTGTATTCAAAATATTATAAATATTATTATGCTTTGTATATATACAATAATCCTTATGTTTTAAACTTACATACGTGAGTGCATAAATATAGAGGTACCTACATACCATGCAAAAAAATCTATCCATATAGTATAGATAGGTTTAACTGTATAACTCTGGATACCTATATCTTATATTTGATTTTACCCCTGTATATGTATATGGTCACCCTCTGGCCACATTAAACACTACCAAATAGAGTATAATAGGTATAATATGTATATACCCAAAGGTGGGCTTCAAGTTACTGAAAATAATTAACTCAAGTTAAGTTAAGAGAACACAAGATCAATAAGTTAAAAGTTAATATGGGAAAAAATATTATCTTACCTCAGTTTAAAAAAGTTAATATACTTGGTACTTTTTTAATTAGTAAATGGATCACATAAAGTGTGACTGCGTTCTTTCTAATTTTCTAAATTATAATACACAATTGTGTTGACCATTCACCGTAATGTACAGTGTATAATATGATTATTACATTTTTAAACTATATAATACCAACACATCCCAATCAATAATGTAAAAATATTATTTTTTTTTTCATATGTATAATATTATGCCTATCTATAATCTACTCAAATATATCTCTTAACAAAATTATTTTATCAAGAAAAATAACAGAAATGTTAGTATTGGATTATTTTTATTTTTATTTTAGTATTTATATTTACGTTTAAAACCATATAAACAAAAAATTTAAAAATTTTTTAACTTTATGGGTTATTTTTAAATAAACTGAGGATAGTTAAGTTATTTTATCTGACAATTAAACTAGTTAAGATCATAAGTTGATTAGAAAATGAATTAACTAGTAGTTGAGTTAAAAAGTTAAAAACTATATAAATTTTTAACTTAAATTTAACTTTTTAACTAGTTAATATATAATGCCCACCTATTTACCATGGTTACCAGATTATATTTTTTCGAACCCGGGACATTTTGAATGGATAAATATTATATAATATATAAATTAAAATTAAAAAAAAAAAAATAATATATATAAATTATAATAAAATAATATTTACTTTTTTACATATATATAGGTATATAAATTGTTTCTAATGAATTATGTATACAAGCAATATAATAATAATAATTCATTAGTCTTCAGAACTTTCGGAGTCCAGGGTTTCTTCTGTTGATTTTACTACATATTTACAAAGTAAATATTAAAGTTATTTTACACGAACGGAATTCGGCAATCTATATTTGACAGCCAGACGGCGATATATATAGGCGTATATAGGTCCTATATACGCCTATAATGAAGATGCAGCTTAATTATATGTACCTCCCTACCTACCTATATATATAGTACCTTATACAGTATAGGTACCTATACCTATATTGTATGAGAAAATCTCAAATTTTAAGTCTTTTTTTTTATTAATTAATATATAATATTATACTATATAGAAATAATATATTATATACGAGGGGGCTGCAGTATATAATTTTAAAAAATGTTCCCTTACCATGCGTATAATATAGTTACAATATTGAATATTCTATTTTATATATTATAATGCGATAGCAATATATATAGCTTGTATATAGGTCCTACTCCTACATATACTAGGTACCTACAACACAAAACGCTATATATATATATATACACAAGTACACTGTATATATAATATTATATAATATATAGATGGTATTAGATAAGTATCTACAGGTTCTTATAAATATAGCCTCCTACTTGTATGTAAAAATTTAACCTTCAAAAAAAGATACAAGTCTGCGCATTGTTAATATTTATAATAATTATATGTAAACGAGTTCAGTGCGGGATTAACGGATATTGTTACTACTCCGCCGCCACAATTCAGAGGCGAATCGGGTAATTCTATGCACAGGACCGTTAAACGCACATCACAGCATCACATAACATATTAACTATAATATTATATATAGGTACCTATACCAACGTCCGATATATTAATGTGTATTCAATACGCATACACATATTATACACCTACGAATTATTACATGACGTATATTAAATTGTACATATTATCACAATATTACATTAATGTTACACACTACATATTATTATATTATAATTAATTATGAATGTAGGCATAGAAAAAACAATACATTTTGATAAATATAGTATAGTCAAACGAGCTGCGCTCTCTATTTTCTTCGGGCCCGCGGATCCACGACTTCGGTCGGCGGCGTTTAGGTGCGTAGCTCGTCTACACTGAAACATCACCATACCTACTGTACGAGCCCAAGTCCACTACATGGCGCGGTGCGGGGTGCGGTGCGGGTGCAGTTCGAAGTACAGCCAAACATCTGCTGGTGCGCTGGTGGCGGCAAGACGACCGACCGTGTGTGCGTGTGCCGGCGGCGACGTGACTGATGTGGGAAAAAAACGGCCGGCGAAAAAAAACCGTCGGCGACGGCGGCGGAAAACCCGTCATCGTTACGTCCGGCGGTGGGAGGGAGGGGTCGGGGTAGCGACCGGCGGCGACGGTGGGCCGACGCTACGATTGGTCGTAGTCTTGGCGACCGCGGACCGGGTGAGTCGCGACGCGGTGTCGCGGGCGGGGCGCGCGCACGGCGCCGCGGTCGGACGTCGTCCAATGCGCGAGCGCACCTCGCCAACCGCCGCACCGCGCCTCCGGCGCTCGACGCTGTTATGCCGCCGACGACGCAGCGCGCGCATGATCACTCGCACGCACGCACTATTGTACATTTGTTCGGCGGCCGGCCCCACCTCCCACCGAGCCCCACCACCGACGTATACAAGTATACGTGTTTGGTGGGTGTGTGCGTTAGGTGTGCGCGCGTGTGTGTGTGTGTCCGTCGACCGGGACCGTGACCGGGGCCGGCGGGGCACCACACTCTCGCTCGGTCGGTTTAACGACGGCAGCAGTTTGCCGCGATCAGCCTTGCCCGAACGAACGATATATGCCGCGCGTACACGATACAATACATTATATACCTGCGAGCAAATAACACACACGCACGTACACAAACACATGATAATAATATCATGTCGTTATTTTGTACGGTACATCACGTAGGTATATAATATATTATTAGCCGTGAGCCGTAAATATATACATACAACAGTCCGTCGATTGTTGCCGTGTCCGCGAGTCAGAGACGCGCGGGAACTCGTCGCCGCCGGTACATTATTGCAGTGTTTGCGAACCGCGATAGTATACCGCACCGTTCGAGCGAACGCGATCGTGCACGAAACATCGGTACACGCACATACCACGGACGGTTCGAAGTCCCGACAGAGCGGCCACCGCAGCCAGGAGACCACGGCCCGCTCAGGCACGGACACAGCGCGACGGGAAGTATCTATCAAAATATCTACACACACTTATTACAATAATATATGTCGTTCAGTGGACAAATATTATGTACGATTGCCCGCCGTTACCGTCATCGCCGCATTCGCTAGCGCCGCCGCCGTCGCGATCGCTGCTCATCCGTCGTCGCCTCTGATATTTTATGTGTTCGCAGCGCGAGTGACAGCGTCGTATACACACGTGAAGTAACGCCGTCCGCAACCGCACCCGTAACCGTCGTCACATCATAGGTACAATATAATAAACTATAATTATACCATTAAATAGGTTAAAGTAAAAACGCCAACTATGACAATGCTATCGTCGCAAAAACTTTTGTACTCCGATACGGCGACCGCGGCGGCCGCGGCTGCAGCTGCCGCTGCCGCTGCTGTCAACGCGGCGGCCATGTACGGCGGGAATTCGTCGACCACCGGCGCCGGCGGCGGTGGCGGGCCTTCGTCCACTCCATCGCTGTGCTCGCCGCCTCCGCAGTCGCACCACCAACAACAACAGCAACAGCAACAACAGCAGCAGCAACAGCAACAGCAGCAGCAACAGCAGCTCGTATTCGGTAGCAGTGCCTCCGCCGCAGCTAACATGCAACAGCAACTGTACGGTGGCATGAATTCCGCCGCGACGGCGGCCGCGGCCATGTACGGTTTGAACGCGTCGGCCGCCGCTGTTGCTGCCGCGGCCGCAGCCGCCGGTGCTGGCGGTGACCCGACCGGCGCCGCAAACGCCGCGGCGCTACAACGGGTTCGCGCCGACAAGACGTACCGCAGGAACTACACGCACGCTAAACCTCCGTACTCGTACATTTCGCTCATTACGATGGCCATACAGAACTCGCCGGTGAAAATGCTCACACTTTCGGAAATTTATCAGTTTATCATGGATCTGTTTCCTTTCTACCGGCAAAATCAACAGCGGTGGCAGAACTCCATCAGGCACTCGCTGTCGTTCAACGACTGTTTTGTTAAAGTGCCTCGGACACCCGACAAACCGGGTAAGGGTTCGTTTTGGACTTTGCACCCCGACTCGGGCAACATGTTCGAGAACGGTTGCTACCTACGCCGGCAAAAGCGTTTCAAAGACGACAAAAAAGACGCTTCGTCGATCCGGCAGCACGGCGACGGCGGTCACCACCATCAGCACCACGGCGGCCACAATCACTCGAAGAGTTCGTCGCCCATGTTGCACAGCGGTGGTGGAGGCGGCAGTCAACACCAGCTAAGCGGTCAACATCAACTAAGTGGTGGCCATCACCATCAACAGCACCATTTGGACATGGTGCTGGACAAGAAGCCGTCGTCATCGGTACCGCCGTCATCGGCGTCGTCCTCATCCGTGCTCGCCGCCGCTGCTGACCACCACCACCACCTGCTTCAACTGCAACACCACCATAATCAAAAACTAGGTGCCAGTGGTGGCGTGCTCATGTCATCAGCCGCCGCGGCAGACTTGGGATTCGGTGGTGGTATGCACCATCAACACCAACAACACCAACAGCAGCAGCAACACGGCAAACACCATTTACTTCTGCACCACCACCATACGCACGATCACCAAAATAGCCACAATAACGGAAATCACCACGACAGCGACCACGATCACGTGCACCACATGCACCATCACTTACAACAACATGGTGGTGGCGACGATGACTCGTCATCGTCCATGTTGGTTGGGTCATTGCTGCAACACCACCAACACCAGCAACAACAACACCAGCAGCAGCAGCATCACCACCAGCAGCAGCAACACCATCAGCAGCAGCACAGCCCGGTGGACATTTACGCCGCGGCTGCGGCCGCCGCACATCACAATCACCAGCAGCAACAGCAGCACCAGCAGCAGCAACAACAGCATCATAGCCACCATCAGCAACTGCAACTGCAACAGCACCTCAAGTCTTCAGCAGCGGCGGCTGCCGCGGCCGCAGCTGCTGCCGAATTTGCCGCATCCAACCATCCATTTTCAATTACGCGACTGTTGCCGCCACCGCCAACGGCCTCGGCTGCTGCTGCTGCGTCAGCGTCTGACAAACCGTCGTCAGCAGCATCCGTGGCCGCAGCCACTGCATCGTCCGCGACGGCCGCTTCCGCCGCCGAGAAAATGTACGAAATGGCAGCGGCATCGCAGTACGGTACCACGGCCGGGTACAACGATTACTACCACCCACACGCGCACCCACATCATCCACATCACCACGGGCACCCACATCCACACCACCAGCAGGCGTCCCTATATCACGCCGCCGCCGCCGCTGCAGCAGCCGCCGCCGCCGCAGCAGCCTCTGGTGGACCGCAATCGTCAGCATCGTCCGTGTCTGGCGCTGCGGCCGCTGCCGGATCGTCATCGCCGTTGTGACATCACCATCACCATCAGCAGCTCCAGCAGCACCACCAGCACCAATATCCGCCACTTGTTTGAAGGCAGCGTGGTCACCGGTGGGCCTGCAGCAACGACAGTATCAGCAATAGTAATTATATTATATATATTGCAGCCACGTTTTGCGTTAAATTTTTGTTCGATAATTTCCAAGTGTCTGTCGCGCGCGCATGCGTGACGCTGTACGCAATGAATGCGTAATTTTTATTTTATTTTTTTCTAGTAATCTCTCGAGTACCTTCTACCTATAAACTATTATATTATACTCATATATGTGTTTGACACCGTCATGTTTCGTTTTTAGATTTATTATTATTATTATTATTATTATTATTATATTATTATTATTATTATTATTATTATTATTATTCGTGTGTGTGTACAGTATATATATTTTATGTTAGTGTGTACGCGTTTAAAAATTTACAAAACGACCTTTTATGTTTATCTATATATATATAAAAATTAATTTTTACAAAATAGTTACGATGCGATGCAAAAATTGTTGTGTATAAGTAGTTGCGTTTTTCCCTCGTATATATATATATGCATATAATATATATTATATATTTATATATTTTATACGCATAAAAGTATAACGTATGTGAATATTGTGAATTATATGTGTATATTTGTAAACGTAGTAAGCTGTACTATTTGTGTGTATATTGGACGCTCGCTACGTGCCAGTATGTATATTATAAAGGTACATCGAGCGACATGTACGACCGTCTTCGCTGCTTGACCGTAGTAAAATAATTATAGAATTAATATAATATGGTATATGATTATAAATGTACGTTGAGAACGGGAGTTTTTTTATGTTACTATTTTGCGTCGTCCTCTCGTGCGCGGCGACGGCGGTGTTGGACGGGTTTTATACGACGCCGCCGCTGCCGCCACCGCACTATACTATAATATTATAATATACGCGTACGCACAGCAAACTGTTGTACTTTAGGTATTTTTTTTTTTATATATATACAATAATACAATATTATACTTATACATACAAATACAATAATACGATATAATGTGTACGTGTATATTTTGTAATGTGACCTTGTCGCGTTGCGGTCGTGTCCTATAAATATACCGTGTAACTAAACTTTACCTAAATAATATGTATATATTTATATTATGTGTAAATTCTATTATAAATATTTATCATGTGTATGGTTTTAAGTAAAATAAATTCAATTCGATATTACAACATATAAAAAATTATACAAACGTGCTTTTTTACAATATTAATCGTGTAAAATTATCATCTCGACGCGCTGCAGGCCATCATGTGGGTTGTAAACCACAGCGCCACACAGCATATATAGGTACTATAATTATTATATTATATACTATAACGTATACATTACATGATGTACTTGTACTGCAATAATATAATAATGTGAATTTTGAGTTTTCAAGTTGTATTAAATTTTCACGAGGAAAACGGTACAGCTTATTAAACTGAGCACGTAATAATATATAGCATATACACGCGTAATACCTATATGAAATATGCAGAACATTGCAGTGTATGCGCGTGTATCGGTGTGACATATTATATTATAATAATATATATATGTAATTATATAGGTTAATCGTATAATGACGGTGTGACTTGTAACAACAGTTTTAGCATACAATTTAGAAAACGAATTACAACTCCACGAAATACCTGTAAGGCTGTAACTTGTAAGTATATTATATTATATTTAACTGCCATTACATGTGTATATTATAATTAGGGATAGGAATTTGTAGCATTTGCATTTTTTTTTTTATAATACTCCAGGACATAGCTCATCAAATACAAAATCCGATTCATACAACACAGAGTTCAAATAAACAATTTTTTTTTTGCATTTTCTTATGATATTCATATGATATCATATATGTCAGTTTTTTAGCTTTTTTATTTAATTTTTGTTAATTAAATGCATATTCGACATTTTTAGAACATTTACGTACGTATTTATCAATTTAATTCAAAATTACTACAGATATATTTAGTGTTTTCGTAAATAAAAAAAAATATAAATATAATTTAAAAATGTATGTAATAAACAAGTATAACTAAAATTTAATGAAATCGTTTTTATTTTATTGTTTTACATAGATATTAAATTGTATTTAGGTGTTCTAAGATTTAATTTATTTGAACATATATAATAATGAGTTAATTACTAATTTATTTTTTGATTTTAAAAATTATTATCAGCTGAACTTTTACATTTTAAAGTTATTTTTTAGTAGCAATGTCATGGTTAGAATATATTTTTTGTAGCGTTATTGGTAACTTTTTAATGCCTTTACTCGAGGTTTTCAATGCATAATTTTCCTAGCCCTAATTATAATGTTATTATATCAAACACAAGTCTGTGTAAAAAAATAGGAAAACCGGAGAATATTACCGCTATTCCCTACATGACTACGTTTATATTATACATTGTATTATGTTATATCACAGCTTATAATATAAATATAACTTTTATATATTATATTATACTATTATAGACTATACTTATAACTATAACACACGTACCTTCTCACATTTATATAATATATACTTATTATATTAAATTGCTTTGCGGAAATATAACATTTTCTCAGACAGAATAATCGAACATCTGCAGACTACTATTATTTTCTCATACTATATCAATAAATCGCATACATATAAATAAGCGTATGGAACTGCCTGCAGCCTCAATAATATTATGTTTATAATCATTGCGCATATTATATACACTCGTCAGATATTGCATTTATAATAACGAATCAATGTATAATTTAGCTTCATTAATTATAATTAATAGCTACATTTAATATAATTTGATTATCTTCTATAACTAATATTATATTTTATTATTAAACAACAAATATATACATATTAAATGCCTTCATTTTCTGCAAGTCTTCGTAGGTACAAAGAAAGTTTCTATAAATGATAATCATATTGTCATTTAAATACAAAAACAACTTATTCTATATGTTTAACGTTTATCTACCTATATACTATATTATATACGTTAGGTACCTACTATAGTTACATATACATTATAACATATTATACCTATAATATCATATATAATGTGTAAGTATTGTGAACCCATCTTCCATAATTTACGTTTTATATTAAAATTAATATATTACAAGGATAGGTACAAAAAATATGGTAAATGGCTATAATATATATATGCCTTTATATTATTCTGAATAGATATTGTAAATAAAAATTAAAACTTTAAAAAAACAATCATGATTTATTTATTATACGTATAAAAATTAAAACTGAAATTTTTATCCGATTTCAAATCCTTCAAGTATTGAAAATATGTATTAGGTAGGTACATATTACATAATTTTATACCAACTAAGGTATTTATTATTCGATAATATTTTATTCAAACAGACAACTGTTGAACTTTTTTGTGTCAGCAAAAAAAAATACATATATAGGTAGGTTATACCAACCTACATATAACAACAAATATTATATTTATACAATTTGTAACAATTACTTATTTTTTATGGCATTATCACTAATTCAGTATAAATTAGGACGAATGAAATGAAGTATTCGTAGAAAATATTATTATAATATAGCACAATAACGTATTATTTTTGTATTTAAAATTATTTTAAAGAAACTTTACTTCGAAATAGACATTTAAAAGTGGATATTGTAGGCAGGTATTCGAAGAACTTGATATAACATTTTATTACAACAAACCATATTATTTAGTGACTTTGCCTATACAAAAAGAAAATGTAATCAAAATAAAAACCTAACCTTAAAGGCTAAGATGTATACCTAGGTACTTAATGACTATTGAAAATGACTGTTGCATTAAATATTCATCTAACTAGAAGGGCTTTAGTCTTTAATACTGTTTATTCAGTTTCGATTAAGGTCACTCGATGATATTCCTAATGATGTGTTAAATTGTGTAAAATTTATTTTAATTAATGTAAATTTACTTTCTTGTTCTCCAAAAAGTTCACCAGACAAGAAATCTAATAGAAATCTAACCTAACCTAACTATCACTTATACAAAATGATCACCAAGCTATATTGCTCAACCGTTATCATTTTTTATACAATTATATAAATTCTGGTTTTTATAATTATTAGCTATTAGGCATCTGTAAGTAAATAGGTAACTATAGGTACTTGAGACCATTTTTTTGAAATAAGAAATTCTTTTTGTTTTCAAATATTAACCACCTTAATTTACTGTATATACCTATTCAGATACTTGAATTGTTAAGAAACTACAGATTTTTTTTAAATTTCTACTTAATTTCTTATATGTCCTATATACAATAAATATACATGTGTCTCTAGAAAAATCGAAATTCGAACGAACGGTTTCTAAGTTATTCAAGTGTACAGGTACTCAGAATAATAGTATATACCTAGAATAATTATTGCTTTATAGAAGATAATATATATCAATAATAATCTATATAGTCTAAAATAAAGTGGTTCTCATTTGAACAGTTGAAGTTGTATCACCACAGCTACCACCTTAAAATATATGTTATTTATATAACAGAGTTAATTTGAAATAGGTATGGCCTTTAACGGCTTTAAGTATGTGTAGCCGTGTAGGTACTTAAACTGAGAATTTCCTAGAATAAGAATTTGAGTTACTTAAGTATTAAAGGATAAAAAGTTCCTAAGCATGTTTGGTGAATCATTGAATCACTCTGAATATTATATAATATCCAATTAACAAGTATTTAATTACGGATATGTCTGCATATAGCAGAATTAAACCATATATATAAACATATTGGGCGTAATATACTTATAGGAATAATAATATTTTTAAGCCCAGCCCTTAATTTATTTTTTATAAAAATAGTTTAAGTTGGTAACTATAGTATAGTAAGGTTATCAATATAAAAATGTATGTATATAACTTTATGTATCCTGAAAGACATTTTTTTTATAATCGAATGCAATAAATATTTGTACAATAATAACCAAAGTCCATACTTTTTGTTTCTAAAGTTAAAACAGTTGGACGTGTGAATAAATATTACTATTCAAATAAAAGTGTGAGAATAATAATTTCTGATAAGAAAATAAACTTATATTCATTGTTTGTCTGAAATCAAATATGTGATGCGAGAGGAGAAGAAAAAATTACAGCACAAAACTATTTTAAGGTCAGATTTATTGTTATCAATAGTAAACTAATAGAATATTAAACTTATTGAAGTTAAAAAGAACATAACTGTAAATAACGCACAAAATAAACATCAGAGCGTAGGTATATCAGCGTTGGTATAGTATATCGTGTTGTATAGGGACACAAACTAAATAGTAAATATTATATACGCAGCGTTTTACGACTTTCAAAAATGGTGCAATTAAATTATCATAATTACGTTAATTTAGACTAACGAGTAATAATATTGTAATGAATCGTCAAAATATTTATACACGCACATAAAACAATAAGTGTTGATATAGCTATATAATATTATATATATTTGTTAAATAGGTACTATATTTTGTTTCGACTTTCGTCGATGTGCAGGGTTGTGGGTTTTACGTCATTATTTATTTAGGCATTTATTTTTATACTCATAAGACATATAAGTATACACAGTAATTTTTTTATACAAGCGCGTTATGCCCAAATCTAAACTTAATGCGTAAAAATAATAATTTATTATTATATACGAATTATATTTTAATACGCAACGGTACAGGCTGTACCGCGGTTAAAAGCGATGTAGGTATATATATACGGACGTCGAATAAACTCGTGGGTTTAAACGCGTTATCGCATTCCGTATAATAACAAAATTATATACATAATAATTATAATACACTGAAGTATATAGGAGCAGTACAAGACGCGGGTGTGTGCTTATGGGATTTCACGGAGTTATAACTCGGTATATATACGTACCTATATATCTGTTATAATATTATATTATATGCAGGGCCGTTGACGGGTCGTCTTCGTCGTCAGTGAACGCCGCCGACGGAACGCTGGTCTGTAATATTATATAGTACCTACATATATGTATATACGCACGGGGAACGATGCGCGCGCAACAACAATAATTAATAGTAATTGGTATATATTAGGTGTATATATATATATATATTTGTATGTATCGAAACAGAAAGCCATCGCGCGCGCCGGTGGCGGTGATTTATTGTAATATATGTAATGCGCGCCGCCGTTGTCGACGACGACCGTAACGGGGCGGCGGTCTCTCGGGGGTTCCATCATCCGAATCTGTGCGCGAGGCGGCCGGGGGGAGGGGGGGACTCCCCTCGCCGCTCGGCCGACCCATTTTCCAACGCGGCCGCGGGCCCCGCGGTCGAGTACACAGCCGACGGGGTAGCTATCCGCAGCCACCGCCGTTCCGACGATAATAATTAATTCATCACCGTCCCCCCCCCGACGTCAAATACCCCTCTACATCATCCCCCTGCCGCGGTGGAACAGATTGGAGAGATCAAAATAATAATACTACTACTACTACGCGCCGCCGTTTACTGTATATACACATAATAATATACCCGCAGTCGCCGTTTATGCGCCACTAATCATTATCATCGGCGGCGGCGGCGGAGGCCTGAGATTTTCAGCGCGTGTGGGCGGCGGCGGGGTGGCCCACCCGTTTCCACCCATTTGTCGACTCGTCGGATATCGCGCATCCCTAGGCGGGACGTCGTTCGGCCACGGTGGTACACGTGCGTATATGTGTGTATATATATATATATATATATATAAGTGTGTGTGTGTGTGTACCCTGTATATAGCCGCCGCACCGGACGGCTGTCGAGCGAGCTTTGGCAAATAAACGCGACGGCGGTCGCCACTTTAGGGACTTACAGTTGTTGTACTTATTGTTGTAATATATATAAATTATATTATATATAGGTATATATATATATTATCATGTATACCTATGTGTACGATATTATTGTTTTTTTCATTATTTTCTATAATATATAATATTATAATAATATCTATTTTCCATATTATTTAATACACCATAGATAGGCATAACATGATTTTACCGTTGTGACCTATCCTGTTGGGGTATGGGTACATGCAACTGCAGCAATAGAAATATGATATATGGTATAACGTGATAGGTAACGATAATATAATAGTAGGTATATAGCTATAGTAGGTAATAGATATTAGTTGGAATATAACTAATTCTATGGCATCTACCTATATATTATATTATATTAGTATAGTATATAAGTGGGAAGCAATCGTGGTGATTTATTGCAATGGCTTGTCGGTGATTATCCTCTTTTCCGTCAAACTAACTCGCGTGCAACCGATAAAACAACCGATGGTAATGCACCACTATATATGACCCGTTCAGTATATTATTCAAATAATTAGTTGTGTAGTGACAACTTATATAATTAGGTTTTTTAGATTTATTATATAGGTATATACGCTCCGAAAATCGAGATAATCCAATATAATAAGCCCTATATATATACTCACAGTTAAAAACTTAATAGCATTTAAGTTTTTTAAGACATTCCCTTGGAAATTAAAAGTATATAATATGCAATTCACTACGATTCGTTGATAGAATAATAAGTGAATAACAATCATGCACAATATACATAATACTTGTACTACAGTCATATAAAATTATAACACTGAGAAAATTCCATAAATATAATACTACAATTATTATTTAATAAAAATGTAAACATAAAATTGTGTTTGCTATCGATTTTATTGGAAATTTTGTGTTTTCCGTGAAGAGGGGAAAGTTAAGAAAAGATGACGTGTGTTTTTTACTTGGAATGTGATGGTTTGCCTGATTGGTTTTCCGTCGCTTGAGGATATTTTGATATTATCATTTTAAATACGAAATTGTATTTATTATTATAAATATATAAAGGTAATGTATAGCTACTGTGTTTTAATGTTATTTTTTTGTATACAAATATAGCTATATACCGATTATAGATTAGGTACCTTACTTTAAATTATATTTTAATACAAAAAATTTATTTACGTATATTTCTAAAAAAATAAATCTTTTAAACTTTTAAAAATATGTATAACTATGTGATAATATCCTATAATATTCCTGTGTGCTACCACTGTGTGACGAGCTTAGACTCGTCAGTAGCCAATTACCTATATACTATATAGAGCTTAACGCTTAGCCCGATTAAAATACATTTCTCGCAATAAAAAAGGTGATAATATATAAGTAGGTATTCGTACACGCATTACGCAAAATACTAAAACACTGTGGACGTAATTATTTATATACACTATATGTCTGCAGACTAGTGACCATTTAAAATTTCAAAACACATAATAGGTATGAAATAATAAAAATTCGCCGCGCATAGGTTTATCCTTGTCTCCCCGCGACACGCGCAGTGTGCAGCAGATGTCTGCATGACAACAGCGTGATTTGTAATAATTATTTTAAACATTTATTTTAATAGAGTGACGAGTGCAGTGGCAATTTATAAAATAATTCGAAAAAGTCGGTCTCGGCTGTAGTATTTTATAAAGGGCGGGGGCAGTGGTGGGGGAGGCGTGCAAGCAGGTGCGATACCACGTATTCGCGCGAGCTACGTACATAAAGTCAAATTACGTGTCGTCGTTTGTGTGTGTGTAACCGTTGACCGGAACCACCGCCATCCACCTCGACCACTTCCACGTCCGTTGTTGCCGCGACATATGGGCCGCCGGTGTCCGAGAATTACGAATAACAAATCATCGTGACTCGCAACAATTATGGAAAAATTAAAAAGTCAACAACGCGTCAAGTCCGAACTTAAAGGTCGGCGGTGGCGGGAGGGACCACCGTTACGTGTTTAGGCTGCAAATTATTGTACATAATATAAATTATATTTTACAGGTAGTTATATACACATACAAAAATGCACCACACACGACAACATTATATGATACGGTATAGTGGTGGTATATGATACATGTATTGAATATAATATTATCTGGGCAATATTGCAATATGCTTTCAAAGTTGTGTCTATTAGCTATATTTGCGTGTATACTGTGTACATTATATATATACACACTATACATAGCTGCGAGGTAGTATTATAATATTGATATTAATGATATAATATATACAATTGTATATTTATATAATTATATCACGTACACTCACGTGCTTGATTATACATTCAAATCGATTTTGTTAGTTTTTTCCTCTACTGCAGTTATTTGTCGTCTCTGAAGACTTATTATGGTGGATATCCAGTAGCCATCCCATAATGAAAGATCTCATCCTCGCGTAGTCGCGTGTATGGTTACTACATGACATATGATAAAAGACTTATATGGAGCTATTGAGAAAGCTCAAACGTCAGTTATAACATTGAGCATAATATTTTATATTGGTTAAAGTTTTGCGTTTTTCTGTTATATACATAAAAACTTCCTAAAATAAAGTCGGACGTTATATAGTGCTCTGCAGGATATTGGTAGGTACGTACAAATTGGTATATATAGGTATATATCATGTCATACATATATACATCAGGCGTACTTGGGGAAAGAGAAATTCGCTTTAATAAGAAAAATATTATCGTTCGTGACGCCGACATAGGCCGAATCGCATAGTCGTCATAAACTGTTCTCCCTTTGTGTGTTTCGACGTATGCGACCACTATATATATACATATATATATTATAGTATACATACTCGTCGGTCAACACGGCGGCGCGTAAAAACAATAAATACCGCCTCTCGTATTTGTCATCGTCGTATATAATATATATATGTGTGTGTGTGTACATGCTCGCGTCCCCTAAATATCGCTCTTTTATTAATATACACACGTAGGTGTATATATATATAACACACAATACACTGTCGTTCTCTAAGGGTGACCACCACCCCCGTCACCATCAATTGCCGGCAATTTCGAGTGGCCGCCGACGGTGGCGGCGGCGGCGGTTTATTATTATTATTTATTATTATTTTTTAACCGCATGTGTCTCTTTTCTTTTTTCAATGGCCCATACGCTGCTCGTCGCGCCCGCCGTATATATGAACATATAATATATGCGTATTATATATATATTGCGTGTAGTACATAATATACTAATATTGTACGCCGCTCTCGCACACATTCGCGTCATCACATTATGCATATATTCTGAAAACCATCATTATGTATATATAAACGGCTCATGTATATACATATAATAGGTGTACCTAATCATACATTACACGTATATATATATATATATACAAACACTCTCGCACAACACCGCGTATCGATGTATATAATATGATGTACGAGAGCGGCGGTGCGTATATACCCGGGTCGCACGGTCGTCCTCGTCGTCGGTCTCGGGGAAACGACTACGACGACGACGACGGAGCGGTTTATTATTATTTATCTACCCATTTAACCCAACCCTGTTTTCCTCCGCGTGAGCGTTTTTTCCTCGTTTTGTTTCCACGAACTGTTTGAACAACAACAACGCATATAGTTTTATACATATATATATGATATATACGCGACGATGAGTGAGTGGTGCTGGCGAGAGTGTGTGTGCGGTGCAGTGTCTACCTGGGCTGCCGTCGCTGACAATCTCTTCTTTTTGTCTTTATACCCGCCGCCACGCCGTCACCTGCTTCAAAAAAAAAAAAAAAACCCATCCCATCTCCCATCGGCCATCGCGAGTGCCGTACCCACCACCCTACCGCAACCCACCGCGCACGCCCAATATCATATTATTATGTGCCGTCGCCACAAAAATATACCTATACAGGTACGCTATGACGACGACGAAGCACTTTGTTTGCTCGCCGTGTGATCATGATATTTCCTGTTTGCCGGTGGTTTTTTTTTCTCAAAACTATTATATTTTAGTGTGTGTATAGACACGAAGACGACGACGATGATGATGAACACCACTAAACGTATAGGTAATATATAATATTATACAGCCGCCACCTATAGTTGTTGACAAAACGGCGGCGGGACCGTGTGAGGTCTGCGGCAGCCACTCCTCTGTATCTCGGTGGCGGCGGCTTACACGATGACTGTATAATATATATATATATTTTATACCTATAGTATATATGTGTATTAAATAGTATATAATACAACATATATAGGTACCTATATATATATATATGGTGTATACTACGATGGACCACTGTATATTTTTTTTTTATATTTTCCCGGGAGAGAGAGAAAGCAGCATATTTTGTATGTATAAGCATTAAGGGCCGTTATTAGTATATTATGTATGTTTAGCCACCGCGACGGTGAAAATCCCTCCACCGCGACGGTGACAATCCCTCCACCGCACGGGTGTATAATAATATCATAATATAATAAAATATAATTTATAATGACAAAATAATAATACATCATATACTATGTATATTATATAGGTATACCTATAGTTACAATAATGGTAGCGTTTAACGGCGGTGACGGTGACAGAAGACAATGCGCGCTGCAGAATAATACCTATACACACACGTGTGATATGTTTGATAATATACTGTGTATATACATCGTGTTAAACACATATATATACACATAATGCATGTACATGTATAATAAAAGGCTCCGGCGATGGTACCTATATTGTTTAAATCGAGAGCGCGAGTATTACACGCGTATAACACGTCGTATATAATAATAATAGGCTTATGTCGGAGGCATATATGAGAACACGTTGAGCGTCTTGTTTTCGTTTGTAGCACAGCACAGTAGTTTTATCAGTGTGTGTTTGTGTGTGTGTATTTGCATTTCGTTCTGAGCGCACGCCGAGAAGTTCCGCTGGCAACAGATAAAACCGCCGCCGCCGTCGTACGTTTTCGGTGCCGAAGGCGCGGTGGTGGGTAAAACGCGATTCGCAAAACTTTCACTTGCCACTCTGAGCGGTCTTATAGCCGACTCGTCGTCGTCATCCTTTGTTCGCCCCCCCCCCCCCCCAATCTAAGTAACCGTCGTGTAGTACTATATAGTATAGTATTTATAATCGTCTCGAACAATACAATCATGCTGATACGACGTCGGAGCGCCAGCAACTTTATGCATAAAATACATGTTACTATACATAATACATAAAGTTTTGCCGAGGCATTATTTTCCGCCACTGTAGAACGTGTGTCTTATACTCTTATAGTGTTAACATCGTGTTTTAAATAAACCATGGGTAGTTACAGACAAAGTTTAATATTACAATAGTAGAACGATGGATAATAGGTACCTATATAATATTATTGATCGACGCACGGTGCAAAAATGTTGTATCTCGTATGCGCGTATTGGCTACGAGCATCATACAATATTTAAAGTAATTTTGATTTTCATGTGGAAATATGTATAGGACCGTATATTTGAAAAGATCGTTGCATTTAAGTACTTAAAAAGAGCGCCCATGTATATATACATATATATATTAAAAATATATTTGTATATTATTCTGTATTAAACGGGACCTATTATAATATTATATACTGCACGCGTGCACGGACGGCGTACATAATATAGGCTATACATACATTATATATAGCATTATAGCCATTATATAGCCTATGTAGGTACACGCACGTTTGAAGCTCTCAAAAAAAAAAACAAAATCGGCTGGTCGTAAAATAAATAAATAAAAAAATCATGTAGGTACTCGTGCAGCGTTCACGCAATTCATTTTTCGCGTGTCTATTATTGTTTATAAAATGTTATTTAATTTCTGCGGGCACGCGAACTTATATTACGACGACGACGACGACTACGACGATGATAAACCCCGCGCGTGCGCATATTATTTGTATTATAAGCCGCGCGTAATATATGTAACGACTGCGACGGCGGCGCTCGCCGGCCGCTGCATATTTGTTTAACGAGATTGCCACCACCGCCGGCAACAGATCACCGCCGCCGAAGGATAAAAAAAAAAAAGGGTTAGGCATGTACGGGGGCCTTTTTTTCAATTACATCCGGGATTCATCGTCACCAACGCGTATATCGTCGTCGTGTCCGCGCCACCTCATCGCGTGTGTACGCTGGGAGGAATTCTGCAGATTTTAGGGTTGCCGGAGAAACGCCGTATAGTAGTGCGGTGGTGTTGTTTTAACGCGATCGTGATCGTAGTGGGTCCACCACGACGGACGGCGGCCGCGCACGCGCCTCCTGTGCGTATAGGATTACAGACGTTTAACCGTCGTCGTTATTATTATTAGTACGCGCGTGGCGGCGGGATTCGCAAAAAATTGAATACCCCCCCGTCACCGTGGCTCGATGGTAAAAAAAAGAAAGATAATAATAATAAAAATAAAAATATATAAAAAAATTCTAAGTGCAACGTGGCCGGCACACATAGACACTAGACAGTGTGAACAATTAAATAAAATTCTGACCAAAATTAATTATTTGATGAAAACAATAAAGTCTACAGATAAGAACTACGAGCTGGACCCGCTCATCATGTGACACGCCGCAATCAAGTTCGGACTTTCGTGGACTGTGACTATTTTTTAAGTACCGTTATACAACAAATATGTTATCACTTCATGGGACAGGTGCCCAGCCGACTAGCTAAACAGAAAAATTGTGAATATCCAGCTATAGTTTTTTATAACGTGTAGTTGGTACATAATATTATAGCTATACAGTTATTAGGTCACCTACCTAAGCAATACCAATAATATGTGTAAGTCAATATTGTGTTATGGTATTCAAAATAGTGCGGTTGAAGCGTATTATTCCAAATAAATTTAAATACTAATTTTCAAGAGAATTTTAAGTACCTTTCCTTGAAAAAATACTTTTTGATGCTTCGATCCATTTTTTATTAAGTACAACAAAAAAATACGATTTTATAAATTAATTTATAATGCTTAGTGTTTACTGTTTATCATTGTCTTAGAAACAAAAATAATATAAAGCTATTCTAATAAAAATTATACTTGATTATGTATTTATGTAAACCCATAATAAATAATAGCAATCAATTATCATTAGTGCCATTTAAAAAAAAATTAACTATTGATAGGTACCTACTTAGAAAACACTAACTGCAAAGGACTTATAATATATTTAATAAAAATGAAGTAAACTAAAATTCTTAAAACAATAATCGAAAAGCGTTTTTAAAACATTCTGAATATCTTCTTGTTCTTTTGCAGGTATTCCAAGTTAATTTATGAAGATTCCCAAACTCAAACTATCCGAACTCGAATAGGTACGGTACCTACGTCATAAATCATAATATATATCAGAGAATATTTTTTCATAAGAGTATTCAAATACTTTTGTAGGTATGTCATCTGTCATCCAAGTATTATGTATTCAAAATACAAGTCCAAAATATTAGGTTTTCGTATTTTATACTATACACAAGTGTAATATAAATAATTTATAAATTATAAGTAATATTTCACTATAGTTGAATATGCGGAGCTATAATAAAACCTTTTATTCATATAGAGTTCAGAAATAAAAAAACATTGTAGGTAGTTTAATATTTACATTTGATTTCATTTAACAATATACAATATTAATTCTCATACCTACATCCGAATAATAATAATTGCATATAATCAAATTTATATTTTACAACATTGTTCCATTATTACTAGTGACAGTTTTATAACAAAATTTAATATTAGACAGTCAACAGCCAATGTTTGAAATGCAAATAATATAGTAGGATAAGTACGTCGAGATTAATATATAATATTATAACTGGTTCCAAAAACACCACTCTTCGAGTAAATATTTAACAATAAACTCATTTTGAAAATGTCTACACTATATAATAAAAATAATTTTCACACATAAACGTAGAATATTGAATGTAGGCACGTAGGTATATAATATAATATGTAAATACGCTGTGGCGTAGCAAAATATGATTGTTTAATTCCCTCCTCCTTTCCATAGGTTTTTTATATTGATGAGTCCTAGTTGAGTATTTGTTTTCTCATTATTTTCATTTTACTTCTTGTATATAATTAAATTAAATTGATTATATATATATATATATATATGCGATTATACATACCTATGCTTGCTATTAAAATAAAATGCTCTATTTTATATTTATGCTTTAACGACAAATTAATTAGAATCACACATCCGTTACATGAATAATTCTTCACTTTACCGTTGGCGCATAACATCTCATTGAACATTATAAAGTTCAACATACAGTAGGTACAGTCTAATTTTTCCATTCCGATTTCCAAATAAGTTCAATACCTCAGGGGCATCAGATGCCTTTAAATCGACGACGAATATAAGCGATTTATCACGTTTTACTACTCACGATTTATTTATAATTAAGACGAATAGTAGGTATATAATGTACTGCAGAAATACATTGCAAACCCTATAACTTCTCAATTCCAGTTATATTAGATATGCAATATCACAGTTTAATATTGGTCGCGTTGACAGAACTATATTATGATCAATGCAGTAAATTGTATTATTAAGTATATACGATTGTATATAATAACAATAAATATACGATAATACTATACAATGCATATTACACACACACGCACACACACACACACACACACACTACACTATATTATAATACAGCCATATTATGTACACTATATAAATATATATTATAATATACAGCAGAGGTGGACATGTGTACACCGCCGCGGGCGCGTGTGTAATTAAACGTTTTATTGTTGTATGCACCGCCGCCGCTGACGACTACGAGACATGTTGTTAATAAGCCGGCGGGGCCGCTTTAGCGGCGGCGGCGGTTGATTGACAGGCGCGGCCGCCGACGCGCGAATACGGACGGGCGACGGCCGCCGAGCAAAGCGGCGCTGGCTGCGCGCGTATACACATATATGCACCGCGGCCGGTGGAGGCGGGAAAACTCAATAAACAGCAGTTTAAAGGGATTTTCGGGACGGGGAAGGGTAATAACGAATACACAATGTGGGTGCGTGTGTGTGTGTCTGCCGATGCTGGTGTTTAAGGGGTATTATATGTGTGTGTGTGTGTGTGCGGGTATAAAGTCCCTGCGCGGTATCTGCTGCTGCTTGTGCGGACGCGGAGGCGGTGACGGGTCGCAGCCATCTGGCGGGCCGCGGCCGCGCGTATTATATATCGCGTGCGCGAGAGAGCGAGTGAGCAAGTGGCGGCGATGGTGTTCCGCGTTTTAAGCTTCTGCTGCCGCCGCCGCCGCTCGAGGACGCGACCTGCAGGACCAGCGGTGGAGACTCTCTTTTCACCCCCGCGGGGCGACCTTGTTGTATATTGTGTGCGCGAGCGAGCGAGCGAGCGCGCGCGCGCGCGTGTATAAGTGTTTGTGTGGATTCGTGTGCGCAATGTATATACAATAATAAACTGCGAGCACGGCGGTTGAACTGCTGCTGCATACAATATCTCGTCGCGGCGATATTAACTCTCCTCCTCGTCCTACGGCTATAATATTCTATACGGAACACAATAATATAAAATAGCCTCGACTACAAGGGGTATTTCAATCAAACATGTTATATGGAATAATAATATACGAACGTATATTATGGGGACATAAATAATATCATAATATGATATAAACGCCACGCTTGATTCCGAATTCTTATAATACATATATATATACATGTAGTAATTTCCCGGGGCACACGACAGATGATAGGGTCTCGTGCAGCGAAAATCACGTGTCGAACGGTGCGGAAAACCGGATATTT
Source organism: Nasonovia ribisnigri (assembly GCA_027563435.1). NCBI lineage: Eukaryota > Metazoa > Arthropoda > Insecta > Hemiptera > Aphididae > Nasonovia > Nasonovia ribisnigri. The sequence continues at coordinate 486,831 of JANEHU010000372.1, read as the reverse complement.
TATGCATAGTAATATGTGTATTGCTTATATAATAGGTACCTACTATATAAATTATAATATGATGTGACGAAATGAAATTAACGGGAATTTTCGGTGATGTGTGAATGTATATTGTATTATACACTATAAAAATATAATATATATATGCCATTTGTGGGACGTGGGGGTGGACAATCAGTTGCTGATACGATTATTATGATAACAATTTTTTCATCAACTTAGGTTTGAAAACATTGTAAATATATGTTTACATAGTTTTTCATAATATTGTGATGATTAAAGGTACCTACGTACCTATAATATCAGGTATAGCTTATTATTACATAAACAATATTGGTATGCGAATGGGTACAACAAAGATTAGCTCGTTAGTTGTTGTTAACATATTCTATTATATCCTAGGACTATAGTACTATGTATTTTATTTATTTATTTGCATTGGCATCTAGTATATGTAATATGTATATAGGTAGTAATGGCACAAAAACAATATAGGTAGTACCTACAACATATATATTTTCATTAAAAAGAGAAAGGAAAGGTTAAAGTTTGCTAATGAAATACAATTGGAAAGTGGTTCGTTATTCTCATAATAATAGTGACAGGCGACAGCATACGCTGGGATGTGTATAACGGAACGGATTAAAGATTAGGAACTTTATAAAAACATAAGATAGTAAAGTAAGGGAGGTAAGGTTCCCATTTAATAGTTTTATAAATTCATCAACTAATAGGGTACAAATGAATGAACGGACATTGCAGTAGTGGTTTGGTCATGTTATACGGCCGAATAAGGAAAATAATTTTACCATCTATGTTATTTAAAATAAATATTAAAATAAAGATTAACGTTATTGAATATTAATAAAAGCAATTAATTTTGGAAAAAAACAACAAACATAATAAAATTGCCAATATCAATTATTTATAGGTACCTACAGTTTCCACTTTTTACTATATATTATATTGTACCTGCTGTTCACGGAGTGCTATTTAATTGAAAATATATATGCCTTTACTGAATGATCATAATATACGTTTACCAGGGTGGCCGCAGGGAGGTGTCGCGGGCATGCTCCACACACGCTATTTTAGTTAATAATTGTTTTATAACAAGATTTTGGACCCCCCCCCCCCCAACGGTTTATATTTCTGCGGGAGCTCTTGTACATTTATATAATACTGTTAATTTAAATTAACTATGATATGATGTGTGAAAAAAAGTGAATAATGTACTATCTATGTAAATATTGTTACGATTTATGGGGCTACATTAAATTCAAAACTAATTAATATAATAACATACATTATCTAAATAACTATATTGATTAAAAAAAAAAAATAAGCTTTCTAGCTATACAATATTCAACTTCAGATTAGGTACTTGATGGATTTTTATAGATATTTATGTACTTAATATATTATTAATTCGTAATAGTATATTTATAGTATTATGACTTATTAGGAGTGAAATAAACATTTCCCAACATTGACAAATTAATGTTTTAAGCAAATAAAAACATAATTTTTATAATAAATTAATATTTATTCAGAATAAGAAGACAAGCTTTGTATACAAGCAATAGAAAATTATCGTTTTTACGCGCAACTTTTTTTGTAAGATAATAAGAGCATATAGGTAATATACAATATGCAGATTTCTGAAAATGACTGCGTACAAATATGATGAAACTGAATAGTTAAATGCAATAATGTTTAATGGGATTTAGCTAGGTAGGTACTTATATAGTTAAAAGTTAAAGCTTAGTTGTTAAAACGTTAATTTGTTTTTAACTTATTAACTTAACAATATAGTAGTTAATTTTCTCGTTAATAACTTAACTATACCTATACCTAGTTGAAGTATCTCTTCTTCTCTTCTGTATCGTTGTTCGATTTTGAACGTCGTGACTTTTGTGCAAGATTAATTATATTACTTCTATTGGATATATTTCTCCAGAACTCTCTATTCTCTGATTTCTGGATGCTTTCTGACATTGGCATTTGTGTAAGGATTTTTACCAAAGTTAAAGTATCCATTGCAATAAATAAGGTTTATCCAATTCGTTTTAAATATAATAATTTAAAATCATGTTTGTACATATCTATACCTATACATTATAATAACTGAATAATAAATAAATATTTTTCTTGATTAATCACACTATATAATGTTGTACCATACAACGATTTTCTATAATAAATAAACAAATTAATATGCCAGGATTGAATAATTAGCTGACTACATGACATGTAATTTCCTATATAAACAATTACAGCAATAAGTACAGTGCAATAAGAAGGAATAATAATATAACTTATATATGCATTTTTAACAAAATAATTATGAATTAGATATTAATTTAAAAACGATAGATATCTTATTTTTAACTGAATTAATTATATAATATTTTACTATATATTAACTTTTAACTTCTAGAGGTGTTGAAAGCTAACCATTTTTTGAGAGATCGGATTTAGGCAATATTCTATAGCCATCATGAGTGATGTGTGACCGTGTATGTATAGTGACTGATGTCCGATAATTTGTGTACGTGAGTTCCTCGAACGCGTTATGTAATTATAAAGATAAACTACGTCTAAGATTCTTGGAAATCCATAACATACATACAGGTCGTCACGCGTCACTATATTTTGGTATCAAAAAAGTTTCAACATGAGAAACCCAAAAAGCGCAAGAAAAATTCACCCAGTATCAAAAACCAGACTTTAATTTTGAAAACAAATATGAATTATTTATTCTCTTTTCTAGGTTATGTAGGAAATGGATTTTAAATTTGTTGTATTTTTTAATTAGTATCTATAGAGTATATAGACGTATAGTCCAAAAGACATTTTTTTTTTAAATTAATCTATTCTTTAACGTTACTAAAAAAAAATTAATTTCCTACAAACACAGACAAGATACGAATAAATTCAAATATTTTTTTTAAATGAAAATTGACTTTTAGAAGTAGATATATTTACTTTTCTTCCGCATTGGTCTCAATGTACAAAAAAAACACGCTTTCTACTGCAGCCTTAAATATACTGCTGTTTGTTAACTAATAACTTAAAGTTGACTTAATTTAAGTAATTTAATTAACTCTAGTTAATTTTTCATTAACTTGTCCTCCTTTGGTTAAGTAACTAATACATTTATGTCACCAAATGCCTATATTATGTACATTTATTTTATTCTTTCTATATGGGAATGAGAATTATCTTAGGTACTATAATGTCTAAAATGGAACTTGGTGATAATTAATTTTTGAGTAATTTTTATCTCACAAATTTTGTGAACAGAATAAATTTAAACAATAAAACATTAATCAATTAAAATAATATAATTTCAAATAATTAATGGAATTATGTGTTGTATTATTATTTATTTATTAGGTATATGTATATATAAAATTTTAAAGCAATATTATGATAATCATCATAACATTGTATAAACGGTCTTTAAACAGAACTCCATTAAAACAATAAATTATCATCTTTCATATTATATAAACGACTTATCACTTATCAGTGACACTTATATTTTCAAAATATTTTGATGGTTGTCAGGTAATACACATACGTTTTTAAACTATTGTGAAAATCGACTCTCAATCTAACAAAATTCAAAATAATACTTACACAATGTATTCTCATCAATATTTAAGGTTGTAAAATAAAAATGTATTACCTTATTACCCATAAGGTGATAAACTGATAACTATAAGAAGCCAGAATTATATAAACACATTGGCGTAATTGGGTCATGTTTTTTGTGGGGGGGGGGCGATTGACACTTTTGGGGGGATACGACACACAAATCCCCCCGTAATTACACCACTGTATAAATATATACCTATTGAATATCTTATATAGTCTGCATATTTCGATTAATGTTTTGTATTTAGAATTTGAATACACAAAAAAAATTGCATTAAGATATAAAGGCAGCATTAGCCGTTAATATTACCGTAATTCGTATAACCTACAAGGCTACATTGCTGCAAAATTCTTGACTGTTGTATAGTAATATGTAGTGAATGTGTATGTACCTACTATGTAAATATACAAATGCGTTCGTGTATAACATGTTCATATTGTTATTAATAGTGATAACTATATTATAGACATGGAGTATAAAGTATGTCTATATAGGTGCATAAATAAATAAATAATCTGTACTACCTATAATTGTTTTGGATATATCTATAATAGTTACGATATCGTCGGTCTGACACACAGCTCACAAAATCGTACCTGTATAATATTATCATGTTATAATATTATTATTATTATTATGACTATTATGACGCACTTCACGCAAGAGATGACAGCGGTGACGGCGGACACCGTGGTCGCTGCCATATATCCTGCAGTCACTATTAAGTATAAAACCTTCGCAGCAAAGGATTGGGAAAGGGCTCATGTGTAAACACTAAAGCACACCGCTGCACAAACAGTCCCTAACAAGAAGTTACACGCACATGACAATGTGTATATATAATATATAGGGGATAACGCAAAACGCGGCGGCGGCGTGTTCTTATATGTTTATATATATATATTATGTTATCTTCACTTGCATAATGTAAGAACGTGTGTACAAGCGGCCAGCTGTGTATAGCAAAATGGCAACTGCAGTTAATTCCAACGGACTTTGCATGTACCTACCCTGCACGGGCGACACGATAGTATATAAGGCGTACGTTTAGGTATTTATAGCAAACTCAAACACACACTTACACTTACTGACTTACACAGATCGACACATTTATTATGTATATACACTCACGCACGTACATGCACCTATATTGATACGCCATGTATATAATATATATCATATACAAACTTGCAACTTTGCAAGCACACACAACACACACACTGGCGCGAGCGCTCCTACCAAGTACGCGTGGACCGCGGTCGATAAAAGAGCACACGAATCGCGCGCGACGACGACTATACGCCGCCTCGACGCCACGTCCAATCCGCTAAACTCGTGCTGCGCGATTATTATTCGCCGCTGTTGCCATCTTAAAGCTTTTATTCGTTTATACAATATAATATAATATGATAATGTTTTATCTGTCGATATCTACAGTTGGTCGTAAGATCTGCAGCACGCGGTTTTACGACGCAGCACGTGTTAAGAGACACGGACCGGACCACACACCGCCGCCGAACGTGTATACAATATTACTATCTATTATATTTGTGCATTATCATTATTACACACACCGAAAATCATAATAATATACAATTAGTGTGTATATATTAGGTGCGCGCCCGTATATCGCAGCTTATCGGGTGGTTTTATTGATGTGTGAATGAATTTTATGACGGTGTGGTACATAGGTAGACGCGTATAGGTACATTATACACCTATATTATTTTATAGGTGCATATAAGTGCGTTATATATACGTCCGCCTCCGGTTGTCTCGGGCCACACTCCCCGGGCACTCGACATGACGTGTGCGCGCCACAAATCGACGACAACTTACAGTGTGTTATGGTCACAACTCACATTGCACATGCATGGTGATTATACCGGTACAAATATAGCGCCAGGACCAGTAGAGGTAACGCGGAGACTGTGTGAGCCTCCCCCCCACCATCATCCCACGATCACATCGTAGGGTGAAATTTCTGATAGACTTTAATATAATATGCACTTCGATATGTGTTGGAGAATTTATTTTAATTTTTCATATTTTACTTATACCTTATGTATGTATTAATTGTATACCGAATATATTTGCTAATAAAGATTCGTTAGTAATAACTTATTTATTCCACGCCCTACATAGTAATGCAAATAGCTATTATTGTGATTTTAGTTAACTGCAGATGATAGAATTACTCAGAGAAACTTATTTCATAATAATATCTATTAATATTAACTTATTAAAAACTCAAAAGCAGTTACAAAACTGTTAATCATGTGAGAATGTAGGTACATTGAAATAGTATAGCATACCTACCTACCTATGTATATGAACTGTTTTTGATATTTTAATAAATATTTTTAAAAAAAATATGACGTTTAAAAAAGTAACAAAATATTTAAATTTCAAATCGGTTCTGCAGTTTACTAGTTATTGTTACCTAAAAAGAAAATTGTATATTTTACGATAAAAATGCTCCTACTAGGCAGTCTTCGGTAGTATTCCGAATAAATAGTATTCCAAATACAGTATTCGGAATACTATTTAGCTATTATTATTTAGAATACTTTTGAAAATACTTTTCCTAAAAGTATTTTATGCAGTATTCAGAATAGCTTCGAAAGTATTCCAAATACTATATTTGGAATACTTTAATAGTATAACAATATATTTTTTTTATGATTTTGGTTATACAATTTAAAACGAAAAATAGAAAACATATAATTTGTGTCGGAAATTTGTAGGTAATTGATAACATCTATCAGTATTTAATATCATACATTCATACAATAATAAGATTTTATGCTTTGATAATATAATTAATATTATTCATAGACGATAATAATTGCAGATAATTATTAATAAATATTATAATAAATTATTATAATATAATATTGTAAATCATAATTAGTCATAGTTAGGTACCTATATTACAAACAATGTATTATATATTTTTAAACATTGGCTATAGTTTCCCAAAAGCAATTATTATTTTATTAATATCTATAACAAAAAATATTTTAAAAGTATACTTGGAATATTTTTATAGTATTCTAAATACTTTATTCAGAATACTATTTTTATGATGTATTCAAATAAATATTCGGAATACTATTTTTCATGAGTATTCGAGTACTTATTCCAAATACTTTTAAAAAGTATTTTACCCAAAACTGCTACTAGGTATACTTCATCTTCATACAGATGTAAAAGTATAACGTTGTGATTAATGATTGTATATATACTTACTGAAATGTGTTTGTTTCCATTTTGAAGAGAATAGAATAAACCAATAATGAATAGTGTATTAGTTCAAACAATTTACAAGATGATCTTATTTTGATTTACCACGCAAGCTTATTGTAACATCAAATAATATTATTATCTTAAAATACTTTCCTACTAAAAATTAAATGTTTAGATTTGTAATAAGACAATGTACAAATTTAAAGCAAGAGCTTAAAAATATTTTAATGACGTTTTTTATTTTATTGATGTTTATAATTATAAATAAATACATATTGTAGTATAGTTAAATATATACAATCAGTTGCTTTTTTTAAGGGCGAGGGTGCAAAGGATTTTTATTTACCTAGGGTGGCCCTATATATATATATATATATATATAATATATTAATCCGGGCATGAGCAAATCATTATATAGAATTGCAGGGCCTGCACCTGTTATTTGCAGGGATGAAACAGTGCCGCGAGCAAAATGTACATTTGGACATGGTTTGCATATATCATAGGCGTTTATAGGGTACTTTGGAGTAGTGAGGTCAGCAGTGAGGGGGGGGGAGGGTGAGTCTGTCTGCAGGATTCGGGGGCTCAAAAACGACGATTATATAGCTTAAATCTAGAAAATACCATACAGACATGCACGCGGATATAGAACGGTTGCCGATAGTGTGTATGTATATACGTTTTTTTATTATCATTATGTTTTTAATCTCAACAACCGTGTTGCAGTACCTATTCGTATACGATACAAAAGTGAAATTACACGCCTATATTTCACGGCTGCTGCGAGCAAATTATATTAAACAACGGACGGCCTAAACAGCGCGCCGCCCGAGGGGACAGAGGTGCCGGCTTCGGCGTACGATGTAATATTAATAATACAGTTAATTCGGAGGCTCTGCGATAATAGGTGACGATTGAATAATAATGATAAACGGCTGCTGCAGCCGCCACCATAACAGATCCGTACACAACAATATAATATATATATTATTATTATGGTGTTTTGGTGGCCCGCGCGTAACAAATATGTTTTGAGCGCTCATCGTGGGGCGGTTTATTTGGGGGACGGCCCGGGTGGCTAATAGAGTGAGCGAGAGAGGACGGGTGGGTGAGAGGAGCCGGTGACGGCGCTGCATCGGCAGTGTTATATAATATTATAAAGCGGCGGCGGAGATTATATTCGTACGGCTTGTTTGTGGAACAATAACTGCCCCGCGGACGACAAATCTATTTGGCCGCGATACGCGCGACGAGGAGACGTACGCGTAGTTCTGGGGGTGGCGACCGAACTAGCGAGCGGGTGCTGATGGTGGTGGCGGTGGTGGTGTCGGAGGATTAGTCGATACACGACGGCGGAGGCGGCGACGACGACGGCGACTACTACCACTACTACAATTATTATACTACTACTACTTACTAGTACATCTATATAGTACTACTACTACTACTACTACTACTACAAATACACTTTTTACTATACTACAAATACACTACTACGACTACGATCTGTCGTATATATAATAGGGGAAAACAACAGTTAATAATCAATTGTATGTGTGTCTGCTCACAATGGGATCAATGTCAAACGGGTGGGTGCGCTAAATCGACGGTCAAAGACTATAAAGACTATAAATAAACGGCAACAAACGCATGGTACACATCATCGGTCGGCGCGGCGGCGGTATTGTAATAACGTTTTGTCGAATCCAATTTAGCTCGTTTTGATTTTTCACCCCGTCACGCACCTTCCCCCACGTCGTCGGCACCGATTGCGAGCGGATTTGTTTTTTTGTTCGCGCGTTGTTTTTTTCCTTACGCGTTAATCACCAGCGCCCGCAGAAGGATACGTATAACTCGCCGGGCGAGTGTACAAAGCGCGTAATAATATATTATTATCATTATCATTATTATTATTATTATTATTATTAATCTATATTGCACTGCAACGGTAACATACGCAAAGTCTGATTTAATTACTCAGACGACGTGAACGTGTATGCGCGTATTGTACGTATAATAACAATATTTCATCAGCACAACAACAATAACGCATTTGTATCACGATATATTATATTATTATATCATAGTGTTTGATGGCCGTTGGCAATTTATTTTAACGACGGTCCGCCGCATACCGCCCGGGCGGCGGCGGTCCGACGCAATAAAACCGTAGTGGACACACGTCGAACCGAACGGACTAATCCGTTGAACTCGTGTCGCGGCACGGTCGCCCGCCGCGGATCTAGCACGACTGACCAGTGGGATTCAATTTTCATCTCGTCAAAAAAGCGCACGCCGCGGCTGAAATCCGTCTCGAGTCCGAGCCGATTAAATCCCGTGGTCTACATATATATATATATAAAAGTTTGTCGCTTTTACACAGCGATTTCATCAAGCTTGTGCCCCGGCTTAGCAAATAATATGTGCGCTGTGTTCGGTGGAGTGCCCGGGAGGGGGGGGCACCGTTAAATCCCTTTATGCGTGTCTTTGGTACTACCCCAGCAATGCATTTAAATGTATTATTACTGTTATGACATCCCCATTGAGATTTCCTGGGCGCGCCACTGCAGGCTGTGTTATCGTGTGCATTTACGTAGGTATACTCGTAGGTTTTTACGTAGTTATTTACGTCTACAATAAACGACTTGTATATTATATATTTCATAATGTGTAATATTTGTAAAATTTTACATTTATTTTGCTAAATAAATATAATATTTTTTTCATTGATAGTTTGGTAGCTGAATGCTGATACGACGGATCGCATACTATGTATATCAGCGGCCTGACAAAAATCGATACACCGGCCCCATGAGCTGCACGAGTAATACGTATCAATTTTTGTATTATGGTTCGTTTGCCAAATAAGTTTTTAGCGAAAAAATAATATCAACGCGGCGCGAAACGAACGACTGCTATGGTGTACCTATAGCCTGTATAATAGACAAATGAAATTATTATAAAGTGTGATTTTTTTTCTTAACTGTATAGCGCAAGTACCTACTAATATATATATATATATGACTGCAATGACGTAATTCAAGATTAGATTAAAATATAATAGGAAAATTACGATTATACCACGATGACGGAATATTGTACTATAATATAAATTATAACACTGTAGAGCCGCTAGTCCGCTTGTATAATATATAATAAATAATACTATAGAGGTAGGTACGACAATTTTTTTTTTACTTTTCACTTTGGTATTTAATACCATATATACGGCTTGACATTATACAACAAAATGTTGTCATTATATTATTCACTAAATCTGCACATAATCAAACTAAATGTCTATATTATAAATATAAGTATAGGTAATTAAGTTTGTTTCGTTGAATTTATAACTACGTATTTTAAGTTATAAGTTTATAACGTATCTATTATAAAATGATATAGGTATATAATTTTAAATGAGTTTCTTTTATTATCTATTATTTTTTATTTATTATAACATGACTTGAAATAATAATTAGACTATCGTTTTTTCTATAAGAAAAACAGTTTTTTATAATATTTTAGTCGTTTTTAAATACGCACTTAATAATTTATCATTGATGCGATACCTATCTATTGGTGTATATTATTTTAGAGTATAAATTCGGAGTTCATTACCGTGTAAATAAACCCTTGTATATACGCGGTAGGATTATTCAGTAAATTGAATTATACCACCCACTTGACCCAATATCGTTTACCGTACTTATATTATATTCCTACGCGACTGTAGCAATTAGGTACTGATAATTATCACCTCAAATACATTTATAGTTCGAAATATCTATTGAACATTTGAAAACTTATATGTTCTTTTTTCATTTTTTCATTTCAATCTATATGTTTTCCTATACGGAGTGCTAAACATTCTAGAATTAGAATAATACTTAGGTAAAAAAATATAAATATAAAATGATACTTAATTACTGTCAATAAATATATTATATCAGTTCTAAAAACATGAAAAGTTCACAAATTTAAATCTCAAAATTGTTTTATTTCGACACTCCATAATATTATATCACTTACGTATATTTGGTTCAAAACACCTTGCACATTAAAGAATAACGCACGGAGAGCCTAAAAGTATTACCCTTCTTCTACAAAAATTATAAATTCCTGATAAAACAGCAATTGTAAAGATATTTTAATGACGTTCTAGTAATACTATAATAATTCAAAATATATTCTGCATTGTATTTTAAATTAGAATTATATTTTTGTAAAATTGTATTACTACATTATTAACATTTCTATATATTTATATGTTTCCATGTTCTTTTTAGTATCTATTCCTTTGTTAACATATTAAAATAAAATACAGGGTTTTTTTCTCCAGCTGAAGCATTTTTTTAAATGAAATACCTTTATTTTAGTAAACAGTGGTGAGGCTGTATAGATTTTTTTAATGCATCAAAGGAGTATTATATTATGGATATATATATATGTATATATATATATATGTATAATGTACAATGCAGGTATTGTATTTATTTTATACCTACTTGAATATTTAACTTCACTTGACGAAGACGTAAATTTCATTTAAACACAATTTTTCTTTTATTGTTAGTATGGATGAGAAATTATAGATTCATACACACGTTGAGAAATAAATAAATACCTATAAATACAAGTAATAAAATATTAAATAATTTCTAATAAGATTTGAATAAAGTATGAGAGGAGAAAAAGACTCATTGGTTCACTCCAGGCGCGATGAATGTTTTAAACATAATAATTTGAAAAAACTTTATTTTAAACTAGGTACTTGTAATATTTTATCACAATTACTTGTGTTTATAAAAAACTGGTTACCCTTAACAAAATAAATCGATATCTAATTGCCAAATTCTTTAAAAATGATCAATGTTTATTTTATTTTTTGTAAATTTTGAATATATTCATTGCACTTTTGGTTAAAAAATATAACTGGGTGTATTATTTAGGTTTAATAATAATTTTACTTTTTAAATTATAGGGTTATTTTCCAATTTAAATGTTAAAATTGCACACACGTCATTTATAGAGATGATTATTTTAAAAAACATTTACTATATTTGCCTACAAATTCCTGTTATTAACAGTTTTTATTTAATAATCCTTTAGTTTACTTTATTAAATGTCAATATATTGATATCGAATATATACCTACCTACTTAAATAATTTAATATATTATTTTTATTAATCACCATTAAAATACCGTATTATATGCTTATGAGTTATGAATACCGACGTCCGACATACGTCTTAACAACGTAACGAATATAATTCCCTCGTACCTACCTATTATAAATTAATATATTATAATAAAATTTATGTTTTGATTCATAAGCTACTATTTTTTTTTCATACGATATTTGTACATTTTCTATACGAAAAGGTTAGGTATGCGTAGAACGGGAGGTAGAAAAAAGACCCAGGAAAAAAACCCCACGGAAATAAATGTCCGGGCGAGTGCCATACAAATTGTACTATTTTAAATTCAAAAATATTTCATTAATTATAACTAAAAAAAGCATCAACAGATAAAAATTGATAATCATAAATAGTAAAAAATATAATCATAACACAGCTTGTATCTAAACCATAATACATAAGCAACAAACAAGAAACAAAAAAATGTAAAGCTCATATAATTTGAATTTGAAGTCAATTAAATGGAGAATTATAATTATAATATTATGTTAAAGGTATTTGGTTTGATTGGAATGATGAACATGTTCGATGCCATAGTACATTTTTTACTTGTAGAACGTATACAATCAGAAAAATTGTTTTTCTTGTTAGTCGTGTTTCGTATTTACTGTTAAATAGTTACTATAGTATAATGTAGTTTAGCCAGTTTAGGTACATAAAAAATCTTATCGGTTTATGATGACTAATATCCTGTGGGATTTGTATACATTATAAAACTATTCAGCTAGAATTAATTAATTTACAGTAGGTATATTGTGTACGTCTGCGGACCTTTAGACTTTGCGATCAATACACGCGCCGTAATGATATGTCGACGTGTGAATCCTATACCTATTGTAATTGTATACAATGAACACCTAACCTTTGATCGATGACTATAGATTGACAATTTAGTGTTGATAGTTGATAAAGGAATACTCACCAGTCCTCACATATATTATGCTTACGTTGTTATATTTGAGTTATTTTACCACAATAAACGAAATTCGTCATTGAAGTAGATAAGTCGATAACAAAAAACTGAATCATCGATGCGGGCGGCCGAATTACAATAAAAAAGAAAACGAGCTTATCGTGTGAATTCGGCCAATTCCGTTTTCCAGAAACCACAATAAATTACAGAATCAGTCGTTGGCACCAAAAGCATGTGATTATTCTACTCTAGTAAATAATTACGTGTTTTTTTTATTAATTGTTAATTTGATAGGTGAATATTCTATTAATATAGGTAGACTTAAAGGAATTAATATAATATTATACCTACTTAGTATCGAAAACCAACACAATTTATTGCCAAGTTTTATTATTTCTCGAACATATTATTAATACAATATTTTAATGATAAAGTTACGTAATATAATATTATAATAATTATTAATATTTTAAAAGTTAAAATATTTCTCTCGTAGATTTTTAGAATTGGTACCCAACTGGGTTAATATATAGATCGATTTTTTTAAGGAAAGATAATATTTTTACTATGATGTATGAAATCTTTTTGAGCAAGAAATATTTAAGCAGATTTTTTTTTAAATATTTGTATTACCTACGTAGAAGTATAAATATTAAATACATAATAATAGTACTTTATTATATTATAAATGTAAGAAGAATAAAATTTTAAGAATAATAAATTAGAATGGATACCTAGTGTCTATATTTAGTTTATTGTGAATATCGATAATAGGAAAAAAAGTCCCCGGAAAAAAGTCCCCGGTAAGAAAGTCTCACGGAAAAAAAGTCCCGCGGAAAAAAAGTCTCCAAATTAATATTTGATTTAAATTCAGTCTTTTATCGTATAGGTATTTATAAGTACATAGCTTTGCCCTATAGGATATTACATGTTACATATTTTATTGAAAATAATTAACAAACAACTAAATTAAATTACCTTAAGGTACCTTTCTAGGATTAAAAATTATTGTAGATAAGTATTTATTTACAAAATTATAGGTACATATGTTACATTTATTGAAAATAATATAATAATATAATATCTTAAACATATAATAATATTATTTAAAAAATATAAAAGTGCATTTATTGGTACCCCACGTAATGCATTTATTCAGATAAAAAAGATCTCTTTCTTATATTTTGACCTATTTGCTTTAAAAAATTAGGAATATCTGCAGATTTGTCTTTATCAAAACGTTGACATAAAATGTTCAATCGAACTTCAATTTTTTTACCAGCTTTTGTTTTTTTCCGGTTAATTTCTCCTAATTCAGCCAATGCCATTCTTGCCTTGTCCGTTCCAACTTCTTGACCCATTTTTGCTATTAATTTCCAAATACTGGGATGTTTAATGCCGACGAGATGGGAAAACCTATTGTTCCAGCCTTCACAATAAGCATTATTAGTTCTGTGTGGATTTGATGACAGAGTTGTTATATTAACGTTCCATGATTCTGGTACAAACAATGGTGGTGTTCTTCTTAAAATTATGTTGTTTTTGCACTAACTTATTTTTCTGTTAGTAAATACTCCACATTATAGACATTTATTATTATTTATATCTCATAGGTTATAGTATTTTTAGATTCTGAGCAGAGCGATTAAATGTAAAAAGTCCAAGTAATTTTCAACAGCGCCAGGAAAAATTAAATAATATTATTATTAATAATAAATTTATTAATAAATTATTATTATATTTTTTTTAATTTATCAACACCAGCCGTTACGTACACTCAGAACGTTTCGGCAGTTTAGTATAAGATAACGCCAAAACCAAACCATTTATAAATTATAATAATAGGTAATGCAAATTACCTTCAATAACAAGTTCTTGTAGACTATTCGGTTTTTTCGGATTTAAACTGCTTCTTTGGTTACGAATACTTCTTTTTATTGAATCTTCGGATGGTAATTCAATTAATATCTCTTTTGGTACATTTTGTACAGCTTGAGCGAAAATTTGTCCTGGATTGTTACAAGTCTGAAGTGAACATTCCTTTATCGTTTGTTTGATTTTCATTGCTCCTATTGCACCTTTATTAGCACTATGACAGTGTTCTTCTTCAAATCGTATGATTTTTGTCATTTTAAAATGGGTAATTAACATTGCTGTACATTTCATTGACGATTTTTTGGAACATTTCCATCGGATTATACTTTGGCATTTCTTTTTTATAGTATAAGTATACCCGTCTAGTGCAATTTTATCATTTCCCTTGTTTGATTTAAGAAGTTCCATGGTCAAACACTTAAACTACACTCGCGTAAATTTAAATAGTGATATATAGTATAGGTAATTAAGTACTATATAATATTTAAGCTTGTCGTTCAACCAAGAACCACATAATATTATGACAATGCTCAGAATTTGTGTAGATAGTTAATATATGGTAGACGGAAAAAACACCAAAACATGAAAAATAAAAGGGAAACTACACGAAAGTAAAAACTAAATTATTATATTTTTCTATTAGGTATGTCATATTTTATTAGAAATAAGTTATAATTAAAAATTAAAACTTTAAATAAATAATTCAACTGACCGGGTGTCGTGTCTGTTGTATAATAATACTCTCACAACCAAATTTGTAAATTTTGAATAATTAAATAAATATATAAAAACTTTTTCAACTAGAATATTTTATACCTATGTTATTACCATGTTTCAGGAAAACTTTACCACATTTTTACTTGTACCTAATCTTTATTTTTTAATTTATTAGAATAACCAAATTTTTATTTAACTAACCTTTTACTATAAGCCAGGCGAAATTCGACAAAAAATATATTTACAAAATGTAATTTAATTTATTTTACTATAATGTTATACAGTTTGAATTATATTTTTTAATATTATGTCCTGTTTGAATTCATTTTCTATTATTTATTAATTTCCTGATATAAGTACGAGTATACCAGACGCCCCGAGAACTAGATTATGCATCTAAATTTTTAATTAGAAAATTAATACTTGTTGTAGGAGTATAATAAAATATGACATAATTTCAAAATATAAAAATTTGTTTTTTTTCTTTGATTTTTTTGTGTTTTTTTCGCGATTTAATTAATGTAACTTCCCAATTTCATAGATGAATAAAAATAGTAATATTTTGAAAAAAAACACAAATAAAAATAATATATATATTTTTTTTTTTTATTGATCTTGAAATTTACGAAATTTCCGCTTCGACTACTAGTGACGTAAAATAATATTATATACCTAGTATAATAGGCCTGAAACGTGACATTGCTTAGAACTCAACAGCTATAAATAATACATCTAAATATACTATTCTTCTGACTCTCTGATATATGGCATTCCAAATATACCCCTTATATGAGACCAGAGCTCCCAAAATTTTCCATCACCCTTGTTGTTGTCTTCGTAAGTGAATATTTTTTTGTAAATGCTGATAGCTGGATCCTAATTCGCAGTGTGAAGGCACGACTCTATTTAGTAGTTGGTGCGCATCGAATAGGTTGCACCAAGTTTACAAAGCCATTCAATATTTCTATTACAATAAACAACTATTTAATTAAATCCTTGATACATATATAGACATATTATTATAGTGTAATATTTGATATTATTGATATTATATTATACCATATTCGTGATAATAATCACGATTTAAATTATTATATTACAACAACATATTGTTGAATTGGCAACAAATTTGGGGCATTATTCTAATCGTGATTACATCCGCATCCTTTTACTACATCATCTGGTATAGGTACTTGCGAGTCGGCTTACATCACTAGCTTGTATCGTTTCTATAGTACATAAGTTTGGAGAATATTCCGTGAGTCTGTAACATAATAAATAATACAGGAATATACAATATTTTTAATTTATATAATATAGTATATCGTAAAACCTACCCTCTCTCCCAAGTCGTCATGTTATTTAATATATTGTGCATTGCATGTATAATGTATATGCTATATTATAGCCAATGTGTGAATCTATAAATTAATAATTATTGTATTGAAATTATTTTATATTAAAATTTTAGATATCTTTATACATATCTACAAAAATACAAACTTAACATATTTTTATCTACAGTAAATATTTTTTTGTAAAACGTTCGTGAAATACACCGTTTATTTCCCACGATATTTGTTCCAACTAACTGCCGTTTTTTAATGTTCATATTATAATAGGTATTATATACATACTAGTTGCATTATAATTTATAATATAATGTATAATGTATTCATATTTATTTTAAATTGTGCCACTGCCCACTAGTAACCTGTTAAATCGAGCACGAGTGTTTACGTAGAGGCAAATTTCAATGCATTCAGATATAATATTAAAACATATAATATGTATCTAGTAAATATGCATTATGTAAACTTTAAATATTATAAAACAAAGGTGCGTATTATTTACTATACATGCTTGACATGAGCTTACTGTGTAAATATATAGTACCTAAATACGCATATTTTCAGAACTGAGAGTACCTATTTAAAATGTTAGTCTACTAAATGAGGTATCGATTCGAAGATCGATGATCAGTATAAAAATACTAACCCATTGTTTCCTATATTGTAGTTTTGGTCATAAAAATGAGAAATTGCACAATTCGTGAGTTATATTTATTTTTTTACGTAGACTAATTATTATTAACTCAAAATTTACGTAAAAAAAAACATTTAAAATATCTAGATCAAAAACCACACAGTATTTTAAAACCTTTTTTTTAACTGGCGAAAAATTACAAAATATAACGAAAATATAATGAAATTTAAATTAATTTGACCATTATATTATTATATGGTACCATAATGTTTTACATCTCTGCAGTCCCTAGTCCCTACATACCTCAATATTGTTTTATGATTGCGATGATTTATTATTTTTAATAATATAAAATACAATTTAAATCAATTTATTAGTTCTTAATATAGTATTGAGATTACGACGCATAAAAACCATGACAAATATCCGGTTGTTATTCGGATGTGTCTTTTTCGATAGTTGATCATATCAATATTTTAATCTTGCATTCTTGTAATTATTATTATCTGATACTCTTCTAACTAAATTACATTAACTAATGGTAAATATAATATAATATACAATACACAAGACATAATGAATTACATTAGTCACCAAATTAACAAGAATTCCTATAATTATACAAAATGGGAATGTATAAATGATAAAATAATATTTAGTATATTATAGTCTATGGATACAAGTTAAATAAATAGATTATATTTTACTCTAAATAATGTTAAAATATGTAGATATACAAATACAATAAGTGGAGGTACAAAAGATTACATGTTATCCAATAGTCTAAGAAAAAAATTAAAAGAGTTAAATTCATAGGAACCTACTATCAATTTTTAGGTATACGTTTTATGTATTTATAACAATATGGGCTTGCTATATCACCCGACTTTTCCCGGTAAAAAATGAACACACCTAAAATGCGGTTCTACGTATTTCGGAATATCTCAATAATAGATAAAATCATAAAGTCATACATTTTGACTAATCGTTATAGTGATGTAAAAGTTATAACTAAATTATAATATATCATTATATTTTCTTAAAATCATAGCGTGGTTACCAGGCAACCAGACCTTGCATAGCACTTTGAAAAAATTAATTTTCCACTAATAGATTTTGTGATATTTACTGTATCCTTAAATACATGAAAGAACAAACGTTTTTTATGTACCAATTTTCTAACGACACAATTGAAGCTATTTGGAACAACTGTGAAAAAAAGTCGTTGAATTATTTAAATGGCATGCAAAAAAACAGGAACCTTTAAATACAGTACACCTCTTCTCCCCCCCCCCCACCCTTTCAGACAAAATAATACAAATTGGGCGACGTGGTGATGGCACTCGGCGAAGTATTTGGAACAACTCTGAGAAAAAAAAAATTGGAAAAAAGTTCAATAGTGTCATCAGAAAACTGGTAATTAAAACAGGCCTATTATTTTATATAAAGGAAAGTGTTCAAAACGTTCACTGAAAAAATAGATTTGTTCGTGTTCATTCTCTTTCAACGAGAAAAATATGAACATGTTCACGTTTACATATTTGTTTAATAAATAAGTTTCCTTAAAAAATGAACTCAAGATTTGGCCGATCATTGTTATAATAAATTAATGTTATAATTAATATTTGTATAGGTATAATACGTTTGGCGCACTCAACACAAACTATTATCAGCTATATTCTATATCATCATTATTATTTATATACCAATATAAGAATATTTGATAAATGTTGTGTACATATTTCTAGAAGGTATATATAATTAAATTTGTTTTCGACTCAAATTATTTTAAATTAATTTATAGTTTTAGCAAACATATCTTGTGTTTTTTTAAAGTCAAACTTCTTATCAAACAACTTTTAGTGTTCTTTTGTATTACTTTATTTACTTAATAAAAGTATTGTTTCTCGTTATACGTATGGGAACCCGGTCCAAGTGCATAATGTGAATAATATTTAAAAAATTTAATGATTGACAATTATTGTGTGGATATGTTATAGTGACAATGTATTAATGTACTATGTATAACATATCTTATAGGTAAAATAATATGATGAGTTTAACGGTTTGATATCACACTGAGTGTAGAAAAATATTTTTTCATTCCTATCGTTTTTTAAAAAATATATACAAGTTAAGAATGTATGCATATTTTTGTCATTCGTTAATCAATAGATTTGACAATAGATTTAATTAGCTTAATATTATGCTACTTTTAATTTATTTTTGTTATAAAATATCACTCATTATAAGTACACTTAACAAATAAATAATATTTTTGTTTTATAAAGATTTATCCGGGAAAATTAATTAAGTATAGGTATACCTAGGAAATGGTTAAAATAGTATATATTATAAAAATAATATAAAATATTTAAATGTAAGTATTAATACTAATTTTAAAATTGAAATTGAAATTTGTTAAAAATAATACATTTTGAGTTATATTATAACGTTTTGACTACCTACTCAAATTAACCTATTTGGCTATATACTTTATTGGCTCCCCTAATTGAATGGTAGGCGTCGCCGTGTAGGGAATTGAACAGTACCTATAATAGAGGGAAAAAGAGCAGTGGTAAAAGTTTTCAGTAATAGTACCCTCTCAGACCTCATGTTTAACTTGGGCTAAAAAATTTAATTATTTCACACAACATATTATTGCATTTTTGTAAAGACAAAATCTAAATCTAAATTGATATAAAAGTATTAAAAAAAAGTTTAAAATTCCTTATCAGTATTTTTACCTACCTACCTATATTAATTTTGTTCAATTTCATTATTTTAATGACCAATAATTTCGTATTTTACTACCTATATGTATATTGTATACGGTATACCTATTAACTAATTAATTTCAATATTTATAAAAAAGTAAAATGTCTATTTTATTGAACTAAACCAAAAAGTATTTATATTTATATTCAACTTTTGATTTTGAAAGAAAGTATTTAAATACGTATTTTAATTACAAATGACACCAAGTATATAAATAAGTATTCTGAATACATTTGAAAAGTATACTTAATATAAGACCGCATATAATACCTACTCATATATAATAGGTACACAATATTAATTATTATAAACCTATATGTGCGTAGTACGTACCTATACATTTTATATATTTATATTTTATACAATATATATTCTATCAAACTACTCTATAAGTACTGAAATCTATAGAACTTTCGACAAAATTGGTAAATTCGTTTTTTAATCTGTATATAATCTAAAATATAAGAACACACATTTTTGTTGTCTATTTGAATAACAATCAACAAATTAAATACTATTTTCTTTTAGTAAAAAAAAAGTACCAACATATTATATATTATGTATATTATTTATACCTATATCATATAAATAATATTTCCTCGTTTTAACTGTTTACTTAAAATTAGTCAACAGGCCACGTGTATATTCATTGTCAATGTTTAATAATAATAGTATTGCTTAACCTACTTATAACTTATAAGTTATGAATCAAATGAGATTCATAAACTAGACTTTGGCTTAAGAAAAGAAAAATTATTACTTAAATGAAGGTTCGTCGAGACCTGGCTTGGATTGCTTATTTAGTTTTTATCGCAAATATTTATTTTTTAAATTATCAAAATTAGCTCAAGCAATACTTATTCTTAAGCATCGACTATAAATACGGCCCTAAATATTTTAGTGAAATAGTCTCAAGACTCAAATAGAACTATTTGTCAGAAGGTGACTATTTTACTGTACGCACTTTTTTTTTTTTTATTGAGCTTACTTCAGCAACTATGGCCATTAGCTGTTTTTTGTTTGTAGGGAGGAAGAACGGTTGGAACGATTGGAACGATTAGTTGAACACGTTTGTATATATGTGGTAAGGATTTGTTGCTACAAATCCCGGATGTTCACCCATCTGGGGGCTAGCAACACCGATGCGTACACTCAGAGCGTTTCCACAGTTGAGTGTACCACACCAAGCCACATACGCACTTTTATTGTATAACTATACCAATGTATATCGGGTACTACAAATACTATAAATTCTAAACAACAGTTGTAGATTCGTATTTAAAAAAATATGACCGCGTGGTGCACCGTGCACACTGCACACAACTTTAAGCACTTGTGGTAGTTGACTTAAAAAAGTTTTGCTCGAGAATTGTAGGTAACTGAGTTATATAATGTGCCCAGTTTTCGCGTACACACAGTGTTTATGTAAATCGTAAATAAAATACCATTCTAAAAAAATCCAACCATAGTAAATATTACATTTAATTTATAATTTTGAATATGTTTAGGCTATATTATAGGTTTAAATTTTCCGAAATTTAAATTATAGGTACATAATGTTGTAGATTTGTGACTCAGATTTAAAAATACTAAAATATATTAAGGCATTTAATTCCCGCGGAAGCACACATAATGCTCAGTGCTCATATTATGAATAATTCTAGTGTCTTACTATATATTGTTACTTCAAGATCTATATGCAAAGGGTCTTTAATATTATTTACTAAATCAATTAAAAATATAGTTCAAGAAATGTTTTATACTTTTAATATACTAGTGGCTACTAAGCCCCATTGCAAATTCAACTACTGAAGCCGATGGCGATGAATATTTTAATTAACAACAAACGTAATTAACATCATTAAACGTTGTAATAGAGTTCTAAAGGGACTTTTAGGTAAATTTTATTTAAATAAATAAAATAAATAAATATTTAATTTAATGTATGCGGTATGCATACAATAGACAAATAAAAAATATTTCACAACATTGCTACTTATTACTAATTAATGTATTGAATGAGTTTAAATTATAATTACTATATGTGGAGCATCCCGGAACGTATTTTGGATTGGACTACCTATAGGGTATATTGTTTTGGAAACATTTGATATTAGAAAGTTAGAGGAACAATTATTATAAATAAAAAAATATTTATGCTTCGCTTCACCTAGAATCTAAAATATTTACATTTTACACATGGGAATTATACATATAATATTGCATTGTTAGAAACATTTTGACCATATTAAGGTAACGTAATAATTTTGTTTGTGACTATTTTAATATTAATATAAAAATTATATAATTAAACTAAATATCGTCTTATAAAATGCACATAATATAGTATGAAAGGTTAGGTTAGGTTTACATTATTTATATTTTGGAATAATAAAACATACGTAGAAGAATATCATTATAAAATTAATTGATTTTTATTTTTTTGAATACCTATATAGTAAAAACTTTTCTTAGGTAACAAGTTACAAAAACGGTAGTTCGTACGTACCTAATATTATTATAGAAGACTAGCAATAGGTATCCTATAAAGGGGAAAATTACACCGTCTTTGTGGACGTAATTTTTTAATTCATTGATTAACGTTTATAACCTATATTCTAAACTAAATTATATAATTAGGTACATGGTATAAGTGTACCTAGCTAAATATAAAGTAAATTTATGAAGGCTACTAATTATTAGTTAACGTTTGTGTATTGTTCGCACAATATACGTAGAACTTCATTGCGACAAACCTATATACAACCAATATGGAATCTCTTTGAAAATTTAAAAAATTTAAAAAAACGTATTTCGAATGCTTCTCACAGTGTCCCGCGTATGCACAACAATATTATATTGCGCCTATAAATTATATTTTAATATATTGGGTACCTATATAAATACCACATTATGGCGGTAGCTTCAGGCCCGTACTAGCTACCTCTAAGGGGCGCGGGAAAAAATATATTTATAGGGCGCCAAGTATATTTTTATAGATCCACTTCAAATTAAAGAATTGGTGTCTACCCATGTTTGATTTATGTACAAACCACCGCCCTAAGATGTTAAACACAGATCATGATTTATTCTGAAATTTTTAACAAAATACAAATCGAAATCGAAGCTACCGTAGCTTTACTACTCCGGCGGGCCGAACCTACCTGTGTATATTATATTATGATAACATTTAATGCGTTTCACGATCCACACACACAATACAATATTATGATATTGTACGATTATCAATAATATCGCATATTACATGTATTATATAATATGTTATACAATGACGTGTGTGCGGCTGTCGGAAATCGTGTGCAAAAAGGTTTGCAAGGCTCGTCGTCGTCGTCGTCGTCGTCGTCGTAATCTTGTCGAGTGCATGCCAAACCACGTCGCCCGAGTTTGTCACAATGTTTTAGAATAATAATAATAATAACAACAGCGGCTGCACACGTTATTATTGTTGTGCGTGTACGTTCGCCACGTAATCCGTTTGAAGATGCGCGCGCGTTATTGCAACACAAACGCTGAGCGACGTAAGTATTGTTGTGAAAAATTCACGGACACACTCACACACACTCATGATACGTTAGCCCGTGTGTCACGCGTCTATGAAAAGAAAAATAATAATAATAATAATAATAATAATAACAATAATCGTAATAATAAAAACTTCGTATACCACCCAAGTCGTGGCGGTGGCGGCGGCCGTCGCTTACGCCGGGCGCGCAACACCGTACGCGTACATATTATAGCGTACTGCACGTCGCTGACAGGTGGTAACCGCAGTGTTTCCCTAGGCGCGCGTAGTAAGGGCTGTTTGACAATTTCAAGTGGTGCACTCGACGCGTTTTGTCCCCGCGCCCGTGCGGCGGTGGCGGGGCAGCAGCCACTGCAGCGCCGATATAATATTATACAATATATGTTTTACGCTCGTATATAATAATATATATACGTACAATAATATAATAATGTGATATGATCGACGACGACGATTCCCGTACTCGTTGTTTTCATTATTACTATTATTTATATATATAATATATCCCGCACACACACACACACACACTATCCGTCACTCGAAGGCCCGCCGACCGGCCGGCACGCACGCACACGGCCCCCCCCCACAATCCGCGCCCCCGCCGACGCTGGCACTCGAACGTCCCACGACCATAATAATAATATATAATATTATATATTATAATATTATACGTCGTCAGCCAGCTCGCGCGCTCTTATAATTGTGCGTGTGGAAAAAAAAGTTCGAGTGGATTATTTGAACGGTTCGAAAAACGGTCGGACGTCTTGTTGTGCTGCCCGCACGTGCGTGTGCGCGCTATAATATACGGCGAACAGAGAAAGAGAAAATCCCTGCTCGTATATAATATTACGTTGTACGCTCATAATATATATATATAGGTACGGTCGTATTACAATACGCGAGCTGCCGCTGAGTTCCGCGCGCGTATACGTATGGCGTGCATAAATACGTCGAGCGCGTTGTGTGTGGGTGGTGCGCGGTTTTCATTTCCCCCCCCTCCCCCGGTATATGATTCCGTCTAAGCGGTGGCGTTTGTGGAACAGCTCTCCCGCCGATGTAGGTACAGCATATAATATAATATAATATATTATAATGTACGCCCGTAATCCTCCTCCACGCGTTTGTCCCGCGCACGCACGAAAATATATCCGCCGAGTTCTTTACGCGCATATATATACACTCGTCGTCACTGTAGTACAACTTACTGCGCTCGTGTGGAACCGCGCGGCGGCCTTTTTTTCGGTCGTCGGCAATAAAACAATAATAGTCGACGATACACGCGCTGTATGTATTATTATTATTATTATTATTATTATTCTGTATTTTCTGTGTTTCGTGTACACATCGTCGGGACATCATCGGTGGAAAAAAAAAACACACGCACACACTCTGCACATATTCGCGTCGTTTGTTGTATACCTATATTTATACAGTACGTATTTTATGTACGTGCCGCGATTGCCCACTACATTTATAATATTATATTTATAGATACGGTGTATAGTATATACATGTATAGTTCGTCCCACGAGGATTTACTGATTTAAAACGGTGTACTCGTGTGTGTGTGTGTGTGTGTGTGTGTGCGTGCGTGCGCGACATGTGTATACAGCGTGTTTATGTGAAAACAAATCGCGTTTAAATCGCGCGATCCGACACGATACAGTTATTATACACACACACGCGCGCGTATATACACCGTAATAATGTTATATTGTATTTGTTGTAGAGCTATATCGTTATTTGTCCAATAACGATTCGATAATATTTACAAGCAGTATACGCGCGCATTACAAATATACAAGCAGTATATATATATATATAGTAGCGCTGCAAGTATACAATATATTATACATATATGTATATATATATATATATATCCGTCTATCGTCGATAGGAGGACGTGTATAGTGCGCGTGTTATTAAATATTTATACGGGGAGCGGTTATTAACCGTTAGCGGCGGCAATTAAACGTCTGCTAGGTATACTTGTGCATTTGTTTTGTTATACACATTAAATAGGGTATAATATTTTAATAAATAAACGCTTGTATATTTATATATATAATATAATATTATATTTGTGAGCGTGATACTTGTGTATGTGTGTGTGTGTGTTATAAATATTTGTCAGTCAACACCGCGACGGTGGACACGGTGACGGTAGCGGAGTAAGTTGAATTTACTCGCGAGTAATGTGATTATCCGACGAAAACAAACAGCAGTGGCTGCGGTGGCGCAAACATAAACTCACCTCCACAACACGATGATTATCAAATAAATATTTATTGTTAAATATTATTATTATTATTGTTATTATTATATTGTGTACGGCGCTGTGGTGCGGTGTCGCACTGGGTCGTTGTTTAGAAAGAGTAAACGACCGCGTGTCGAGCGATAAATACTACAGTGGTATTTACCGCGTATGGTCGATGGGGGGTGGGTGGTCGGTTGACGACCGGGGGGTTCGAGTGATTTGATTTCCGCCGGGAAAAAACGCCAACAAAACGATTCACCGCCACAATCAAATAATTTGACTACAATGACGAATATATATTGACAAATCAGTGCAGAATAAAGGATAATAAGGCGATAATTGCTTTCACATGAATATATATTATATTCATATTGGCCAACTCCCACTCGCCAGTCGCCACTTTATATCCACGGTCACCAGACTAATCGTAAGTTACAATAACGTATGGTAAAAATAAAACGAACTTACGGGATCTACAGATTACGGGATGCGGGTAGTAAAATAATTGGACGTGATAATTATTATCATATCATATATACCTAAGTATAAGTATATGGCGAAACAGAGCAGAACTCTCGGCGGTGCAAGACGCCGCGACGAGCAGCCATGGAAACGGCGGCGGCGAAGGCAAAGGCAAAGGCAAAGGCGTACAACTAATAGTCGACGACTATAGAGAGGGGTGAGGTGCACTTGAAAATCGCAATCTCGACGACCGTCGCCGTAGTCGTCGTTGTCGAAAACGCGTCCCTTAAGCCCAACGGCAAACATAACCGCGCCCGGTCCCTGCTGCTGCTGCCGCCGCCGCCGCCTTCGATCCGCACGCATAGTTTGGCGGCATCCGGCCCGCAGGCACTTTTTCCCCTCGTCCTCTTCTCCGCGACGTTTCCCGCGTTTGGGGTACTCTCTATAGCACACAATCAAAACACCCACTACCCACTCCCGCCGTCTTCCCAAACCCCTCGCCCCCGCCGACGGCATCGCGTCGCCGACGAATCGCCCCGCAGACGACCCGTTTTTGAACGACGTCGATGATCGCCCGCCGTCATCGCCGCCGCGACGTCCTCCCTGCAGTCGTCGTCGTGCTGTAGTCCGTCATCCTTTTCCTCCACTCGGAATCGTAGTAAATACAATATCCTATACACGTATATGTGTGATGTATATATATATGCGAGCACAAAACGAAGGGCCCGAGGACGAATATTGGCAAACCCGTGCCGCCGTGATTCGGCGTACAATATTATATATGTACGGTGGCCGGGCGTCACGACGTCTAATTTCGTACGGTTCCCGGCGTGCAATACGCGGCGATGGATGAGAAAGAGGGAGCACTCGCCCCTTCATAAATCTCGGTTTTATTTTTCACATATTATATTGGTACAATATATAATACGAACGATATGACTCGTATATAAAAATAGAATATAAGGTATATGGAAAAAATAATTATAATATAATAGTCTTATATAGTTATATTATGTAGGTATATACCTAGTATGATTTATTGTATATATTTTATTGAATATAGGTACACGCCGTTATACATGTATTTTATTTTTTAGGAATGCCCAAAGCCATTTTCGCGAGTATAGGTTTATTCATACACAATGTTATATTATAACGACTTTAATGATGAAAAGCATACCTAGGTAAGTATAATATTATCTATTGACTATATTATTATTCGCTTAACACAATATATTGTTATTACAATATATTTTACGTGACGATGAACAGTTGTTATAAATTATTATGTCCCTCCCACCTACCGTCATCGATTCGAATAATGAACAAAACAAAATAATACGGTAACGTTACTGTAAATAATTGTTAAACGCGCGCAACACTCGTACCTATTCCACAAACGTGTATTATGCTGAGTACATGGCGTAATCGATTAAAATATAAATTTTAATACGCGCTCCATATTTACGTCTCGCGGCGGTGGCGTCGGTGGTGGCAGGCGGCACGTGGCGGGCCGCTCGATAAAAGATGCGCGTGCGATATCATCGTACACTATTTATATATATATATATATATACAACTCGTCTCTCAAGCGGGTCGACTCAGTTATTCGTATTTTTTTTTGGTTGAGAATCGACCAAAATGTTTTTACAAATTATCGTTTAAGCGATACATAATCACGGCTCTACAGTAATTCCTATGTTCCATAAAACTGCCACAAATGCAAATCTGGTCAAAGATAAAATAAATAATTAATAATATTATTTAGGTACCTACCTAATAGTTTTTAATATTTGATATAATTCTTATTAATTATCATAAGATATTTCACGGTTTAACCAGAAATTCCGTTATCGTTGCAGCTGCAGTGTATCCAATTATATATATTATGTAATGATTGTAATGTGTATACGTATATTCTATATGTCGCGTTATTCATATTGATGCTTTTAAAGAAAACAAGGTTTTTAATAGTTCAACACTTGATAAAATGATCAATTATTATACAACTCAATTAACCGATCATCACTGGGGCTTGGTTTTAAATTCTTTTAAAAATATGAAAAACGCTCTATCAAGAAATTTATGACCTAAAAACCTCTAAAAAGCTGTCCCAGAAAAATATTCCGGAATTGATCCCAGATTTCTTCAAAAATCAAGATAAATGTGTGAATTGTTTTATTTAAAAACCAGATTGCCTTACCTTATTTTAATACAATATGTGTATATTTATATATATATTTTTTTTTTCGTAATATTACTAGAAAAAGATTAAAAAATAACCTAAACAATAAATAATGCCTTAAAAACGTTTAAAAATGCACTCAAACATCAAAAACCCAGGAAATGCAAAAAATACCCCAGTAAAGTTCAATGTTAGCATAGTGTGTACTCGAAACATTTGTTGCTTGGAAATCATCATGACAAGTAATTCAGAAAAAAAATGTAAATGCATCGAAATCTGAGCCCTAATCTTCACCAACAATTTGGTTAAAAAGTTATTAATTTAATGTAATATCTATATAACCTAAATTTAAATATGACCAAACGGGTTTTTAAATTTATATTTTTAAGTTAAACTTTAAAAAAAATGTCTAGTTATTATAAACAATTACTTCTAACTAAGTGATACAAATGATACATTTTAGAAACAAACTTATAATCCAACTTGATTAGTTTTTTTCAAATAGTAGTTTAACTTTAACTCAGTTGAAAAATAATCAGCTTTGAAATTTGATTTTTAAAGGCTGAACATTTAGAATATATAAATTTATAATGTATTCCAACGTATAATTAAAACATCTTAAGCCATAAAACGCCACATTTTTCTTACATATTTATGGATTTAAATCATTGTTTAAACATAGATACCTATAAAATATTGAATAACAATGAAGTTTATTATTATTTATACTAAATACGAATTACGACCATATTTTCATTTGTCTTTGCATAGAATTCGTAGTTTTGAGTAACTATCTATTTAAGTATTAATATTAACAATTTTAATAGAAAGTTGTAAACCCAATTATATTAATATTCATACACCCAATAAACATACATGAAATACGATCTACTAATCAATTAAAAAACATTAAGTACCTACAAATAAAATTATATAAAATATATAAATATATGTTTTTTATTGCACATTCAAAATAGTTTTACTGTTGTAATGATTAATCAAAGATTTAAAATGTCTTATGTTGTAATACAGCACTTTATAGATAATATTTTTATTGTGAACTATGTACCTATCTATATAATTATACGAAATGTTTTATTTAGATGATTTTACTTTATTATTTTAATTCTTTTAATAAAAATTTGCTTTTCATAATTGAAATACATATTTTAGATTTTTATTGTTAAAATTGATTCATTTATTTGGTATATAGTCATTATTGATAAGTGATAAGTGATAACTAATCTTTATTAAATGAGACGAATTCCAAACATCCGGTATTTGTATCTGTCAGCCTTTTTTCATAAGTTTTTATCAAAAAATAATTACAACTATTTAATGACAAATAAAAGAAAAAAAATAATGAGACAAAGTACATATAAGGTTATAGTAATTAGTAAATATACAAAAATATCAAACACTTATTAAGAGAGTCGGCAAAATAACACAAAGTAATATTTTTATAATTGGGGTATGAAGGTTAAAATGTTAAGTAGATTAGTAATGTAAATAATAAATATATATACATTAACTGTAAATAATGTAACATAAATAAATAACGTCAAGTTCACATGACCTTCAAGACAGAGAAGCCAGAAGACATAAAAATAGTAGGTAGGTACCTATACTATCTAGATAAGTCAGAAGTCTAAGACAAAACATATTAAAATTATTGTTGTTCTGTAGGTATGAAATAATTATTTAATTTTAATTTAAACGATTTATATCCTACTTCATAATATATATGTGTTCTTATTCATTTATTAGAAGTCTAAGAGATACATCTACTTATTTTTTTTGTTTTGTTTTGAGCATGCTCACCGCCTTTGTATTTTTCAATAATGCAGTGATTTAAAATCTAATTTTTGAAATTTTGAAATACCCATACATATTATTATAAGATAACATTTTAAAATTCGTGATATTTTTTGTACCTATACGCTTATGAAGATACAAATTTCTTTTTCTCAAATTACGCTGTGAATTATTGAGGATAATTTTTATAAACATTTTGACTTAGGTATTTTAAAATCAAAATTCGAATGAGTATAGTTTTCGAGTTATTTAACTTTGTGTACTAAAGATAATAGATAATTGTACACAATACTGTGTTTAGAAGATATGGTACCTTAAAAAAAAATAGTAATTAATATTAATCCATCAAAATTTATAATTTATAAAAATGGTCCAAGTACCTACCTAAAATAAATACTAGATCTGATATTAAATCTACAGTAAAACCTCCTTATAACGGAGTCGCATGGTACCAACTATTTTTTTCTGTTAAAGGGGTTTCCGTTATAGGGAGGCTTTACTGTATTTTTAATTTTTGTAAAATCATTATTAAGGCCTTTAATCCTCATTCTTTAGTAGGTATAAACTCGTTTGTATTTTCAATTAGGTGCATGGACATTTTTAAAAAAATTTTCCACAAATAATTTTTACAGTAATGAAATAAAAAGTTCTTGTTGGAAGCACAAAAGTTTTTATCGTTATAGTAGTTATATAAATAGTATTCCTTAGTAGTAGAAAAAACTTCAAGAATTTGAAAATATTCTTCAATACTATACGAGTATTCCGAAAATGAGAATTTGAATAAATCCATTATTAAAGGATATACCTTTATGTGGGGGTGAGCATGTTATATGAATCACTCTGTATTGTTGTTATGTGCCAATGTATAATAGTAAACTACTTTAACTATGAATAATGTAAAATCAAACAACATAATCCATATGTATCTTAGGCAATGTTTCACAAATGTAAAATACTTATATTTGAGACAACCTGGCTGAGTCCGACACAGGAGTTCTCTCCGAATCGTAGTATATGGGATTGTACGACAGGGAACATCTATTTATTTAAATATTTTGTTGTTGTTTTTTTTGTAACAGCCTAGTCACACTACTTAATTGTATTCTTTAAGTCCAATCTGTAATCGGTTAATTCGTGCGGTTTTTTGGTCACCTAAGTGTATAGACAATAAGCTGGTATATAACTAAAAAGTGCACATACCTACTACAGTATACACAATAATAATATATTATTTTTTTTCTCAGGAATTGTAGTTACAATCTATATCTGTGCAGTTTGAACTGTTTGATTTCGTTGTGAAACGTAGATTTACTGCAGAATTTTAATCTTAATTTAGCCACTTATCAGTCCTATATAGATACACGTTTATAATATGTATATCTATACATTTCTTATAATAATTTGGACTTTATACTCTATACATATAAGCATAATATAACATACAAATTTATATTGGATTTTTTTCTTCAAATTCACACAATAGGTTCCTATATATATAGATAGGTACATACATTATTACAATATTACCTATATGTCTATGCGTATTTATATAATATAAAACACGCCAAAAAATCGTTGTCCGCGTTTATAATATACAACAATAATATTTAATACATAATTACCTATATATATAATATGCGCGACCGCTACACGCATCAATATAAATATATTCTATGTAAACTATAAGGAAACGTTAACACTTGGCATAAGCGGTATGGATAATAAACACATCATCGTTTTTTTTTTTTTTTTGTGTAAAAAGGCGTTGTAAACGTTATGTAATATTATAACGTGGAAAAAGTTATTATTATGAGCGTCGGCTTCCGCCGTCATTTACACACCCTCTGTATCGTACATGTATAGTGTCGACGACGTGTGAAAACGTCCCCCGTACATAAAATATACGTGGTTGAAAAATAAAAACGAAAAGAAAATATTGTACGGCAAAAAATTACAGTCGCTCACCCGCGCCACCGCCCAGTATACATATAGGTGCACGTGGTATAATATATATATAATAGCTGGTATATATTATGTATAGTATCATTATTATGCCGACTACCGGTTTCGTCGATTTCACGCGGTGGATCCGACCATCGCACATATATAATAATATATTGTATATGTACACACAAGCACACTATATATACCTATTACATGCACTCGCACACAATACGCATATTCGTGTACAATAAATTGCCGCGGTCGGGCTATTTATCGCGACGAAGGGTAAAACTGCGAAGAAAAAATTACCGTTTTTTTTTTTTTTTTGTGGCCGTATCGGTCTTGTTTGTATGTGCCGTGAGAATATTTTATTTTATTATTATTATTATTATTTTTACTTTTTTCCGTAACCCACGCAAAAAAAAAGATCAATAAAACGTGTACCCGTGAACCACCTTATCGTATATGTGTTTTGTATTAAAATAAACATATACATGACGGTACGTATAGTCCGGCAATATACATATTACACACCTATATATAGGTATAATGTATGTACGGTACACGAACGACGACCGCCTGATCTGTCCATATTTTTTTTTACTTTGATATTATTGTGTCCGACAACCGTGTAGCGTGGACATTCGGACCACAAAGTGTGTACTTGCAGCAAATTTCCGTGTATTTAAGTGTACCTATTTATGTAAGTACATTATGTCCTAGGTATATATTTATAAAATTAGGAAAATATTATATAAATATATAGGTACATAATTAGTATATTTAATTTAATATATCCTTGTATTATTGTGAACTCCACCGTAGAATACCGGTTCATAAGAAAGTAATGAAAAGGTCTAATGTAAACTATACCAGTTTTCCTTTCTTACCTGTGACAACTATATCGCATATGAAAACTCCGCCTGTGTTAAAGCCTTCTCACATTAAAGACGTTGACATCCGTTCCGATGACCGGGCCCTCATTTACGCAAGTGCAGATGGAGCACTGCACTTGGCCCCCAAATTCTGGGGGCCCCTGGTCTCCGTAAGTTCTAGAAAATTGTATTTTTAAATTAATTTTGTAAAATGTTATACCAACTGTCAATGTTATTCAGAGTTCAGTATTAAATTTTGGTTATTTTTGTCATTCCACACCCCAGTGCTAATCGGTTACCATCACAAAATATTAAAATAATAATAATTGAAAATAGTTTGAACATCGGAAATATTTGATATCTATTTTATCTAATAACTATTTATAAATTTCTTCGAGCCCAGTATTAACAGATTAACCCGTCGTTGGTGACGCTATGAGCATTTAGCTCACACAATTACCATTTATATAGAACCACTGGTTTATATTTTATTCGATTTTGACAATATTATATACCTATATGCGTATAGACGATTTGGACTATAAACTAGTAAATGAGTTTATAGGTATAATTTCAAGAACTGAAAGAAATAGTTTTTCCAGTATTGAAATATTTACGTAACATGGATATATTTTAAACTTTTTTATGATAAAATGTTATAAAAATAGAAATTATATAAATTAATAATTTTTTATTTTATTTTAATTAAATAAAACAAATTGTTAATTGATAAGTTTTTTACCATTTTTATAATTTTATGGAAGATTGAAAATTAATTATTTTAATTGAAATTCGTATAATAAAATCCTTAAATATTTTTAATATTTAAATATATTATAATTTTGTTATGTTATTTAATTAGTATTATCCTTTCATTGTCCTTAATTTACTAGACCAAGTAAATATTTCCCCTTCCCCTCTCTCTATGTAGATTTTTCTGGAACATTTTTTTGACTTGAGGGGCCCCAAAAAAAATTGTGCATTTGGCCCTAATTTTATTATATCAGGCCCTGCCGATGACATACACACGTCGAAATTGCTAAAATGTATATAGGTACTAGTTTAACGCGTCAAACCGATTCATTCTTCATTAGGCTTTATTAGTACGATTGTATATATTTGTATACTATTATACTATGTATTATTTGTTCGGACAATTGCTGTTTTAATTTTGTTATACTGTAATATTGTTTTGTATAGTAATTTTATATTTTTAATTAACATTTTAATTTTAAGTTGTATATATATTTTTGGGATACTACGCGTAACTAATATTTAATGCGGACGATTATTATTAAAAAAAATTATGATTTTTTTTTAATAATAATACAATACATTAATTTTATACTTTTACCTTATTTTTCACTATCAAAATTTATATGAACCAAATGTACCTGATTTTTTCCTAGCTGAGTTTACACTGAAAAAAGATAATTGTGATTTGTGGCGGCGTTTACATATGTCTTCGTATTATTGGGCGCGCTGGCGCAATCTCCAATTATCGGCTAACGACTTTGTACGGCTTGTAATTTACTGGACAGTAGTATAAAGTTTCAGCTTTTGTCTTTTCAATCCGGCAATCTTGTATATTTTGTAACATTGTTCGTATTAAATTTCTCCTTTCATATGTTATTGAGACCAAAGTCCACCCATCGATTCGTTTGTAATGAACACAGTGTTATTGGAAATTTAATTCTGCAGTATCCGATGTAGTGGCTGATATAGGACCTCTAACCTATATAGTATATCTATATTATCAATTATGAAGGGTACATTTTAATACAGTCAACGGTTGGACCAGTGCGTGATGAGTTCTAGTTCAATATTGTTTTAAAAAAAATATATATAGGTATATCATATTAAAATATGAGATTATTAAGTCTATCTCATTTCGGGTACAATGAATAATGACATTTAGAATTTAATGTTTAAAATTTTAATTTTCATAATCAGATGTATTTACATAATAAAGGTAGATTGATAACCTATATATAAATATAATATAAAACATTGTATTTAAAACTAGTTAACCCTGCACAGCGTTGTCCGTGATAAATTAAATAATGTCCGTGGATTTACCCCGTCTTAAAATCCGTTAAATGTAAAATATACAAAGATTTTTAACACAGTAATTTGGGTGGTTTTGGCCAGATAAAATAAAGATCTAAAATATTTCCAATCATAATAACTATTTTATTTTCTAGAACCAATGGCATAATCCCTAAATAGAAACAAAATAATATTTGTTTTTGTGAGTCAACAAATCTCCTTGTGAACCCCTCTTTATTAAATGCGAATTTCAGAAAAATTTTTCTTAGTTCAACTATACGTCATGTCATCATATAAATCAGTAAGTGAATTGTCACTTTGTCAGTCATCAGGATTTCTTCTTTTATACACATATACATATAATAATATGTATATAATATTATATAGTTTTTTAATAAACATAATATATAGGTGTACCAGCTATCTACCTATATTGTATCGTTAATTGTTCCTACCCCTCTATGGTCGTGGTATTGTATATAATATAAGGCAAAGTATACCTTCAAACCATGATATTTTTAAAAACGGTTTTGATGAAACATTTTGCGTAGTATCTATTAATTATTTATTATTTATTCAGACCCCCCCCCCATTGAAAAATTCTAGGTACACCACTCCACACACACATTACATTTATAGCTCTTAGAAATTGTATTATGTCTATAATATAAAAACGCTGCATTAATATCATAAAACCAGTTAGTAGTTTTATCAAAAGTTCAGATTTACGTACAGACATTTAAAAAAGTACATATACTAAGGAACACTTTACAAGCACTATATAAATTATGCGATGCGTCCTCTTAAACTCGTATTGACGTAATGTAATCTGATTTATTATCAAGTATATTATATGCTAAGTACTGTGTATACTGTATACAAACTGTTGTTTCATAATCAGTTTTCGATACTATATAAGTAGTAAGTACTATTATTGTTTTTTTTTAAATTTAGCAGAACCTACAATTATTCTATAGTATGTACTTTACACTTTTATATCAAAGATTGCCGATTGCTATAAGTAGAGATTTATTATTTGTTACTATTGTTATTGTTAATAATTGTTATGCTATAAATACGTCCTATGTACCTATGAAAGTTTATAAGTGCCCTTTCAGATACACACCGTCCTAAGTTTTTTTTTTCACATAAAAGTGACTTAATTATAATATATAACTAAAATACATTATAATCGAGATAGATACACAATTTCATATACCTGACTACCTGAGGTATAAGTAGGTATTCAGTATTAATTATCGCTCATCAATCTTTGTATATAACCTACCTATATTTAATTTAGGTTCGTTATTCAATAAGCTATTCAGCTTCATCATCTGCAGTCATCACTCATGTATTAATTATGCACCACTACGATACAACCCCATAGGACATTGTATGCAAATTTAAATTATGTATATATACAATAGCTTGTTTAATTTTTACTTTGTTGATATTATATAGTTTGTCAAAATGATACTTATATACCGTATGATTTAATTGTGTTATTATAAAACAATCTAAATGTGGTTAAAACTTAAACGGTATTTTTGAATAACTACAGGGTTATTTAATACATTTGTAACTCAAAAACATTGTATTATTGAAAAATCCTATCTTCGCCATAATAATAATGTTCAACGTAAAACACGTGTTTAAAAAGAAACATTTGATAAAAATACCGAGTACCATGATACATTTTTGTTCAAATACAGGTCTAAGTATGTACTAAGTACTTACCTACCTACAAATTATATAAATTAAACAAATTCAAAATATAAAGTTCACATTTTTAGTAATTTATCATAAAAAATTTAGTAAGCAATAATGGATAAAGAGATAATTAACATATTTTATGGTTGTGTTGGAAATAAGTAGCTATTCGATGATCTCAAAGAGTGATACATAACAACTGACAAACGAAATAACTTCTATTCTAATCAATATAAAAAAAAAATGTTCATTTTATTTATAAACGCCTAAGCTACAATATAGTATAGCATACCATGTGTTTTATTTTTTTCAGTTTAAAAATACAGGCAAGGTTTTTTTTTTAAGTTTTTAAAGTTCAAATTTTGACAAATTGAAAATTTACAAATTATTTTGTTGTTAAAAATTTATAAAACTTTACATTTTTATAGCTAAGGATTAAAATTTTAAAACAAGGTTGCACGTAAGTAGTTATTATTCTGTAGACAAAAAATCAAAAAAAATGTGCATAAATACAATTTCTTTTATAGCTATTTTAATATAATTTGGATGAAATTACATATTAAATAATCTGCAAGAATAACGATTTTAGTTATTTTTTATAATTCTATAATATTAATTCAACTTACCAGCCATACCATATTAATTATAACTTATAAGTAATAAGTAGGTACCTAATAGAAATATTTATACATTATAGACAGACAAACCGTCGTTTTTCTTAGAAAATGATATATTATATCATTGAATTCAAATTTAATACCATTCATTACAGTGACCCATTTGTAGCATACTGCATAGCAGAGTGACATCCACTTATCCACTTTTTTAATACTGAAAATAAAAAATTAAATATAGCCAATTTTTAAATCTAATTTTTAGAAAAATGTTGATAGTAATTCTGTTACACCCTGTATATACAAATAATAATTATGTTTCTAATAGGTAATTTGAAAAAGTACTTAAATAGCACAGACTTTTTTAATATATATAATATATTATATCTACATATATTATATATAACTACCGACTGCTATAAATATTGATATTTGTATTTTGTACGTCCTATAGATTGATATTTTTATAAATTATATATTTTATTACACATCCGGTATTATCACTTTATCAAGTTTTATGTACTCGGTCCCTGTCACGTCGTAAAGTGTACATTGCAATAAATGTGGATAGGCAGACACCTAATTTAAGTATACTTCCTGACGACGTCCACCAATCTTCTTTTATCTTTCTGGTTTTAACAATGCAATAAACAAGTTCTATCTCTGCAATCAACAAAATTACGCTTATTTATCATATAAATTATAAATACTCATAACACTTACATATCTTATGTTCAAATACTGTTTTGTTAAGTTATGAGAACGCTATTATAATTTCACCATTTTATTTTTGATGATATTTCTCTTAATTAATGATTTTTAAGTACACGAGTATGGAGTAGTTAATAGTTATTCTGTAAATATAGCAAATTTATTTTTGTTTAATAGTGTAAGCAAACTATCTACATTTTCGAATAGTTATTTATATAGTACCTATACCTATATATATTATACTATAATAGATTCATAGGTTACTATAGACATAGGTTCTACTATACAATTTTTAAGTCCGCAAAGTAAACAAGTTGGCATATAATGATAATACTATTATGTTATTATGTTGATATATACCATACCTAAACTTCTAAAATGTAATCAAATATTTTTCTTATAATATAATCGTTGTGTCTATTCTTTGCTCGATAATCGAGTTATCGTGTGATCATTTTTATAGGAACAAAATACGGATATTGGGGTAACTGGTAAGTTGAATGTTATAGGACTAATATAATGCGCAGACATGACACATGTCGTTTATCTTTATTGTATAATGCTATAATATAACTAATAAACCAATGACCGATTTTATTATATCGTTGTATAAATACGAAACGATCAATAAAAATTATATTTTCATCCTCGTTTTTAATCGTCTATATACCTACTGTGAAGCGTATTATGGGGTATTAAATTGATTTTGAGTCTATATACCATTAATGTGCATTGTGCGTGTATACATATATATCCTATTATTGCGATTTAGAGTATAATAAACTTGACCAAATAATATAATATTATGTTATTTACTTATACGTAAATAATAATAATTTTTGGTAAAGTCAATAATATCATCTGTACTACAATAGCGTGTCGATTATACTCATGTTAATCGGATTCGAGCAAAGTCCATAATATATACAGGTAATAGGTATATAAAACATTATAAAACATTGTATTATAAAACATACATTTTAGGGTGGTCGTAGTTTGTTTGTGGAATAATAATTATGTATCACGCGCAGAATGGGTACCTATAATA
This sequence comes from Nasonovia ribisnigri, assembly GCA_027563435.1. Lineage (NCBI taxonomy): Eukaryota > Metazoa > Arthropoda > Insecta > Hemiptera > Aphididae > Nasonovia > Nasonovia ribisnigri. Next base: position 447,229 of record JANEHU010000372.1, on the reverse strand, counting down.
CGTCTGTACGGTTATACCAATTAAATAGTTGTATCGCGAACATAAAATGTACAGCGTGACGCGTACCTAAAGAAAAACGTGTATATACCTACTAAAGTATTAAACTACATATTATATTATATAATATGTTGTTAAATGCGCTGTTGCCGAGAAAAATGTGGTTGTAATGTCATACACGTACCTATTTAGGTTATAAATAATAATTTGTGTTTAACGTGCGCTCGTATGTGTACATCGTAAATCATGTGAAAATGTCTGTACACACGATAACCTGCACATACACACACACACACACACACACACACACGTGAGCCCACGCCAGCATGTACGCATGTACACATACCATCACGGGGACTTAAAGCTTATGACCCGGTTTTCGACAAACGTACCTATATAAAATTAATGCAATTTTATACTATTGTCACAATCATGTGATCGACGTGAACACAAATACATTATATTACTTGAGTATTATTATTATATTATATACACGCACCTTTACAGTATATATAATATATATATTATATATGTTTGTTGTTTTGTGTTTGCGTATGTACGTATATATATTTGTATTTGTGTGTATTTATAATATTATATTATATACCGCGGTATATAGGCGTATATGTGCGGTTACAATACGAGACGGTTTCAACAACCCTCTTAAACCAGTGGCTTATATTCGTTGGCTTAACGGTAGACTTGATGTACCGTCGTTAATTTGTTCGATTGGTCGTATAATATAATATAATAACCGTTTGTGTTTAATATCCCGTATATACGTTTGTTGTGGCATTTACACGAAATAATCCAATAACGCTGTTACTGACTGACAGATACCGTAACGTATTTTGACAAAACAGTGTCGAACCGACAACCTGTTCAAATATATATATATATATATATATATTATATATTATATTATACACACGTCGGTGTCGATTTCATGCGGCCAGGTAACCTGCATATATATATAAACCTATACGTTACAATATGTACCCATATATATACTAAATGGTTTATGCTATACCATCACCACAGCCCACAGGTCTTCGACAGGAGCACATAATATAATATGATGTTATTATATTGAATATGACGTATAATATAATATAATGTAGCCCTGGAAATTCGCGTGCAACGATTGTATTGTACTAGATGCGTATACTCATACATCACATATTATATTGTACACCGTCTCGGTCTCGCGGCCCATTGTCGAATCGTTTTCATTCATCATTACACAATTATATTCATCTGCAGCCGAAGTCGAGTACGCCGCCGCTGTATTATTATTTTTTTCTACATCTGCCGTGTTTTACGTATTTTTTTTGTTTTTTGTTTTAAAACGTATCTGCATGAACGCACAAACACTTGACCGCAAAACGTGATTTTTGATGATGACTGCTATTAAACTTTAAAAAACTATTACGAAAATAAAACCTAATAAAAGTCACCTATACATTATAATTTATTTTCCACTAAAAATATTACGATCGTGAGTTTATGGGTTGTAGCTGCAAGATATTGCTCTTCGGTCGTATATCGAACATGATTGTAAATATTTGTAGTACGACTATGTACAAAGTATATACCAATTACATTTCGTGTGACAATATAACTATTACGTGACACAATAAATTTTAGTGGTTTATATATTATTATAAACGCGTAATGGGTTTTTTTTAAGTATAACGTAATAATATATTGGTTTAATTATAAGGTATTATATTATGATTTATGATGTATAGAACACTTAACGGGACGAGATGCTGATACGTTTTAAATTTCATTGTTGGTTCACCTCATTATCTCGTTTATTTTCGTGAATTTATATATAGGTGCCTACTACGTATATAGTACCTATACGCGTATATAATATGAGTATAATAATAGCCACCCAATACACACCATGTGTCGGCCTATTTGATTTGGCCATGGCTGCTAAAAGGGGGCAGGTAAAAAGCTTTCATACATAGTGGTGATGGTGGATGGTGGTGGTGGTGGTGGTGGTGGTGGTGGTGGTGCAGGAGACCTCTGTGTAAACAGGAATTTAATATAGTATAAGAAAACAAGGGGACAGAGTTAAGGGTAAATTTACCTCCGGGGAATATAGAGTAATAAACATGAGCACAATATCGCAAGGGCATAATATTATCGGTTTCATAATATTACGGATATAATATATATACAGTACATACGTAAATATATTATATGGTCAAATATTCAGATAAAACGCACAAACAGTATACGATTTTTAATTCGATTTTGATGATGAATAAAAATATATTAATATGTTGTACCTGGTTTGAATATAGATACTCGTTATTTGATTTTACACATAGTTAATATTATATGTTCGTTGTTCGTATATAAAATTATAATATAAAAAAAAGAGATACCTATAAAAGAATAAAACGATGATTTCAGTACCTACCTACACGAAGTGCAGCAGTTACAGATATTGTTAATTTTTCAACTAGACTATAGATATAATTATGTAAGTACTAATAATAAGTACCAACAAGTACCCATTTTTGGACTTTTTTTTCAGTTTTAACCGACAGCAGAGGAACTAGCTAGTAGACTTCCCCGATATCGACCTAGTATATTATCATACTAAAATGTACAATAAATCTGAAATATACCAGAGCGACTACTATACAGTAGTTGTAGGTATATATATGGACAAAAATTAAAAGCGCATCAAAGCAAATATATGTTTAAGAACTCCGAACCTACGCATTGCCTCAGTCTTACTAACACTATAAATTTACGTTCAGCATTACCAATTTTGTGTTGTTAGCTTTAATACCTATTCGAATTGAACTATTATCAAAGTTGAAGTTCAGAATATTATCTAAACATTCTAAACCCTAGGGCAACACATATAAGTTATTATTGATGTTTCAATTTTCAAATTAGTTATTACTTATTACTATGTAAAATGTTACAATTTAGAGATGCTCATAATAATTACAATATCAATAAAACTATTAAAGTTTATGAGGTACCCTATTCATAATAGTCTTACCTTTAAATTTTATTAAAAGTCAATTTATTATCGAATATTACAGCTAACGACAAACAATGGTTCCGCTGAGCCCGAATTCGCTAGGTCTATGTTGTAAGTTTATAACTTCGTAAGACGAAGACAACACTGAATACGTCATGCGGGTTCGGTGTCCTCGTAAGGGGTTGTAAAAATTATGCATGGACAAACAAACGTTTGACGGTTATTTGTTTTTGGGTTTTAATGATCAATAGGTTACAACGAAATTATACGCTATAAAATCCATTGAGGGCTGCGTATAGTGTGTATATATAACGTGTACATAATATAACGTACAGGTACAGAATATGTATTGTAAATTTATACATTATTTTATACTATTTTAAAGTATATGATACGTAGGATTAAAATGTATATTAATATATTTTTCCTATATACATTTTTACTACGGACACAAGGACTTTGTTCTTCATACATTTGCGTGTGTTGTTTATAAAAAATCTGAATTTAAATATTATGACTAAAATGACTCATGCTGCAAATAATGTATTTAGTTTTTATCGTATCCATACAAATTTTTAAACCTCAATAAACGTTCTAATAAAACCATACGACTATCATGATTATACAATTATATTAGATATAAGTACATTCACTTTTCAATAGAACGTAGTTAGACATTATATTATAATCTCATTATTTTGCTGATTATGATAATGTCATTTAATTTGTTTACGGGAGACGTACAATTTATTTAAACGCGCATATTATATGCGTTGTTTACTTAAAATTACATATATTTTACATCATAACATAATACCTACAACAATAATAATATTATGACTTAAGAGCTGCGCGTATTCTATTTTTGATAGAAATACGTATCTATATGAATCGGATTTTAACGAGGTATATGCGAGTAACAAATACGACTGTATTTTATTATTATGTTCTAAACTTCTAAAGATAATTTAACGATATATCTTTTGTGTCCGGGACAAGACCGAAAACGATAAAAATCATAAAACGAACATTGTTAGATCTGATGCAGTTCAATCCCACGCCATCATGCTGGGGCGTCCCTAGTAAGGACCAATGGCACTTACATGCGCGCGCACTCTGGTGTATATCAGCATTAAAATATTGATCTTTAAATTTGTGCCCGTGTACCAGGGACTACAGGTTCTTTTCGTGTATACAAACACACAGACACGCGCGTTAATATTATATCAAACAAAAGCATAAAATATTACTTTACTATACAATAATTTATACTATACTTACATATAATTTACGCATATCGCATTATATAGTAAATAACTATAATACTAAATCGAATCGTAGGTACACATTCATTTAGTTCTAATAGTTTTTTTTTTGTCGTCAATTATTATTGTTCAAAAGCTAATTTAGTATTATTATTATTATTATTATTATGAACAGTATATATCTAGTGCTATCTATAGCTACAAACTATTATTTTTATTATTTTTTTTTTTTTACGTTTTATACCTATAATATTATGTTCTACATATTATTTAATATATGTACTCGTGCTGTTATATAGACAACATATTTAGTTGCAGTCGTTGCAGATCTTTAATATATAGGTATAGGTGTACAAGCTATTACCTACTGCACATTTTCAGTGCTTTAGTGTAAACAATTATAGGTATATACAACTAATAACTCTGTAGTCATTACAATATATATAAATATATATATACCAATACGGCAATATACCTATATACATATTTTATATAGAAATTATAATATTTGTTAGCCACGGCAGTACATATAATATATATAATATACATTTTACACGTGTAAGCATATTCCTAATATATATATATATGTATATAGTAGATTAGGTATATACCTATTTATCAATTTAACACAAGACACTCATTATTTGAAACCATAAATAATTTTGAAAATATTCTTTACATAACTTTAAAACGTTAAAAACAAATTTTTTTTTAAATATATTATTACTATTTTCTATACCTATCATCATTTTTAAATTTTTAATAATAATTAGCATTTTTTATTCCTAATTCTAAAAAAAAATATTTTTACTTAAACTTTTGGATGACTGGTACCAAAATGTTGGACCACTTCACCGCTCATTAAAACTTTAAATAGGTACTATTAAAGTTATAACTATTTTATAGTTAACTACTTGTCAGAAATTTGATTTTTATATAGTTTAAAATACTCCAGATAATATATTCTGATTTGGAATATGGAATTAAAAATGTATGTTGTCATTCATAGAAGTAAAAATCTTAAAAACTATAACTTTAAAAATAATAATAATAATAATAATATAATTTTTTCCCAAAAATGGTGTTTGAAATTATACGAAAGAAATATTTTAATAAACTTTAGTGATTTCTGAAATAATATGTCATACACCCATACGTAAATACATTAAATGATTCACCCTGTTCCTGTACCTATATTAAATATGCATTGTAAACCTTAAAAATACCAATATGGAAATATAGCGTCGAATAAGTAAATTAATAAGCAGTGCTTAAACTAAAAATGGTATATGTTTATATTTTAACGTATGTATGTGTGTAGTACGTTGTAGGTACATACTATTATAATAACATATAATATACAAAGCGTATATATGCAGTGGGTTTTATTTGTCATTGCGGTTATATTTATATGTAAATTGTATAGGCGTATTATAACTATAATTTATAATACACTACTATTTATTGATATGTTTATTCTATATAGCCATATAGGTACCATTTATACACATTGTGTACTCAGGGACAAGTACTATTATAATATACATATAGCTACTCAGGGCATCACGTTTCGATCTCATTTGTAACATATTATATTTGTAACAGCTAAGTCATATTGGTTGAAATGCTGAAATATATTTGTCCTACTATGGTTACCGCCGACATAAGCAACAATATATTAAGTCTAAATAAATATTATAATATATTGTAACTTAACCTGTATTGTTTTGTTGGAACAAATAGATCATTTCCGCCGTATCGGTATTTGGCCATTCACGCTGTAATTATCGTTGTAGCGGTGACTTGGCGTCAGGATGTGTGCACAGAGCGATATATGGGTACAAATGGTACAATGAATCAAAAGGACACGAGAGGACAAAGATAAATTTGCCATTTATTTTATAAAACAGCTAGGTAGGAATTTTGTTTTCGTTTCAATAGTCTACGAACATATTTGGATAAACCTATTCTTCCTTATCTACCTATTATCGCGAGATTCTATATATTTAACATTATTGTTTGTTTCTTCTCTTTTCTTCTCATTTTTATTTCGGGTTGTAGGTATACCTAAATAATAAATACCTATAGACACCTAATCGTTAATACCTACTATTTCGTTTGATATAATATGACTAATAATATTTCCGTCACCGAACTCTGTTGAATTGACCGAATTTGCGCGTGATAGCATTTACCTATATAATATGTAGGTTACAAGTCGTGGCGCAGCAATTGTCGCCGTTATGGCGGTCGGTCTGTTTGCAATGTTTGCACTGCACGTATAGTGTACCTATAGGTGAAACAGCGGTTCTTACGCCTGTCTCATAACACGACACATACGATAAAATATGTCGTTTACCTGCATGCAATCGAGGTCATTCGTGTGCGCCGTCGAATATTATAAATCACCAAAAATGGATACACGTAAATCGAATATGCTATTTGTCCGTATACAAAAACTGCAGTACAGTATGTCAACTGTTCAAGTTTCATCAGATTATTATGGATAAAAAGTACTCGTTTGTTATAACTATGATAGGTAACCGTCGATAGATCAAGCCACTTGTTGTCGATGTGTCGCTAGTAAGTAGGTACTCACCTTCATACAGGCCCGGGGCCCGGACTAAGGAGGGTCAGCGGGAGCCACGTATCAGGGTACCCACATAATGGGCATGATACATACATTTTGTAGACGTTTTTCTAGTTTTCCTAGTTGACTCTAGTTTTTTAATAGTTCTCGAATCTCCTACAGCATCTAAAGCTAATTTCGCTTCATCTGTGGAAATTTCCATTTTTATTTTTATCATTAATTTCCAAATAGTCGGAAGCTTATGCCCACAGAGTTTTGAAAATCGGTTATTCCACCCTTCAGTCATATTATTTGTTCGATGTCCCTTTACTAAAGTGGAAATTTGTACATTCCACGATGAAGGTGATAATATAGGTGGAATTTTCGAAAATGCAGAACCTACCACGATCTGATGTTCAGAAATATGGAAATGTCTACTGTATACGTCAATTAATATAGGATCAAAATATACAGCTTATGATGATAGTTATTATGGTAGATAACAAATATATAAAATATACAAGCATTTTTGTAACACCAGCACCGAAAGTTTCATTTTTTATGCCGGTTGAGCTTATACATATGTATATTTATTGTAAAATTACCTTTTCCAGTCCAGTGAATATAATAAATACATTTTTTTTGCTCGATAAGTGGAAAAGTTACATCTTAATTTCCAATTGGTTACTTACAGAGCCCTTAAATATGGCCCAAATATGCGGAACCTTGAAAACCAGGAATATAAATTTAAAAAAAAAATGATAAATCATGATCATATCATTACAATTTTCAACTTATAATATTGAATTTGTTTTAATTTGGACCTGTCCACGCCCTACGGACAATTTTGACGGAACCTTATGACTCCACAGAGCACAGTTTGAGAACCACTGTACCTACTAAATCTATGATTTAATCTAAGCCTGAAATGCTGTTGCCGAGAATATGTAAAAATTGAAATATTGTGTTACACGTTGGGAGCGATGAAATCTTTAGAATAGGATCTATCTTGAATTATTATGCCTGCAGACTGCAGTATAGATATACCTATTACCTACATAATATTATATACTGCTATTTAGTTACACTAATAATCCTCCTACATAATAAATATTAAATACGTATGTCTTATGATATAATATTATATGACTGTTAGGTTGCAGAGTAGGATTATATTTTGATTTGAAATTTCGGAAATCTAATCATGATTTATTATGTACTTATACTTCATTTCTTTGCATACATCCACGAGTTTGCGAGCGTGTTTATCGTAGATAAATATGAAACTCCGATAAAATATAGCATTATTTATACATATATTTTATTATATGTTGGAACAAACAATATACAAAGTACACTAGATCTAAAACTAATTGTATTCCTATAGAACTTTAATTATGTTGTTTACTGTATAATTATTGTGTTTAATGTAGGTACAAATACATATTTTTTCATAGTATAGGTACAATATAATTATTTAAAAAAATTATATGACTACTACCATATTATATACTATTACAATAATTAAATAAATAACTGTATTAATTGAAAATTACATACTTACTATACTTCATTTGAATATTTAATACAAATATTTGTACTCACGTTTAAACAACATTTAATTTAACTGTTTGGAGCATAAAAATGATACAAACCTTAAACCTACTAGGAATATGTATATTGTATAGTCATATAGATCGTATATAATATCCCTTTTTCCTACATAGGAGATAAATTATGTAATTACTATTATGGTAATCCAATGTATTCATATAGGTAATCATAATATATATAACATAGGTATGTTTAACAACTTTCTGTAGTTATAGGTGAACCACATATAATACTATATACTACCTATTATACTGACAATTGACATAATGCACATTATAATATGTAAAAACAATAGGTACATAATAATTATTATTAAAGGTATACAATGATTTTTTTACACATCGGAGTTTTCATCGAGCAATAATAATAATATTTATTAGTATTTACCATAAACTCATGGATAAACTGCTGTTTTCTAACGTAATTTTTAATGAGTGAAGTATAACCATATTATTTAAAACAAATTTATAGGGTATATAAGCCACACGATGGAATTTAAATCGTTGACAGCGTTTCATTAGACTCTTTTGTACACACTTGAATCAACAAACTTCTAATGTACTTGCCAGATGTAATCATCACACCTGTATTTGTTCTCCTAGCACCCCTCCCATCTATAATATCTGACTACTGACTATTCATCAATTTTTAAACAATAATTTTAGGTTTTTTTTTCGTGTTTGTGTGTGTGTGTGTCTCATTACGCAGTGTTTATTATATCTAGGTTAAGTCACCGTATACGCCAGTACAATATGTTTGGGTACACGCCGCAATGTAATATGAAGGTATGTACATACTATTATATGCACGGTTAGACACAGCAGCAAAATATGTACTTACAATAACTAGTCTATTGTCGCGAACATACAATAATAATTCAATTCGTACAATATGACACGCAGTTTAAGCATCAACGTTAAATGAATGGGTATAGTTAAGAGAAGTATTATACCAATTACACAGCGTCGTAAATAATATACATAACAGCCATAAGCGGCACGAACATGGTATATATTATATAGTGTAATAGATGGCACTTGTTTTGGAGCTCAGGGGTGGGGGAATCATTGGTCCGCCCAAAACGTTAGAATGTATGTACGTATGTGTAATAAAATTATATAATATGTATAAGTCACAGCCTTACAAAAATTAAATAAATACATGAAATACATTGCCTGGTCTATAATGTACCTATACCTATACTTTGTCAGATTTTGGGCAGCTCGATAAATTACCGTTTTGCCTGGGCAGGGTAATACATTGTCTGGTAAAAGAATAATTTGACCATACTAAATTTGGTATTGTAATTTTGTAATTATAAACCAAAATGAAAAACATGGACTTAATGGACACAAATATGGGCAGTAATATTACAATACCTGCGGACAATGTATCAGACAACGTATAAATTCACATTGTCCGATATTCCCCTTTTACCGTAAGACATAATATAATATAGGTAGGTACTGCAGTATTATCGAAAAAGTAAATTTTCATATTCTATATACCTAGGTACATAAAAAAAAATCATGTTTTAATATCACCGACAAGACGGCTGTCTAGTGTCTATACTTCTACGTCTTAATACCTCTATATCATCCTATAAAAAATGTATTTAGAAATATTATATCTATTTGATATCACACGGTGTGGTATAATTGAACATGAATAAGAACATATTATTATATGAGTTTCACTTAATGAAATCACATATTGAAGGTTATTTTGATTCTATTAACCGGCTGAGTTCATGAAATATACATTTCTTAATTACCTATCATTTATTATTAATTATTACGGATAGAACTGACAAATTAAAAAAATCCGTTCAACTGCTCTGATGAACAACACGCAGTATTTGTTGAGTGAACCTCGTCATTGAGTGGGTCAATATAATGGAGTGTACATTTGATTTCTTCAACGATAAATAATCGCAGTATACGATTAAAAACGAATCTGAACTGAGACGGTCCAACTTTTTAGTAACCAAAGTTACCAATACATTTTTTAATACGAGCTAAACTTTTAACAAAGTTTCATATTTTTTCCTCTAATTACTTTAAAAAGTACTGACAATTTTCAATTTACACCTGCCAATAGTACTAACTAGATCTAATTTGCTACCAGAGACCTCCCTCAATGTTGATGATCGGAAAATTATGCACAAAAATAAATAAATAAAACACACATCATATAGTAAAATCAATACCTACATGTTTCGCTCAGCTCAGAATCTAAAATATACATAATTACCTATAATGTAATGATGTATAATACACCTATTATTGAAAAAAAAAAAATTATGAAACGTCAGTTATTGATTATATTTAAATCACATCGCCTATTTATTTTCCATATCAGCCTAAAATTACATAGTTACGTTAAGCTATATGGTTATTATTACAATCAATTCTGGTTTTAACTTTAACTAGGCAATTATAGAGACATTAAACTAAGTATATTTAAGACATAATAGTGATGATTCAATTATCCAGTGCACGATGATTCAAATAAAAATTAAATTTGACATTAAAACAGTGTATTGTTTTAGTTTAGGTCTTTATTTCTTGATTCAATAAATGGTTGATTCGGTAAGCTAGTGATCAAGTTGAGCTCACTGTATCACGTTTGCACAATGACAATATTATTATCATTCACTGCGGTGTATAAATGTTGTCGTTAGACAACACGCCGTTGTGGACACAATACTCGGTGTATAAATATGTACGGATAAAGTACAACAACAATCGTCTATTTATTCTCGGTGGTTTGTGATTTGTTTTTTTATAGACTTTTGCAGACACTATATTAACATTATATGCTAATAGTGACAAAGTCCAAATATATGTTTATCCGGTCGGTGCCTATACCAACTCGTGCGCGACTGTATACCTAACACAATATTTGGTTTGAAATCAAACATAATTATTAGACCCAAAACGATATAATATTATTATTACACTAGTCCGAGACGATTTCGTTAATTTTTACAACTATTTTCAGCGTAGGTATACGAGGCAATGCGACGGGCTTAATAATATAATATGATAACTATACAGTATAAATATTAATGAGAAAAGTATAAACTTCTGCAAACGGGCGTTGGCTGCTTGAAAATCCTATTTACCCGCCCTTAAGCGATGGCTGCAAGCGCGTTTATATATTATTCACATTAATAATATATATTATGTGCACACATTATAATATGTATATAACAGTCCTAGCAAATGTATATATAGAACGTTTATATTTTGTTTTCGACGCAAACACACTTAATAACAACATTGATTCGGTAAATTTGGGTATATACACCACCGCACATCGATATATTACTGCAGTGACATTGCGGTCAGGGGGGAATATTGTATATAGGTAACCGTCGTGGTGTTTTGTGTACTTGTGCCGTTGTACTTTTCAAATGGATGTTCTTTGCCAAACATCAATATTTGTCCGCAATAAACCAGAAACGAACCGCCGCCGCCGCCGCTGCCCAGGCCAAGTGCACGCGGAGGGCTCGCGCACATCACGCGGCACCAGAAGAATGCGCGACGGTGGCGCGGCGTCGGCGCTAGATTGCCGTACTTACCCGATACATAGGTACTATACCGCGGTACCCGACAATCCACACCCCACGGCACCGGCATCACCGTGGGTTTATATTAATGCGAAGCGAGCGGCGGACGAAAAACTTTGGCAATATTGGTCACCGCTGTCTGGTCGTATATATAGTAGGTATAAGGTACCTCTATACACTTACTTTGACCACTGCAGCCTATTGGGTGATTGTTTGTTTCCCGTCGAACAATATGAAATGACCATAATCTGACTGAATATGATACGTGGGTTGGTAAAAGTGCAGCGTAATTGAATACGTTGCACCGGCGCTGGTACGCGGAAGAGGGTATAGACTCTGGGGTCAGACATCGGGTTCTAACCTCCCCCCACACCGCCACTTACAGGGTAAAGTGCTTTATTGTGAATACGACAATTTATATTAAATTTATTTTTATTTTTCTAACATGGATGATAAATTCTATTAACATGTTAAACTATCGTCGTAATTATATTTTTTGATGTAATATCTCAATGTACCTCAATAGTTTTAAAAAATTTAAATAAATGTAATACATTGCAGTGTGATAAATTGGAACTCACTAAGAAAATAATTCTGGTTACTTATATACCTATATACCTCCCTAGATATTATATATTATACAATATGATTAATTGTTATTTGCCTCGAGGGACGCGCGTGTATAGTCTCCGCGACGGCGTATACTATATGCAATACTATCATCGTAATCTTGCAATTTATCGACATAATATGTATTGTGTGTAAATACATATGTTTACTGACCTACGTGCCGGAAGAATATTTCATTTCCTCGAGCCAGTGTACTGGACGCGCGCGTGCTGTGTCTATATGTATAATATATGATATATAGGTATGACATATATATGTATTATTTTCTATCTCTGCTGTGTGCAATGTCGTCGTCGCACCACGCACACAAAAAAGGTCTGATGGAGATAAAAAAAAAAAGGCGAGAAAAACATATATAAATATAAAACGATCGATTCGTGTACGACGACTGTGAGCTGGGTTTTTGTTTTTTAATGAAAACTCAAACAGCCAAACAGCGCGCAACGTACAAACTACAAATATTATAAAAGCACATCAGCGTACATATTGTACCTATTTAATATTTATATTATAGTATTACCTACTATATATAGACTCAATGCAGTGTAGAGTGCCATTTACATGTACCTATATGTATAGCGGAGAATTCATGGAGTATTTTCGATGGTATTTTAAGATTCAGACTCTGCAGGATTGATATTTTTCGTTATTAAAAAACGAGAAACCACGACTTCCTTCTAAACCCTGTACATACATATTATAATATATATGAATATAATATGATGAATATGTTATATATTAATTCAATGATTAAAAATCGAGAAACATAACGCCATTGCAGGTGTCACCCGTCATGGATAAAATTGGATATACGATCGTCAAATACGACGTTTCTGCAATGGCCATCATTGAACAATTTCAAAAAAAATCTTAATTCGATCATCACAACCCAACGTATTCAAACATATAATCAATGCATAAGTCAATTTGAAGAATATTTAGTACTTGTGTGTCAAATTTTTTTAATATTATTTTTTAAAATGCTTAAGTACATAGCTGAAGTGAACTTCAGCTGTTTGCGGTTTGAACTTTCAGTGAAAATGTTTTCAAATAGATTTTATTGTACTTGCACAATTTCTTATATTTTGTATTAATGAGTTAATAGTGTCTAATGCTAGTAATGTGTTCTAATTAACACTAAACTGTAAAGTGCAGCTGGTTGATTTCCCCTAATAATCATATTCATATCCTTAACCAACTCAATACAAAATATTAATTTCTAAGAATATTTTATAATTATTTATAATATCTACTATTAAAGTAATTTATTTTTCTATTATATAGTTTTGTGATATGATGTTGAACCTATTTTTGCCAAAACAATGCATATTTTATACTACTATAATTATTATAATATTATAAAGATTATTCTTATTATTTATCAGTCAAAACTTAATACCACGTAGGTGGTAGGTACCATATTAGAACGGTTCATCATTATGAATATATAGCTTCGCAGTATAATTAATAAATAGCTTAATAATACGTAGTAAAAATATTTTTGAAATTGTAATATGTATAGAAAATACTAATACACGTAAATTCAAAAACGTTCAATTATAGGTACAACATATTGATAACAATCGCGGTTGAGGAGAAATTGTTATTAAAGTTTTAATACCTATCCTAATATAATATGTCATCAATGATTTTACTTCATATACGCTTATAAAACATTTTTGCGATAAACTTTTTTTCAAACGTCAGTATGAACGAGTTTAACTATTACCAAGAATCTTGTATTACATTTTCAAGGTTTTTAATGGCAATTTAAATTGCTCAAATAAAGAGCAAACAAATTTTAGATTCTGACCGGAGCGATGAATATATTGATTTTTGTTTTTTTTTTAATTTTTTTAAATTTTTGTGTCTGGTATCACCGTTTGGGGCCAGTATAATTGCTTCGATTTTCTTCAACAGTATATCTTGTTCGATGGGAAAGTGAATCTAGTTGGTACATTCAGGAGGTCAAAGTTTAAAATTTTCAATAGTTTTCAAAATAAAAATTAAGGGAAAACAGAAATTTGTTGGTGTGACCCTAAAACAATAATGACCATGATACATGAAATTTTTACTGAATATTTATATTAGCATTTTCTATACACGATGAAATGTTTAAAATATTTTAATTTCTTTTGAACTGTTTACGGATATATTCAGTTTCCAATATTTTTAGTTTTTTTTTCTATAAAAGTCAATAAAATGATATTCGTTGGGCTTGAAAATGTAATACAAGGCTCCTCATATAGTGTTACAATAGTAGTTCAAAAATATTAAAAATACATATTCACAATTTTTTTTATAAGCATTTAAAGTTCGATTTTGACAACATTTGTCAAATTTAAAATTTAAAAATTATTTTGTAGTTAAAAATTGATAAAATGTTCAACTTTTATAACTAAAGATTGAAAATTTAAAACAAGTTTCTACGTAAGGTATTATTCTATAACTAAAAAATCTCAAAAATATAAACAAAGTTTTTTTATAGTTATTTTATGATCAAATTTGGACGAAATTACATATTAAATAACCTGCAAGAATAACGATTTTAGTTATTTTGTTGTAATTTTATAATATTAATTCAACTTCCCTGCAGCTACCGTATTAATATTAAGAAATAACAATATAAATATAATATATCCACACTGACAAACCGGCTCAGCTCAGAATCGTTTTTCATATATACAATGACATTATTATATCATTGTGCTCAAATTTAATACCTGCATATCCATTAGCAGTGACCCACTTTTAACCTACTGTACAGCAGATAAACGACATCCACTTACCCGCTTTTTTTTTTAACTATCCCTTGTCTAGAAAATGTAAAAGTAAATATTTCGTAAATATTCAAGTTCTAATGGTTATTTC
Organism: Nasonovia ribisnigri; assembly: GCA_027563435.1. NCBI lineage: Eukaryota > Metazoa > Arthropoda > Insecta > Hemiptera > Aphididae > Nasonovia > Nasonovia ribisnigri. The sequence continues at coordinate 431,693 of JANEHU010000372.1, read as the reverse complement.
TTTTTGAATTACAATAAAAATCAATTTTTTGATAATTTTTTTTTCAAAATTGTTTTGAAAAGTACCTTGCGCATTTTTTACTTTTTATTTTATCTCTAGAGTACAAACTAGATCCAAACTGCTAGTGGAAATCCACCGTACATATAAATATCAAAGATTTTATTACTGCTCCTAATGAGATGTCCGCACTTCGCAGACACAAAATTATGTAAATAATAAAGATTAAAACGAACACACATAATTTGTATAACCTACAATAGACACTATCATCCGTACGATCAGATTCGAGAAAACGTTAATAAAACTCTAGATGTGTACATAATATAGGTACTGTTAAAACAATCCAGAATCATCTTGGATATTTAATGCGATTTCGTTCAATTACCGTTTATCGTTATACTATTTAGTATATTTAATAGACAGGTCATGCCTGCAGATGTCTGTTCCTTTTTCATCGCACCATGATAATATATAGGTATACAGTATACATAAAGGTACATATAACATATATATTATCTCGATAAATTTCAGTTTATGGACTCTACAGTATATCGTACACAACGTAATCCGTTGGGAATATTATATATATACTAAGTATCACGCCGCGGTAATAGAGTGTTAAATACTGTTTACACTATATAATTGTTAAAATATATATTATACACAGAGTGATTCGCTTAACATACTCACCCACATTTAACCGTTGATAGGTAATGAATTTATTCAATTTCTAGTTATTGGACATTTTAAATACACTTATTAAATACCATATATAACTTAAGGAGTGTCCTGTGACGGTATACACTTCAGTTTTTCAAATGAGAACTTATTGTGAATTCTGACATTTTATTTCAATCTAAAATTTGACCTTAGTGACTTTAATTAAGACCTTTTAAGGCCTCAGGTGTGAAATGGGACATTTTTACAATTTATACGGATGACCACTGTAGTATATTAGTATATTAACGTAAATGAATAAACAATTTAGTATTTAACAAATTAAAAATTGTTGTAATTCCTTACTGAAAAATTATATACAATCGATAATATATAATCAATATTACATAATAATGTAAGCTATTGTTCATAGTATGTAATTCTTAAATATATTTTTATTCACATTAGCTTACTATGCTACTGGTGCAGTCATGCATCTAATAAAAAGCAATCTAATCACCAAAAATTATACAATTTATGAAGTTCACTTATTTTTATAATTGTATATGTATTATGTACCTATATATAATATTATCTACTGTTGAAAATAATTCTTTCACTTCAATAACATTTCGTATAAAACTGTTAAAGTATAATTTACTCAAGTACAAAAATGTTTTCTTAATCTACAACTTTTATTTCTTAAAATTAAATTATGTTGCATTAACACAAAAATTTAAAAAAAAACCTTGACATATTATATGATGAATCATCTTCAATCGACCTTCGTCGTTTATTTTCCCAGCTGGACTTGAGTACATCAGTGGCGTACTATATATATATTTTGATTTTGTATGGGAGGGGGGTCAGAAAAAAAATTTAAACCTAAGTACCTGCACATTAAAAGAATAAGTAACAAAATATAGGTAGTATATAATTAGGTATATAATACCATGTCTATAAATATTAAAATTTGAGTTTAAATAATTTGAGTACAAACTTAGAGTAACTTAAGTCTTAACAATAAACAATAAGACAGTTTTATTCGAATAAATAATCTAATACCTATTACTTTTAAATTTTAAGCGAATTTGAATTTAGGTTAAAAAGGATTAGTTCTAATAATTTGTTTGGAAATAATGAATATCAGAAGATGGAAGTGATTGAACCTTTTGATGCCTGTGTAAATACTAACTTGATGTGATTAAGTTGTTTGATTTCATACTGAAGTAAATACTAACAAATTAATAACTAATGCAAATATATAAGGAGATAGAACCTATTTATTTAATATACCTATCATACGTGTGTCTTATTTATAAGTTTTACCCAATCGAGTTAATTCCGCACTAGATTAGTGTCCGCGTTAAAACAAATACCAATGAAGTCAATATTAATTTAGAATTATTTATACATGAAATGTTAATTGGAAATTTGTTTTCAGACCACAGCGTTTTGACGAAATAAATCAGTCATAAAAAAGAGTGACCTCCTGGTCTAAATAATAATATTGTGCTCTGTGCCTCTGCGTCTATAAGCAATGATAGTGTGAACGCGTGGGGCAGAAAGTAACATTTTGTTAAAAAATTACTGGACAAGCTTAATAATAATAATAATATATAAATTGAAAATCACCGTTATCGAAATAACACACACACACATATATTATATATTATCGATTTGTCGTGTTTTGTTGTCTTTGTGACTCAATATATATAAGAACGACATGACAAAACACACACACAAACAGACCGCTGCTCGACACAGCTGTCTTGAAGCGTCGGCGATCACTACCCCTCCAAACCCCCTCAACACCCTGAACACACACATGCACACACACATCGTGTGATAACGGTGTTGCGGCTGGCGGACAGGGGCGGGTCACGATACTCGCCGTGTTATTATTACGGCGCAAACGTCCAATATCCGACGATTCTCCTCTCCTGTGTACTTACACACACACACACACGCACACGCACACACACACACACATAAATATATAGCGTGTATATATATACATCATCGTACTTGTACGTACAATTTGCAGAGAACCCCGCATTACGCCCCGCACTCAGGCGGAGGGTCGTCAAGTTCGCGTACTGCACGCCAAACGCGACTGTATATATAGCTACGACGACGACGTTTATACAAGTCATATAGGGGTCGTGACGGGGAGTGTTTGCAAACATTCACAATCGCCCCACACGCACAAAAGTATATATATATATATATATGTATAATGTATATATATATATATGTATACACGCGTCTCTCGCACTCTCTTTCTCCGGTCTCTCGGTCTCTCGCGCACGGCCACAATATCCTGGCTTCTCTGTCGGGCACACGCACGCGCATACCGTATATTACACGGTATAATATAATAAATAAATATATGCCCACTTCCGCCGTGTGTATCTTCCCATTGTACACACCCGGCACCCATATCACCTGGATTGTGCGCGCTTGTTCGTCGCGCGGGAACATCGCTGGACATCGGAATAATAATATCACGCCCTATATACGATTTTAAATTCGTTAAACACACATTATATAATATATATTATTATTATTATTATTATTGTTGTTATTGTTGTCGTCGTTGTTGTTGTTGTTGTTGCTGTTGTCGTTATATTTTATATGTACGTTTCGATAAGACCGACGCGGATCGACCCGACTACTATACGCGGTATAATATATATTATTATATGTGTCGCAATAATACAAACGTCGTATGTAGGTATAAACAAAATATGTGACTATGCCTGTATAGCAGAATAAATATTAAATACCGTAACTTGTACGACCTGTAACAATTTGACTATCTATTTATTATATCAATTTCGTATAACGTATATGCTACGCCATATACCTATACATAAATCAATATTTAAATGTTAAACGGTACCTACTATTAAGCATTAAATCCTAATATATGTTAAATGCTAAATATACTTAATATTAAGATATGCTAATGTTATTATGTTTTATTTTTGTTGGATCTAAAGAAAAATAACGGTTCTGAGCCCTAATTGTTAGTTGTATACTTATTATAAGTAAGTAAATAAATTTATTTATTTATATTTACAAAACGGGCCAGTAGCCCAAGACAATAAAACAATACAAATTATAATCAGTCTATATAATAATCAATAGAGAGCAAAGATAACATAATATTTTATAAATATAAATCGATAGAAACGTAATTATTTATTTTATAGTAAAAATATTTGCAATCACGAATTAGCGACAATCGTAAGCTATATAATTTTATAAATTAATATGTATCAAATTAAGTATTGGAGTAATAAATGCGTCTTTAATTGTTTTTCCAAGCATTATTTTTATTATTATTATTTTTGTTTTTATATTTGAATATAGTTGGTACCTTTAGCAGCAATGCCTAGTACAGTGGCCATTGAGATTTCGGGATATACTATTAGGAGCGTGCAAGCGGGTATACAGGATATGTGAGTGCTTGCATATCCCGCAGGACATTTTTTTTTTAAAGAGTACATAAACAAAGACCCAATAAAGCAAAATATATATAGGTACGATTAATGTTCAAGACATAATTTATGTAATGAGAATTATGAAATTATATATTTTTTTTAATAAATACGCGTCTTTGTACAAATGTTTTTTTATTTTTCAACCTAGAAAAATGTCGAAAAATGTATTGTTGTTTATTTTCTAATTATTAGTAGTAGTACTGTAATTATAATACATATTTTTAAGGTAATAGAATGAGCATATAATAATTATATATATTTTTAGGGAGTACATTGTATCATCCACAAACCCTGCGACCGCCGACAATGTTTAGGACTGATTCTCAAATATTTATTTACATAATATAGAATATAGATTATAGATTATATAATACACTGTTAACAAATCACGCGTAATATCACATTATTAAAACGAATTAATATGATCAATTATAAGAGATACTATAAGTACTATAATTATCAAAGTCTATAGTTTGTTTGCGAGTAAATTGATAGAGGCAATAGATTTAATGGGGGCGAAGATAGAGTCTACTAAAATATCTCTACAATCCTTAAATTACTGAACGCACAAGTGCAGAAAGCACAACAACAATATTCAGTGCCATTTTCAAATATAAGAAGACACTTAGGCACAACATAATACTACAGTTGGTGTACAGAAACAATGGTCATTAGTCATTACTTATATTACTCATTAATAATTTATTGATAATAATATTATTCTATTTAATAACCTTAGTTTTGAAAATAAACAATTATATTAATTATGTTACGAAATTAAATCTCTTCTCATCTCATAAACTATAATAATAATGTTGTTATAATATAATGTCAAGGAATTAAATATTAATTTAATCAAACCTCGTGGAAAACAATACAATTAATAATATAATTAAGAAAAAGCTACAGTAGTTTACTATCTGTTTATTTAACGTCTTGGTAAATGGTGAAAAAAAATGGTTTTAACTGATACGCAGTTCTTGTTGTTTGTTAACATATAATTTTACATTGTTATACCTACTATACACGATACACGTATACCAATAAAATAATAAAAATAGTAACATTTTATAGGTATACACTGAGACTTAGGTACATTTGTATAACATGATTTTTAAGTCAGTAGAATATTAATATAACGTATTAGTATGTATACACTGCTATACTAATCGGTAGGTAGTAGCTAGTATAATAAAAGGCCTAGTATGTATCTAATATGAGTGGTTTAAGTATAAAGTGAATTAGATTATACTTTATATAGTTTTGTTTATAATAACTGTATACTATTTTTACTTATCAGCTGCATCTTGCGTACATAGATCGTATTTATAATTACCATTCACCAATAAAGGTATCTACATTTAATATATTTACATTTATATCAAAACACAACCGTATATTATACAATTTTAATGTTTGATTTTACCTTAATAGATTATAATATCAAGTGCTCAAAATTAATGACACCTGTTATAGTAATTATTATTGAGTGAAGCCGCCGAGAATAAATGCAAACATACATAGAAAATCAACTAATATAATATAGTATAGGTATAACTGTATAAGGTACCTATATATAATATTTTCCACAAATAAACACAAGTAGGTACAGTGTACACTATACACTTACCCACATAATTACAGTATACATATACAATATGTATATTGTGACGTACCTGTTTATAAAATATTATAGCATTAAATACATTAATTAATATCAATTATTCTCATTTCGTTATGTGTTAAGTTAATCAAATCGACTAATATTGAGTAAATACTATGTCTATATACCAGTAAAAACATAAGAATAAATAATTGCAGTGTTTAAAATAAATATACGTATTGACATATAAAAATATAATATTTGTCTATAAACTAGTATATTAAACATACAAATTGACAATTGTTAAGTATAAAGTATTAACTCAAACAATAATTTGTAATGCTTTATTTGCAATAATTATGATAATAGTGTGTATAATACTTTAAGCACACAAATCTAATACATCTATATTACTTAGTTAAAATTATAATTGAACCTATACGTACATTAGTTATATGTACGTACCTATATGTGCTTCTTGAATTTATGTTATTATGACAATACCTATTATTACGTATAAGTACGTTATGTGAATGACTGCGTAAAACTATAAACATTGAAACATTGGAACTTAATTTATTGTTATAAATTATAATCAATTGTAACATCTTTTCCTTGGCAAACGGGCAATTTTCTAATGTGATTTAAAAAGTAAATAAATTATGTTAGGTACTTATTTTTTTTATAGGAATAAAACAAACGCATTTAATAAATAGTACTATAGTAGGTACTATTACTTTATCACTTTGTAACTATTTTTTTGGTTACATTAACCGACGGTATATTGTATATACCTTCGGCTAACCTACATGGTAAATATATTATATATTTTATGTACAATTGTTTTAGGTTAAGTTTAGTTATTAAAAAAGAATTAGTTTTGACCTTAAAATGTATTTGGTTATCATTATCACAATGGTGATTAAAGTCAATTTGTTATCGTTAAAATATAATATTTAATCAAGACACAAATATATCTCCATTTATATAGGATTAAGATTAATGTTTCCACGAATTTGTATGGTTACTACGTATATTAAAAAACGACATCTTCAAAAGTTGACATTCCGTCTTCAATATTTTCCCACGTATAGATAGAATTGTCAAACAAACTGTATTTAAATTTTAAACATATAAATGAAACATACAACTTTTGAATTATGACAACGAATTTACACATATAATTAATTTTAATGAGTAGGTATAGGTATACACTGCAGTTAACATAATTAATTCAATTTTACTCAGTTACTTGTCGTTTAATCTGTTGTCAAAAATGTGTATAAGTATTAAGTGTAGGTATAACCTTTATTCATAATTTATAAAATAATAAAACACATTAGAGCTGACTTAATAAGACCATTGTAATAATTTTGTTACCTTCGTGTAATATACGTGCACATAATCTCCTTTTATAGGGATTATTTGTTCGTGCGGTCACTGCATTGGTGGTTGTTATCTAATCCCTCACTATAGCACCTTTTAATGTAGTTGGTATTTTGATCCTATTAAAAATCTGCCGGTAGGTCACCGCGGGTATTAAGGATCCCACTTATAAGTTATAGCTTAAAATTAATACGATATTTAGGACCGTGGTTTTTTTTAAATTAACTTGCGGTATACCTAGATTTTTATGCCCGAAAGATAATATTATGAGATAATTATATTATGTATGCAACAAATAATCATAACTGTGTATTATAGAAAACTAAAAACGTAATCACCAAAAGATGAACGGGGTTGCCGAAAGTCACGAAAATATTATAAGCTATAATACCTATAACGAATTAATTTTAGATGGCAAAGATATGCGAAATTGCAGCGATTGTTTCATCCGCGATGGTTGTGGTATTAATATTTTCGAAACTCTCGATTTCCATATTAAAAACCACATCGTTCAAAAAAGTGACTGTCATATTTTATACGATATGCTCGCAGGATAAATATTTATAATACCGCGCGCATTACCTATACCAATATAACGCCCGCGGCGCCTATTTCATGATCGATGCGATATCACAGTCAAATAACATTATATTGTCATCACGGTATTTCGAGTAATGTATTGTTATAATATTATTATCAATAAAGAACGTTTTATTTCTTTTTTTTTTTTCTAAAACGTTATCTGCGGCCGCGCTCCGCCGCCGTATCGTTACAGAGCGTATGATATAATACAATATACGCACACACCGATCGTGCGGCGGGTGTGCGTGTGTGTGTATGTGTGTGTGGGTGAGCTGACGAGATAATGTGAATCATTGGGTAAACACCGGGCGGCACCCCATGCGACGGTGGCGTCGCGGACGTCGGAACGGGCGGGTCGCGGGGTAGCGGGAGTGTTGATGATGGATGAGAGAGGGAGAGACCTCGACCCGAGGTAGCGAGCGACGGAGATAGAGATAGCACCGCCGGCGCGTTATCAACGATTATTACGACCCGACTTTCCGAACGCGTTGTATTTACGCGGTGATTAGCTCTTATCATCCGCGCGCCTCACCTATACAGGGCCATTGTTGGTGGCGGCGGATAACGCGCGGTTGACGGATGTCGTTTGTTAAAACCGTCGCATGACTACGAAACGCTACAGAAGATTAGTTAACCCTACGCACACACACAAACGCACGCACGCCAACTCGCGTACACGCTATCTCGCGCACACACACACACACACACACACACGCGCGCGCACGAAGCACGAACTGACGCACACCTCACTCTCACACACACACACACTCATAAATTACACACAATTTACCGTACGTGTATAGGTGTTAACTTATGTAAATATACCACTCGCATGTACCTATATTATATACACAGACGTTATACACGGTAAATGGCGATTTTTTTTTTAAAAAACGTATGCCTACCAGTATATTATAAATTATAATAACATAGGCATATATAGTATTATATTATGGGTGTTGCGCGATAAGTCGCGGGTACCTATTATCTAACACCTATATAATAGTACAATTGTTTAATAACATCGCTGTCAGCGTATTGTACAAAATAACAAAATATAGGTACGCGTTTGTTCGTAATCTTGTACAGTGTTTTCCAAACGGTTAGACAACAGAACATCGGAACGATAGATGCGATGCAGTATTACAGTACGGATGTGCATATTATACGTCCTATACAGTGGCGTAGCTGAGGGGGGCCATGGGTGCATTTTTATTGGTGATGTTTTGATCACGGTTATATCCGTGGTAGGTACCTATATAAATATATAAATTGTACAAAAAAAATAAATATAATAAGTATGTATTTCTTAATTTTGTTTTATTATAACCAATCAAGGACTCGACTGCAGCACTGGCCGTGGTAAGAGTGTTACATGACTTTAGGATTTAAGTATAATATTATGTATATCATACACTTTTTTTTTATAACAGCAAATAAATGCGGTAAGCAATTAATTAAACAATACATTAATGTACGGTTAAATATAATTAATTGACAACTTTGAATTCCTCACAATACTTTGTGGTGTATTACAATTTTTAAATAGCAGCCCCCCCCCCTCTTTATTGAGCTCCAGCTACGCTACTGGTCCTATACGGCCTAATGCAGACTAGCTATGCCGTGCAAGATATACGCAGAAGCGTGTAACGAAAGTGTCTACATTTTTTAATAAATCTCCGAACCTATATGCTCATATCATAATTTTTGCAATCGAACGTATAAACGCATATAGTATATTTTAATTCATAATAATTTTATACTGAATACGAGTCGTGTCGGTACATTAACACTTATACGAATATACGTTTTAGCTACCTAGTACCCACCTATATAGCTATAATACCAATGACTATATATCTGTATGGTAGGTATAGGTATACATATTCGTTGACAGTGAAAATAATAAATATGAATGTGACATTCATTATTGTTAATATAATAGTCTTTTAAAACGAAAATATTCTTTGCTCTTCAAGTGGGGCATTCATATATGATTTGCTCAGTCCACAAGAGAAGGTAAATATCGGCGCATTTCAAAAAGAGCACATATTATTTACTTACTATAGAGGAGACTAAATGAACACAATCCTGCAACAACATACCCGAGATGCACTTTCACTAAATTGTAGTATACTTATTTATCACAAAAAGTATATAATATTAATAATATAAAGCATATTACCCTGCAGTACTTAGATACGGATATTTATATTCATTAAATATTAAACTATCTTTTCTTTTATTTTATATTAAATTGATTTTAAATTCATATTGTTTTTAAAAAAATTTAATACAAAATCAGTATTTAAGATTTTTAATTAATTTAGAACTCAACAGTTAAGTATGCTCTTTTTAGCGATATTTTAATTTTATTTTTAATGTAGATTTCAAAAAGTAGGTACTCTTAATAGTCTCTTACTCTCTTATGTGCGCTTACTGGTTAGGGTTAGATTATTGTAAATAACTGTAAATGAAATCAATAATCATATATTAGGACTCATGAAAATGTCATCAATTGCTATACCTGAAAATATTATTTTAAATTTTCTCGACAATGGCAATGAATTTAAAACATAAATCTAATTTTCAATAGATTGGGAGATTTTTAACCAAAGATTCGACCCGAAGAAGTGTACACAAACACTGAAACACGCTCAAATAAAGCCCCACCGTGGTAAAACCAATGTATCACAAAATGTTCACACACAGAATCTAAAGTAACCGAAATTAATTTGTAAATATTGTGTTGAATAAATACAAATATTTATGTAACGAGTATATATTTACCAACGTTAAGTCCTCGTAGGTACCTATACAATAACGTAATTGTATGTGATGTTTGCTGAGGTATTCTCTGATAACAATTTACATATCATCTAGTAGATATTATACTTACCTACCTATAGATAAAATTAACAAAATTAAAATTTGTGCAAATTTCGATTTCAATCTTACGTTTCTTTTTGATTTTTCGAACACCGTGCGGCTATTATTGTGGTTTAATGCATCCGTTTACTTTTATGTCTCTGGTATTCCAAACACGGCTGACAGAAATTTATGATCTCATTGTACTCTCCTTGCATCCGGCATTGTCATTACTTATACATATTGTATGTCCAACACGTATTATTATTATTATTATTATTACCATTGCGGGGTTTCGCGTACAAAAGTAGGGTGGCGATCTACAATTGGCCGTAAAATTCGTACCCATTGTGTCGTTAAGCTGCGTTTATAATCGGCGTACATGTAATAGGCTAGTTATATCAGTTTAGCAACAAGAAGTCATCTCCACGCGTCGTTATACTGACACATTATTATATAACAATATCAAACGGGAAACGTACACCGTTTCATTATTTGCCATTTGACTACAATAATACATTATTGCTACCCGTGTTTTGTAACCAGATTAACTTTTGCGTGCATGTTGAAAATCCGACTATACATCATATTGACAGAAAAATACAACAGGAACAAAACTGATGCATAAAAAGTATTGGTCTTACATACCAGGTGTTTTCATTTCAACGCAGTATACATAAATAACATTGTATTAATAACGTTTATTATTTTTCAAAAACCTACATAACGAAAGAAAAGATACCTACACATTTCAGTAAATGCCCCCATATATGGCTACCCATATATAAACGTCTTACATTATACACCATATTATTATGCTTATGGGTAAGCCTATAGGAGGTATTTTTAATAGCTATTACCTAACTCATTTTTTAAGGGTATAGGTACCTATAATTTTTATAATCTATATCGTAATAAAATACACATATATTTGCTCACCTAATAAATTAAAACTAAAAGGTATTGAGGACAATTTAATGAGAACCACTTAATGCATTTTAACCTACCTATTATAATAATTCCTTTTTAGTTAAGTACACTAAATTTAACTATCTTAACGAAGAATTGAGAGTTTAAAATTGTTTTTCAAAGGTTTCAGACATATTATACTTATTCTAGTACCTTTATATAAATATATATATATGTATATATGCTTTAGAACTTTACAAGTGTCGTACTTGAAACAATCCCAAATACCTTTAACTTATAAGTAGTAATAAACAAAAATGTAATAACCAGATAAATGTAATCAGTTTTTGCTTATGTTTATTCATTAATCATTATGATTTATATATAAGTAGATACTAATTATACTACTAAGTACCTGAGTAATGAGTATAGGTACTACAGTATACTGCAGAGATGTCAATGTATTTTTTTTTCCTGTGAAAATCAACTGATAATATTTTTTTATTTTAGAAGGTATATTTTAGACACCTAAACTTTAAATAATAATTATCTTTTTAAGTTAAGTCATCAAGTGCTGAAGTATGTAATATTATATACAGCCGATGTAGGTATTATGTCTATAAAACCTATATCGGCTAAATATAGGTATCAGCAGTCTCCAATCGTGATTTTTGTAACCAAGTGCTGTGGACTCGACGAGAACTCAAATTTATAATAATAGATACATGGAAATATAGAATACAAACAGTCGACATTTATAAAAAAATTACAATAATTCTAATTACACAAAAAACTAAGGAACGATGGACCATCATTATAACAATAGGGCAATTATAGTCAAATAATTATAATTTCTTAGAGAAACACGAAACGGTTTCTGGAACAGAAAGCGGTGACCTTTAAATTAACTTTAGACATTAGGGCAGGAGCATGAATTCCTCCATTAATAATATATTACAAAGCATATTTTCCAAAATATGCAAAGGAGGATAATTAATTGTTAAAAATAAAATAAAATGACGTACCTAGTTATAGTTATTAATATTTATTTATTCTATAATGTGTTACACTTAGGTACAACCTAGCAAATTGTATAAGCCATATACTGTTATTTTATTTTAAATAAAATATATGAATGTTCTATAATATAATAGTTAAGAATTAGTTGGTATATTATCTAATTTCTCTTTTTTAAATATAATTCAGAATATTCGCCCGACTATTATTTGTATTACACTAATATTAAGTATTAACTATATAACTATTCTCATTTTAGTAATTCACTAAATGTCATTGTTTGACTTCGGAAGGGTATTCCTACTGTATATAACAGATGTAAATTATTTGTAATTAATTTCACTCTTAAAGTGTAATCATTTTAAATGAGATGTCATTAAAGAAAAAAAAATCAATACATGCGTGTATAAATATTAAATATGATTATAAGAAATTGGCTTTTCTTTAGTTTATATCAATACCCCAGATAGGTAGGTATTTTAACCTTTATTTATTAGGTATTGACAAACATTATTTTAAATATAGTCGTCATTGAATTGAAATTGGTTTTAAAACTAAAGGTAAGTATTAGTATTGACATGAAATGTGGTACCATTATCTATACACTCTATATAAGGTAAGCACAATTTCCATAATAGGTTATATTCAAATGTTGTTATGTTGTACAATTATATCTCTGCACCATAGATACATAACATTTTACATAAGTTATAGGTACTGTTGGTGATGATTAAATGGTATATTGTATACTAAAACTATTTAAAACAGGTACAATATATGTAATACAAATTTTACAAATCTTTTATGATGTTTGAAACAGATTGTTTTTGCTAATTTTAGTGCAAAGCATGTTATTTCTGAGCAAAAAATATAAATTATTACCCTCGAAAAGCTAATCTTAGAGGAAAAAGCTTAGTCTATTATAGTATTATAACATGTAGTTTAAAGTATATAATTTAATTATGTGTTATGACTTATGAGAGTTACCTAATGTATTTATTAATTATGTAATTTATAAACATTTTCATTTATAAAAATAAAATATAGTATAGCCGTGTATTATGAATTAAAATACTAACTACTTAGGTATACTCGTACACTGTTACAGTATATCAGTAGGTAATCAGAATCGTTTTTCACATGTACATTGATATTATATCATTGGATTCAAATTTAATACCATCCATTACAGTGACCCAATGGTAACCTACTGTACAGCAGAAAGACATCCACTTACCTACTTTTTTTTTAATTAATTGAAATTATATTTATTAGAATAATAGTTGTTATCTACCTACCTACTTATAAGTAAAAACTAAATCAGATCACATTTGTCTAAATCAATTTTGTTGTACTACGAACTTATTAGGTATTTATTATGATAGGTGTAATTGTAAATTGTAACAAATTACCATTATCGTCGATGTTAATTAAGAACAATAAAAAAAAATATTATGTTAGGAAGGTATCTCGTAGTCCGTAAAAATATATCTATTAATATGGTACTGTTTTAGTGAAATTTAATATCAGTTAACTAAATTAAATTAGTTAATTTAGTCCATCATAATAAATCCAGAATAAATAATTTTCCAACATTTTAATAAAAAAATATTATTTTTGCTTACCAAACTATGGTAAAAAAAATCAAAAAATCAACCAGCTTCTGATGTTTATCGATATTTATTTAATTTTAATTCATTTATTTTTCTCATTGTTTTAAAGTAGGTACGTATATTAACAAAAAAAACCTCATTAAAATAAGTACACCTGCATCGATAATACTATTCGTGGGTAGTGGGTAATACGAAACTTTTGGAATATACCTACCTATACAATTTTAGTTCATATTTTCCTAATCGTGGTAATCATTTTGTATTTATAGTAAAATACAAAATGTATTGTTATGGTGTATGTTGAGAGCGATTTCATGACTAATTTAATCGATAGGTTACTGATACAGAATACTAATTAAACAATTGTTTACATTGTATAATGTGCACTGAATCAAATTTTACAGTTTACAATAGATACCTACTATGATTCCTAGAAGTTAAATCAATACCATTGCATTTTAACTAGTATAGGTGGGTACTGTACTAATAACTTTATATTGGTTATCAAATATAAAAAAAAAACATAGGTTCCTATACTAATATCTCAAATCTCAATCCTCAAAACGTTCTTATAAGAGTGTACATTTTATTTATCAATAAATTTATATTTAAATAATTATAAGTAGGTATCCAACAGACTAGTTTTTATAAATTTCTCAAGTTGTTTTAAATGGAACGGTATCTATTATTTAATATATTTTCATATTTTATAATATTATGTCTACACTCAAGTTTACTTAATTGCTAATAAATTATTATTAATAATGTATAGCTGTTAATTGTTATCGTTACCTGAAGATATTGTCCTAGATTTTGTTTATTTATCTAAATTGTATATTAATTGTATAGTGTAACACTATGAAAATTTTCATGATAATTTCCACGGATTAATTTGATCAGTTGAATGTTTTTCCAAACATATTATATGTTTATTATACTATATAGGTAAGTACCTACCTATATTATATTCAAAAGAGTTATTCGACATTTAGTTAGTCATAGGTAGAATAGCAAAAAAAAATAATAATAAATAATAACATTTATATATTATATGAAAAAAATGTTGGGTTATAGTAATTGAAGGTGTATGCATTATAATTATCAATAAATTATCTATTATTTTATGCAAACTTTGGGGTGGATGCAATAGCGCGGTGGCATTGAGTCACGTGTCAGTCACGTGCATTTGCGTAAGTACCGGATATTAAAAAGTATAAAATGCCCACTCGTCTCATAAATGTCACATAGTATTATTGTTAGTAAACAATTACGTTGGTATAATATTTACCATACATCAATAAAAAAAAATATGGTTCACCTTATAAATTAATAAATTAATATCGAAACATATATTTATATACATTTATTTTAAACATACCGGTATTAGTTTCCGTCCAAATAATGAATTAAATGTTTATGAAATAACCAAAAACTAGAAATAATTCATAATATTACATATTATGTAAATTGGACATACCTTATACATAATACGTGAGCCTGGTAGTTAATAGAAAATATTTAAATATATATTTATTATTTTGTAAGAAAAAAATGTTTAAAACAAATGTATTAACAATTAGTTAAGAAAAATTTAGTATAACCAATTGTATGTAATCACCAAAATAAGAGACTTCACCAACGGCGTCATTTGGTAAGTCAGGTGGAGAGCATTTTACCCCTATCTGATTATTAAAAACCGCATTATTGGACAGTTTTTATCATTCAACCGTCAGGTTTTTCCATCATTTAGAGGAAATATAATATTATGTATATGTGTACTATGTAGGTACTGGTGTTTGTGTGTGTGTATGTGAACATATTATCTATACCTAAAGATGTATAGATAATGTATTTTTAAGTGCATGCAATAATTTGTCATCCTTATCTGCCGGACGGGAAGACGCTGATGCTCGATTCATATTATGCAGCATATATATACGGAGTGATTCACCAAATATAATATGCTCGTCTTTATTTTTCTTTAAGTAATACATTTATTAAAATTAGGATATTCGGATATTCGGATACTTGGAATTAACTATTAAGGACCATACATTCAAATGCTTATATTTTTATATATAATTTAAAGAGTATAACCTATGTGGTTATGTGATACCATTTTATCAACATCGTTTATGTTCTGACAAGAAAGTGTATATAGTTGGTGGGTACTTTGGGTTTACAAAAGTAAAAAAAAATGCTCAGTTATAGTTTTAAAAAGCGTAGGACAAACAAAAAAAAATTAAGAAAAAATTGATTTTGTTTTTTAGTTTTTTAGTGTAACTAAAAAATGAATAACTGTAGATACTTTAAAGTTTCACTAAATATTAATAATATGACTATTTTCCAATTATGATAACATTTTCAAGATATTTTGACTCTTTTTTTGTCAGGTATATTATGTGATTATATTACATATTTTTTTTTCAACTGATATGAATATCGATAAATAATTTTTCATTCGGTCAAAAAAATTGAAAATTGAATATAAGGTTCCTCATAAGTTTTTATTGGTGTAATTTTAAAAAGTTGAGCGCATAAATTCACATAAATTTTTAATAAGTATCGGAAGTTAGAATTTTGATTTATATTATGTTTATAAAAAATGTTATTTCTAGATCTAAGATTTGAAAATTGAATACAAGATTCCACATAAGTTTTTATAAATAGGTACATTATTTATAATATTACAATTATAATTAAATTATAATATTTTGAAAATTATATTTATACCGACAACACTTAAGGCAATTAAATTGTGTAAAAATTCTAAGTGTTTGAAAAATATGGTCCTTAATATGCATAGGTACTTTTATAGATCATATATAAATCAGAATTTATATAAATGTATCATCAAAGAAAAAATCAGAATAGTCACTCTGCTGTATTGTATATAGGTGTGTAGTCTCGTCTGCTAGTCTAGTGTATCTGTACCTCGTTATTGAGTACCAACTGAGTAGCAGGCCATTGTAATAGATGTGTTAAATTTGAATTTCATGATAAATCATTGCAGTATACGATAAAAGATTAATATGAGAGGAGATGGTCTGTCATCCTCTATTTATTTTATATTTTATTATATATAGCTTTATAGCTATTAGTAATTTATTTTCCTATTAGTAATACGGTAGCCGAGAGTATAGTTTGAACTATTTTTTGCCAAAAACAAATCGCATAGGTATATTATTGTAACTAGGATAATATAATAATAATTTCATATTATGATATAATTAGGTATATTACTAGCTGTTATTAACGAATAAATCGATAGAGACGTGCCATATATAATATATATATAGAATGGTATGAATAACCTCGTTTTATAATATTAGCTTTAAATATTTTGAACATTTTAATGTGAATAGTAAATAATAAAAATAATATATACCTACGCAAGTAGTAACAAAATGTTTCAAAATACTAAAAATAATAATATTTTTTAAATATCAGCAAAATGACAAAAATAGCGACGTTGGCGTATATGCTTTTTATGAGGGCAAATATGCTAAAAATATAATGTATTCATGATTCATGGTAGAATGAAATTTGTTATATATATTTTTTTAATGTAGATACAAGTAGGTAGTAGGTTAGGTACAATATTTTTATTAGTTTGTACATCAATGCCATATTGCAATCAAATTTAATAAAAATTTGTAAGTAAAACTTTGTTCAAGTAATATAAAATTATATATCTAACGCAGTGCTCGAAAACAGTCCATTATTCTATAAACTAAAACTTTTTAAAAGAACAGTATAGGTAGTAAGAACCTAACTAGTAGCTATAAATCGTATTATAATTAAATGAATTATAATTTATAGAGTGTTTTTTATTTCCTTATGCTTCTGTAGATAGGTATATAAATTGAATATACACCTTATATTTACACTCGAACGTTCTTTATATATTAAACGACGATGACTATAATATATTTACATATTATTTATACGCGTATATATATAAAGGGCTATAGAAATACAGTGAAATTTCTTTCTTGAGACATGAATATTTTTATTTTTTTTCAAATGTCATCGAAAAGGTGGGAGAGCACTAAGACGTTAATTCAGGTACCACCACACGTTATAAAAACTATGAATGAAATAGGTTTATAATGGTTCACCTTATATATTATTTTATTATTATTATCATTATACATGAACGGACTGAATCCAAGAAGCCGGCGCAACGTCGTGTGAGGTCCCAGGTGCCTAGTCCGAGGATGTGGTTTTGTTTGGACACTCGGGCACTCAAAAATTATTTACACAGTCACTCTACACTTCTCTATACCTCACTAATAACAATAAAACTCGAAGCGGGGCACCCCTTCCTTAGTACTTTATGCTTTTTATTAAATTATGACTGTTGGCGCGCATCACACGATTTTTCGGTTGTACCTAATAATATTAATTTACTTATACTATCTGCACGTTCAGCACAGAACACATTTTATTCTTATAAATGCATTCTTTTTATTTTAGTATAGTATTAATTGAAAATTGATATTCTAATAAATATTTTAAATTAAATAAATACCTTACAATAAAAATCTAAAAACGTTTATGTATACAAAGAGAGAAAGAGAGAGAGAAAGGGAGTTTGTCAATAACGCGTGAACTCTATTTACAAGCTTTTATCTTCTATACATACATTGAAAAAGGGTCATTCATAATACAACTAATATATATAATCGACCACGCCAATAGCCAATCAAACAGAAACCTGGTAATATTTACTTACTTGCAAAGCGGATAATAGTAGCCATTTCCGTTTCGTATGAAAAACAAAGATGGGAGTTCGGTATCATGTTTCCGTCTAGTCGAGTACACATAAAAGACTCATCCTTCGTTTGTTAATGGATATGTCGGTTAAGCGAAAACGAAAATAAAGTAACTTCAGACTTTCACGACTACCCCTTGAAAGTTTATTTAGAATGTTTCACTATGTACCTACCTTTTAATTAAATAATCTGCATTGTTTACTGTTATTAATTTCCACCTTGAATTGTTTACACATAATATACGTGACATATACCATTTTATTATTATTTTATGTTATTTAATTTATTATATTTATATTGTATTGAAATGTGGGTTTTTAACACTAAATACCTATACAATAATGTTTGTATATAACCTATTTCTATTAATATAGTATGAAAAGTGATACTTCAAATTAGACTTAGATGGGTGTATCTCTAAAAACCCATTAAAAATATTATATCCGTGTATTTCCTGATTATGATAGGTTTACTTGTAACTCGTATACCAAAAGACACACATTTATATTTAATAAATTGTATCAATCCATAAGTTAGATCAAATCATTTTACACCTTATGTTGGTTTAACAAAAAAATGAATAGGCACATAACAAAATAATATTATTATAAATTTCATGTGTATACCTAATCAAAATAACAAATAAAAACTGTTTCATTTGCGTAATTACAGATAACGATTTTTTTTTAAATGCCCTGGGCCTTTATTATTTAAACTACTAACAGGTCTTTATAAATACGTTTAACAATTATATATATTTTACATATACTAAATATAAATTATATATGCTTTTCACGTTGATGGATTCACTTCTAATGAAGTGGCTCCTGCTTTAATCTAAAATCTTAAACTAAGACTATTTAGTCTTATGGTTTCAGACGCTTAAGACGTCTGATGTCCTTAGAGTTGTCTAATAATTGGATGGCAAATGGATTGACATGGTTATCCATCCTCGTCTTGTGTTTGGTAGCAAACCTTTGGATTTCGTGTGATATTGTAGGGCAGCATCATATCACGGTGAATTGCGATTTTTCTTTCGAAGCGGTAGGCTGCAATGATGCGGTCCAAAAGGCGATGTTTTGACAGCGTTGTATTACATCAGACATTAAACTGATTGTCTAAGCAATTATATTCAAATTCTTTGGATATTAATCTAAAAAATAAATGTATAAAATAGAAATCTGAAATATACATTCTACTTTAATATGATGTGTGTAAAGCAAAACCATTATAGTATCAAAAATTAAAAACCTACTTCATAATATTAAGTACCTAGTATCAGTAACGAGAACCAAAAATTTGTTAACTTATTAATAAGATACCTGGCTGGTAGCAGTAAAATATCGATAAAATTAAGTAAAAATACCACAAACTGGTAGATTGTATGTGGCGCAGCTAGGTGTATTGCAAATTAATTTCATATTTTTTTTTTTTTATGTGGCTCATAATATTTAAAACAAGGTTTTAAAGAGTGATTACGTGATACTCGAGTGATAGTTATGAGTATAGTTGAGTACCTAATTAGTTTATATTATACTTTTCACAATTTCACTGGTAAGGTTACGAGAGGTCTACAGGATGTAATCTACTAGAAAATAATTGCAAAATTAGTTGTTATAACATAAAGACAATTAAGAGCGTTGTGTGAATTTGTAAAAACGCAGAATTCGAAACTTCATCAGCCAATCTTCAAAATTAAGTCCGGCTAACAAATTATGATTGCACCATCTTTCTTAACTCGCTGAAGTAAATAAGTCTCAAAAAAAAAACACATCAATATTCGTAATAGGCGCAGTAAACTAGAGTAATGCTCGAATTCTTGAAAATCACAAAATAGAGAATTTTACTGGCCATAACATTGAAGCTAAGTCCAATTTCCAAATTCTGAATTCACCATCGTTTTCAGTATAATTAACTCAAAAAAATAAAAACTGTAGAAAGAGTGTCCGGTAAAGTAACAAAGTTTCGTGACATTTTGTGTTATAAATTTAGAGAACAGGTAGCTAAAAAAAATCAGTACCTGCTATTATTAATTAAATAAAACTAGTCATATAATTTAGCTAGATATACTTGATACTATTATGATAATGATCGTTGAGGTTGATACAAATTTAATTCGTTTGTACAAAATTTGGTTTTTAAGCTTGGTTAAACATGAATCTTACTTATAATTTATTTTTCCGTAATAATATTATATGTACCTATATTTTATAAACTGTATTAGGTACCTACCTATATTAGTACTACCTAATTACATATTATTGCTTTATAAAATAAGCAAAAAATAAAATACAATATATTTATTCTTTAAATAGAAAAAAATCAACATTAAAACAAAATATAAATATATATTAATAGATATATAGATAGACAACTCAAAAACAATTACAAACCTGTTACAGCAAAGTATTCACAATCGTATTTCTAAACTCTTCAGCCAGTATACATAAACATTAGTATATTATATGATATGACAACTGACAAGTAACTACACAATATAGGTAAATGCAATTGGAAAATGTAAACCACTATACCAACTATAACCGTTCAACTTGAATTATCGTATATTAAATAAATTTGAAGCGATTTGGATCACAAATCTATAATAATCACAATTATTTTCTGAGCAAATGAGAACAACTACGCGGAAGGTAAAAAAAACATTAAATAAATTTACTGTACATAACTACGCCTTTAACTTCACCGGATAGGCATTATATTATACTGTCAATATTAAGTACCAGGCTAATAGGTAAATATAATAATTGCTATTACTTGGCTTTGTCTGTAAGACTGTATTATGTATACATATCACATTTTTACGTATGTCTACATAAGTTATAATATTTTATGTTCTTTTCAGGATTATAAAAATTATAAAAAAAAAAACGATTTTTTTAGTTATTAGTAGGTACTTTTTCTTTTTTTACACATTAAATTTTTGACAGAAGTTGAACATTATTTAAAAATATAAGTTGTTTGTCAAAAGTCACAAAACATTGTATGAAAAATATGTAAGCAAGTTAGATTATAAGTAAAAACTAAACATTGGTAAATGACGATTCATAGCTAAGCCGAGCTATATTTAAAAAACAATAAAATATAAATAACTTTAGTATGTATATAGCATTTTAAATTTTAAATGTAAATAAATCAATTAAAAGCAGATATTTAAAAATCCAACTTTTACCTTTATTTTGGATTTCCTCACCAACTGAATAATTTATTAAAAAATTAAAATATTAACCAAAATTGCCTATATTTAACTCCTTAAAATTGTTACCTACTGTAAACTGTTGTTAGTCATTTTAAAAGAGTTCAGGACATACAATAATATAATATAATTTACAAAACACAAACCAATTGCTAATATTATCAGTTGATTTCAGTCTATTATTTAGTTAAACCGTATACAAGGTGAATCACTAATCATACTCATCCCCTAATTTTTTTTTCAATAATGCAGTTATTCAAAATCTTTTTTTTGGAATTTTTAAATGTATTTAAAACTCATATTTTTAAGCTCTTAAGATTTTTAGGACTAATTAAGGCGTGTCCTGTGAACATATAAACTTCTTATTTTCAAATGAAATCTCCACTTCTCAACTATCAATTATTGAAGGAATAATTTTTCTGAATATTATGACATATCAAAATCAAAATTAAAACTAGTCGTTTTTGAGTTATTTAACTTTGTGTGCTAAGGATAATGAGTCTATGATAATGGGTTGATATAGGAGCTATGGTAATTTAAAAATTGTAATAGTAAACTATCAACAGTTATAATATTTAAATACTTTTAAAATATAATGATTACCAGATCTAATATAATATCTATTTTAAATTTTTGTAAAACCATTTTTAAGGAATAGTATCCTTATTATTAACATAATAATAGGAAACTGAGAAATTACTCACTCAAATTTTGTACTAGATATTATATTAAAATGTTAAAAACATCATCCACCAATAAATTAATATACATTAAAAATGAGTGGTTCTTCTTTATATCTATACCAGACACTTTTTAAGTGGTACAAAAAAAGTCTCAAGTATTTGAATAAATACACTATTTAAGTGAAAAATGGGAGTGGGGCGTGGGCATGCTTGGTGCATCACCCTGTGTACTTATTATTATACACAATTTATGTAGTTAAAAACCAACCGTGTGTCCAAAAAAACAATAGCATGGAATGTACACTCGTCACAAGATAAAATCTCAAGTAAGTAATTACTAATTTATAAATTATAAAAACCGTATTAACTTTGGATTAACATTTAAAGTATTACCATGTTAATTTTTTATTATATCAAGCAGTTGGGGTAGTATTTTGATAACTCAAACTCTATAACAGTTGGAGTGTTAAACGTAACTTAACTTTATAACAAATAGACCCTAAGACTTAGGTAAAAATATTTTCCGTAGAAGTGACGTGGTTAGTTCTGAAACTTTTTTTTACATTTTAGGTAGAGCAAAGGGACAGTGAAAGTTACAGCTACTACATGATTTTAAATAATTAAGTTTTTTTCAGTTAACATATTTTCATATAATAAACACAGGTTTTACCTTAGTATCAAATTTTATGGTAGTTATAAAAAATAATTAACTTAAAAAAAAGATGAATATCAATTATTAACTGAATCTTGATTATTTTTTTTGGTAATAAATTCAAAGAATTCAAAATAAATCTATAATTTATTATGCTACCTCGTTAAGGTTGTATGTTTTTAAAAAATCCATAATTTCCCACCACTAAATTTGCTAACAAAATAATGCATCTTGTTTTATTTCAAAAAAAAAAATTAAATAAATAAATAGTTGAAAAAGTTAAATACAAAAAATAAAAAAAAATCTATAATGTATAATATGGTCAAAATTGAAATATTTTATTAAAATCTAATAACAAATAACAAAACATCTAAACAGTAAGTATAAAAAAGAAACAAGTTTTACTATGCAACTGAAGTAAAAAAAATTGTTGATATTATGGTAAATAATAATCATAACAGTATAACACATGTTTTTTTATCTTTTAACACAATTTTTCAATATCATCCCACAAACTTAGTGTGTGAACCTTGAGCAACGATAACATTATCATCTTTCCTGGTCAATGTCACTTTTAGAAACGCTAAATTTCTCCCAAGTTTAATAGTTTCAGAATTAATAACTATTTTATCACCAATTTTTGCTGAATTAAAATACCTAAAAACAAATAATAATTTAATTAATACAATTTACGTACAATAGTAGTTTTGGTTTGATTAAATATATTTTATTTAAAACTGTTAATAAATGTAATTATATTGATTGAAAATACATGAAATAATTTAAGATATTATTTTATGCAAAATGAATTGTATTATTTTTTTATTTTTTTAATCTTTCAATAAAAAAATGAGTCCCACTAAACAAGCTCTTGTGTGGGGGCACAAATATATAATATTTATAAATGTACCTATATTATTATTCATAGTTCATTCACCAAAAAAAATATTAATATACTTAGTGTAAATTAGAAAAACTTTTACTGGAAATATATTGAAAAGTATAAAATTAATAATAAAAATATACATACGAAACATGAATATCAACTGAAACGCCACTGTTAGGCATCGAATCGATGTCATCAACAACTCGTGGATGAGTCAATACAGCCATACTAGACAAAACATCTACGGCGGCAGCTGTAAAACCTCCATGCAGTGTACCATATCCATTGGTATGTTGTTTTTCTACAACCATCTCAGCAACACATTGGCCATTTCCAGCTGATATTAAATTCACCTTATGAAATATAGAATACATTTTATTTGTGAACCTATCAGACTTATTAAACTTATTTTAAATAGCAACTAACGAATACCATTAGAGAAATCATATATACCTTTTAGAGTCTTAGATTATTATTTTTTGCATTATATATTTATATTAGACTAGAAGTTTTGGTTAACCAATTACTATAAGGATATTGTTGAATATTACTTTACACTTATACCTTGGTTAATATATATACCTACCTACTTGTTAATATTATTTTGTGTTCTTTTAAAAAAATTATATTGGTTATTTATAATGACTGATTTAAATTGTGTGTCGAAAAGTTGTTGAGTACATATAGGGACAAATACAAGGACTGAGGGCGGTGCCCTTCAATTAGAATTTGAAAGATTCTTTACCATTTATATTAGGTAGGTAAGTGTTAATTTACTGAAATGTCGATTGCTTTAGGAATAGTTACTATAGTAAATGCTGATGACACTTAATATGCTTATAGTAGATGGTTGAACACTTTTTAAAGGTATGAGTACTTACAAACTATTTAAGGAGTACCTAAAGTAGAGATACCGATTTAATTTTATTTGGTTGATGCCAATAAGTAAGTACATATTTTGTATAACCCTTATTTTATTCTTTGATCTAACTACCGGGTTCTACAGTTTCTCTATAAAATAAATATATTTATTATACCTGTGTATAATATTTGGCAATGTATTTACAAGTTAAAATATTTAAATACACCTGATAAATAGTGCAATATACAGTAATGAATTAAGAAACTAGTTAGTATTAATAATAATAAAATTAAATTAATTATACCTTTTCAAAAATTTTATCATGCCCATTTCGTTTGATTGAAAAATTTAAAATTTTTCTAATTGATTCTAATACTTTGTTACTGTTCATTATAATATTATGTGCAATCAACAATAAATTCTGATTAAAAAAATATAATTTGTAAAAAATTCAAAACTAAGTATTAAAGTTTAAAGTTTGAACTATTTATTATGTAAATAACTACTAATTATTACAAACCACTAACTAAGCAAATATTGGATTGTTAACTATTTTAAATGATAAAGTTATGTTTGTACTGCTTTGTAGTTTTTCACATTCACTATTCTTCGACTGATTAGTTTACAGTGATAACTGATAACCATAGATTATGGTGATAACAAAAGAATATGAACGAATGGATTATATGTATCAAAGAATTTGTCGGATACATAGGTTAGGTGTATATGAAATATGAATACATCTTGATAGGACAGGTATAAAGAATATAAAATTACATATATTTGCCCCTTTTTGCAATTAACAAAATAATATGATGATTGATGACATTATTTTCGTTGTATATTATATTATGATATTTATTATTTTTTTTTATTATTCTTGTGGTATATTATACTTTGTTATACGTGGTAATTAGGAGTAGAAATGTAACTATGTCTATATGAATTTGTAGTATACACTATACAGTGGTATAAAATTGTATTAAGCACATAGATTGTCTACATTGTCTAGGTATAATTAGAAAATGTATTTAATATTTACCTATTTAAGAATATGATTTATATGAACTGTAACTACATTGTATTAAAATTATTTTTAGTCACTAATTTAATTAGGATTTAGGATTGGTAGCATGACTTCAAATATACATTTAGGTATAGGTAGACTAATCTACTCTAAAATTATTCTTGTATACCTACTGTGGTTTTAAAAATGATTTCTCAAATTATTAATCCATTTAAAAATTGATCATAATTTACGATAGTTTTATAATCTGTGTGTTCAATTTCTGATAATTTAAGGTACCTACTGCAAGTTTCTATACGGTATAATACGGTAATTAAAATTAATTTGTCATTAAAAATGTAATAATAAACAATTCATAATAAAAAAGCGGGTAATAGAAGGTTTCACACTTTCGCTATGCTATACAGTATAGGTTACTGTAGTGGGTCACTGTAATGGATGGTGCTAAATTTGAATTCAATGGTATAAATACTCATTGTATACAAAAAAACGATTCTGAGCGAAGATGGTATGTCAATCTTGTAATATTATAAGTATATTTGATGAATGATAATAATTATAATAGTGTATAGGTATAGGATAAATTCATTATTTCCAAAAAAATTACATTTGAACATATCATTGACTGTTGTGTGTAATGTGAACAAAAAATAATGATACTCTAAAAATTTCATAATATATACCCATCATGGGTGCACGAATAATATTTTTAAATTACAAAAAAAATAACTATAATCGTTATTCTTGGTTATTCAATATGTAATTCCGTCTAAATTTAAACTTAAAATAACTATAAAAAAACTGTGTTTATATATTTTTTAGATGTATTATTGTTTTTACTATGTAGTATTATTAGACGTTAAATGGTGATTATATTATATTATGTATTAAATTATTTTACTTTAAATGTAAGGTACCAACTAAATACTAATAAATAATACTCTTATATAGTCCTGTTATGTTTGTTAAATATAATATTATAATATTATAATGAAAATCATTGTGGAAAACGAGCAAATATATTATGGGAAATTTTATATACGGATCCGAACCATTCTTTCCTGCGAAAATCCATTCCCGAATGGCCGTCGGCCGAATAATGAATATGATATGCACAACGCTCACGATTTTGGACATATCACATAAATACAATAATATAATATTACGTCACGTACTGCAGTTTAAAATATATTATTATGTAGTATATTTTAAAAATTTAAACCGTGACACCACGGATTTATCATACTATCATGTATGCCGTGCGCGTTGTAGTGTCGTACGTATTTAAGTATATTATGTCCGTAGTCTTCGTATACGATAGGGATAATAGATGACATATTATCATACAGAGCGATAGTCGATAGAGTGATAAACCAATGACCCTATCGATGGCTAATAAGAGGCCAAAAGTTGTATGTCACAAACACTACATTTTACAGGAAATCAGTTTTAAGATTTTAAATTATTCTAACTATTCTATGTATAATAATTTGTGTTGTAGATTTTTGTTTTTCAGTGTTGCGACTTATTTATTTGGAAAATATTCTGTAGATAACAGAAATTATTACTTTTACGTCTTATATTTTTTTTCAACGTACTATGTTTCTTTTAAATTTAAATGGAACTTGTTATAATAGTGGCAATTATAGTATATTTTTACCGTGGACATACAAGGTTTTGATGAACATATTAAAAGTTGTTAATTTAATATAAACTCTAATTAATTAATGATATAAATAGTTTAAATGTATTTAACACTTTTTTTTGATATACAAAATTAAACATGTATATTAATGTTGTAAAAAGGTTAAAAAAATAGAAAATATTGGAATTTTTTATTCAATATGAAATAAAAAAAAGTTGAATTTTTCATTAAATTTTTAGTCAGATAAAACTTACTATTTTATGTTATTTTATGCTAATTAAAGATATCACATTTTTAAATGTAAGAAATATAAATATATACCATACATAATCATCATAATCATAGTTTTAATTTATTGACAAATTCTAAAAAGAAAATTATTTTATTTTATCAATTATTATTCAGTAGGACACCTGTAATTATATCAAATACAAATTAAAAATTAAAGAACAAATATAAGTTACTCATCAAAATATAAAACAAAAACTAAATACTGTTGGAAATTAAAAATGAAAAGTATATTTTACTCTTAATAATAAAAAAATGTAGGTATATTAAAAAAAAAAAAAATATTAATACTGTCAGGTATCAAACCAAAGTTGAAATGTTTACTAATTGTATTGACTATTAAACAATTAAAATATAATAAAAAACTCACAATACCGTACACACAACATAACTCGATTGTCAAACAAATGATAATAATATTATGAAGTTTAGAAGTATATCGACGTATCGACGTATCATTAGTGATTAAAACGGTATAGATTAAAAATAGTTTTTTCGAAAAAATAACACGTCTGGACATATTCATTTTTTTAGAGATATATTAACAAATTTAATATTATCCTAAACATTATACTGGTCCAAAATTGAATGAATTGTTTTTGACAAAGATAAAAAGTTCGAACATTATAATTCATGAGATCATGTTAAAATATTTATTATATGTCTCATTAATTTAGGACTTGTTATATGAGTGCACTAAAAAAACCTATCTTGCGCAAAATATACAAATTTTAAAGTATAAATAAAACAAGTTTTTATTATGATATTGACTTATAATGTTTTACCGAATCAAAAAGATGACCCAGATTAACCCATTAGACTTATAAAACGATTTTGAGAAAATTTGGACTTACAACTTTTGGCCTCTTATAGCCATCGATATAAAGAATAGAAATGAGAATAAGACAATACTCCTATAATACGAATAGTGTGCACACACGGGGAGGGGGGGTCTATGATAATAATAAATACTAAAATTATAAATTATGTACATGCCATATTATATTATTTTAGATTTTGAGCGGAGCGATGAATGTATTGATTTTACAATGATGCGTGTTTTTTATTTTATCTGTCATTACCATTTGGGGCAGTAAAACTATTTCGATTTTTTTCAACAGTATATTGTTCGATGGGAATCTAGTTGGTGCATTCGGAAGGTCAAAATTTAAAATTCCCAATAGTTTTCAAAAGCGCAGAAAAAAACAAAAGAAAAATTAAGGAAAAACGGTTTTCTTTTGGTGTAAACAAAAGACCGTATATTCATTATTTTCACTTGTTATTTATATTAGTATTTTCTATACACGATAAAATTTTTAAAATATTTGATTGGTTTTGAATTGTTTACGGACATTTTCAGTTTCCAATTGTTTTTAGTTTTTTTTTTCTATACCTAAATGTGAATAAAATTATATTCGCTTGAAAGTTCAATACAAGGCTCTTGATATATTGTTACAAGGTAGTTAAAAAATATTAAAAATACATAGGCACAATTTTTTTATAAGCATTTAAAGTTCGATTTTTGATAACATTTATCAAATTTAAAATTTAAAAACTATTTTGTAGTTAAAAATTGATAAAATGTTCAACTTCTATAGGTAAGGATTGCAAATTTAAAACAAAGTTCCGTGTAAGTAGGTTATTCTGTAACCAAAAATATAAAAAATATAAACAAACAGTTTTTTATAGTTATTTTATGATTAAATTTGGTCGAAATTACATATTAAATAACCAAGCATAAGGATTTCAGTTATTTTGTTGTAATTAAAATATCCACACTGACAAACCGTCTCGGCTCATTCGTTTTTCATATACATTATACATTGACATTATATCATTGAATTCAAATTTAATACCATCCATTAAACAGTGACCCACATAGTCACACCCAATATTACATTTATAACAATAAAATTAACAATAATACAATTTAAAAATGTGTTAACAAATTGTAAATACTTATGACTTTTCCTAAAATATACAGTGAAACTTTGTATTTATTTTACCATTTAACAAAACAAAGTTATATTTTGTCTAAAATAACCTTCGACCACTAAAAATATAAGCAAATACAACAGAAGTTCGTAACCCTAAATAATATAATATAATTAATATATTATACATATTATTATATTAAATAACGTAATTATAGGTAGGTGCCTACTAGCCTACTACAATAAATATGCAAACCACAACCCAAGGGCATGGCATAGACTATGATAGAGATTTACGAACAATTTTTAGATTATTTTAATGTAGGTAGGTACCTCGTACCTATGTTTATTGTTTTTAGTTACAAGTCGGGAGTCCATAGACCACTATATTTACCAGTTACAGTTTAATAATTAATTGGCACTTGTACTTATAAATTATTAACTAACAATTTTTATCTTAAATCTCTTATCTCTAAGTAGGTACCTAACATAATATAATTGTTTAAAATATCGTAACATTCAAAACTCAAAATGATCTTAGTGCCTTATCATATATTATCAACAATCATTATCGTTATCATTATCGGTACGCGGCATATATTAATGAATTATAGGTGGCTTGGAGCCTAGAGGCAATAGCCGAATATTCTAGTAACATTTCAAATTAAAATTATCTTTAAGACTTTTTTAACTATTTTCAATTGCTCATAGATCACAGTATTACTAATATATTACATTATGTTTCGACATTTCCGCATTACTAACTTTTACAATTTCCATGTTCATTATTCAAACTAATTATAATTCATTACCTATGTATTTAAAAATGTACTTTCATGTTATTTCTAATTTATATTTAACTTTATGCATTAGTTGAGTTCAGAGTTGAGTATGGGAGAGAGAAAATTCACTAAAGGTTTAGGGCGGCCAGGAATGGCAGCTCAACTCCGAGAAACTGTATCTCAAGTTGTGCGCGATAGTTCAAATAATGTAAGTATTAATTAATAAATTAACTTTATTTTTTAAGTTACTTAGTACAATGATTATTTTTTTATTTAATTATGAATTTAATAATGCAAATTTTGTTTTGGACCTAACTTGAGCTATTATTGCGGATTCTAACTTGGTTATTATATTATCTACTTAATCATTTTATACGCAGGTATTGCTTTTAATTCAATAATTGGAGCATATTATTGACAAGGCTTTTTAAATGTTTAATAATAGGTGTATTATTATTCCATAACTTGAACCTTTTAACTAGATCATAGATAATCATAATAACACTTTTAAACAAAAGTTTCTCTACCCCGGGCCATAACTGTCCTAATTTTACATATTATTGTTATATACTATTTTAACTTATTTTTTTCTATTTCTCTAATATCATTATTATCTCTGCTGAAATTTTATAATAGCTCCATAATGATTAATTAAACACACAACTAAAATATGAAATTCTAATTTTGAATTTTAAAGTTAATTGGGGTCATTTCAATATTTTAGGTAAAAAAGTTCAGAGCCTTAAAGTTTACCTCAATTTAGAAAATAAAATACCATATATTACCTAATTATTGATAAAAATAAAATAAATATAATTCATATTGTTATTCTATATAATATATTTTTTCAAAAAGTATAATAAGTTTAAGTTATTCTGTTTATAAATAATGTATAAATAATATTATTTTATTTTGTGCTAGCAAAAATGTTTTCAAGTAGATCCATTAGACTTCGAAGACTATATTGCTAAAAACCATACAGTTTTTCAGAATGATCCTCAAAGAGAATTATTACTTTATCCTTCTGATGATGTTTCAGTAAGTTCATAACTAAATCAGTTATTACAAATCTCATTGTTTGAAAGTTAATATCATTTTTTTTTAACATAATGAAACTTCTTTTTACATAGCAAGTGGTTTTACCTAGAAGATATCGTACTATGGACCCCAGTATTCCTTCAAATTCAGACACTACAGATTGTTCACTATTAACAAAAAGATGCATAGAAAGTTACTTAGCTAATTGGCATGTTATACATTATAAATATAGTGCTTATTCAGGATCATATATTCAATTTCCATCCGAGTAATTATGTTTATATCATTGTTCCATATCAATTCATACAATATATAATACTTTAGTATACTCAGTACTTATTCAATTTTTTTAGGGTATTTAAAAATGATGATTTCAAAGAAGAAATTTATGAGATTGATACAGACCTAGATGGATTAGATAAAGTAATACAATTGTTATGTGCTATGATATTATAGTACTGTGTAACAATTAAAATTGAATTTTACTCTACAGGATTGGAAAACAATAAAAAATGATAGTGCTTTATTCAAACAAGGATATTTATATAAAGGTCCTGATGGTGGCGGAGGTGCTTCAGAACGAATGTTTGCAAATTTAGCTGGTTCAAAATCTTTTAAACGACGTTTCTGTATATTGAAGTAAATTTATATACATCATAGCTTGGGGTTTTTTCAGTAATAATGTTTTAACTTTTAACTTAAAATAAACTTTTTTTAATTGCTATAAATTTAATTATATTAATTTAATATCAAACATATATCTATAGGCAACAAGTTGATGGCACCTATATATTAGAAGTTTATAAAGATGATAAAAAAGGAGATACTAAGGCAACAATTGTTATGGATTTATGTGACAAAGTAATTCGGGTAAATATTTTTGACTATGAAATACTTAACACATTCAATTTTACTTATATTTAATAGTATTTTATGGTACTATTTCTTTACATTTTTAGAACAGTAAAAAAGGCCGATTTTGCTTCGAATTACGAATGGTTGATACTGACAAAAGCTATTGTTTAGCTTCAGATACAGAGCCTGAACTTATGGATTGGATGACCAAATTACAATTAGCAATACAGCATAGTAATGACAAACGGGATGATAAAATACCAGAAAATAATAGTAAGAAAAATTTAATCGAATTATTAAAATGCACGTAATATAGCAGCA
The DNA here is from genome assembly GCA_027563435.1 of Nasonovia ribisnigri. Classification (NCBI taxonomy): domain Eukaryota; kingdom Metazoa; phylum Arthropoda; class Insecta; order Hemiptera; family Aphididae; genus Nasonovia; species Nasonovia ribisnigri. Next base: position 398,584 of record JANEHU010000372.1, on the reverse strand, counting down.
CTTTAAAAACGTTGAACAAAATACAGAGAATATTATCAAAAATCGTAATAAGTTTTTTTTAAATGTTTAACTTTAAAATAGCTATTTTGATTGGTGGCTGGTTGTAAGTTATAATTCTTAAAATGGTCTGTTACAGTATTTCTGTAGAAATGCTATTAAAGAATTTCATGGTTTGTTCATTTAAATTTGGTTTTATCCAATTTTTAAACATAAAATTGCATTTGAGATGGAAATAAGGAAGATGAAAATGTAGTTTAATTTTAAAGCAAACATGGGTGTTACAATAAATGCATCAGATACTTATAAACATTAAAATAATACATTTGAATAACAAAAGCAGATTTTTGAATACTTTCATGCCATTCAGAAGTTGAATTACTTTATTTCGTAGAAAATTATCTGTGGAATAGGGTGGTGTGCGGTAACCACTTATAATCAAGTTCAGATATCATAACCCCTGGATGGGATGGGGCATTCTCATCAGCAATACAGCTTTTTGACGTTTTAATGCTTGAGATATTTAACTGTTCTCTAATGCAGTGTTTCTTAATCTTTTTGATTAATATTTTTTTACGGCTATGAAAATTAGTATTAATAACTAATTAAAAAAGGAGGGTAGAATTTTTGAGTAATAGAGTCCCTACGATTTATTCAACTGGAAAAATGACAGTTTAAGAAACACTGCTCTAATGAACACATGTAAACATAATTCTTATGGTTCGGCGGAAGACCACAGATAATTGATAGTTTTTTGTATTAAGGACTAACATTAAGGACTAGAAGATCTTTAGGAAGATTAGACTTTTTGAGCATGGATGTCAGAATTTTAATTCTAACCCAGTTTGAAATGAAACTGGTTGGCCCAGTACGAATTAATGGATCTAACTAGGGGCGCGGGTGGTCACCAATGGCGTAGCCAGTGATGTTTTGTACAAAACTTAATTTAATTTATACTTAACCCCTCTCCCCCTTCATAATTGTATACAATATGTTTCCAAATAGTAACCAATCATTTTAATCTGTTCTGATCCTATTTGAGTATCAAAAATTGTTAAAAAGATCATTAGTTATATATATTGTGTACGCATTATTTTATATTTCTAAATTAATTTGAATGGTTTTATTTTATACCATCATTTTCATGTATATTTAAATTTTATACTTATACCAATTAAAAATAACTTAATATTAAGTTGGCACGTAAGTACTTATATATTTTTGTATCTGTATTAAATATTATATAATATTATACTGGTGTATTATTTAGAAGAAATTACTCCTATTGACAAGAACGTGCCAATTATACCATCTAATGATAGTTTTGGTACATTAAAAGGCTTAGAACATAGTGTAAATCCTCAATTGATGAGATACGCAAGAGAAACGGATTCATTAAACGCACATGCACGTCAAGAAAATAGAAGAAGACTTTTTGCAGTTTATCCATTTTTACAACAAGTAAATTATTCTTAGTTTTATAATTTTTAATATTGGATATTTGAAATTCAAATATTGTTTCCCACAAATTTCCATTTTTATAATATTCATTACAAAAATAAAAATAAATAAAATTACTTTAATTTTATAGCCTAGTAGTTATATAAGACAAGATGTTCTAAATCAACCAGCTGATAGTATATCAGAACCGTACAAAGAAAGGTTTGGTCAGAGAATTCTAATTGAATGCCAAGCATTGAATTTTCGATTACAATTAAACAACGAAGAAAACAGCGATTCTTTAAATCAAGTAATAATTGTTTTATTTATAATTTATAATGTAAAATTTAGATACATCACTTATTAGATTCTGATTTATTTTAAAGCATTAATTTTACTCTAAAAAATACTTTTTGAGTACCTAGTAAAAAACCAAAAATTTATCATTTAGAAAAATTTAAGATAGTATCATAATTTGAAAATTAAACATTGTTTGTAATCACGAGTGATGATTTTTTAAATTTACTTGTAAATTTTAAAAAAAATTATTAAAATATTTTACTTCAAAACTGAAGGGTCTATTATAAGTCCAATTTTTAAATAGCCCAACTTAATTAAACTATTAAACAGACAATTTAGACCAACATTTAAAATATCTTAATACATAAAAAATGTTTGTATAAAAAGTATTATTTGAAACATATTATACTATTTAATAATTTTTGTTCAAGTATCAATCAAATTTAAATACTTATATATCAATTATATTCCTTATTAAACATTATTAAGGTTTTATTAAAGTTATTTAAAATAATATTTTTAATTCTTAGTTTTTTTTCTTTTATATAGGTTGAACCATATTTTACAACCATGGCATTGTTTGATATACGTTCTGGTAAAAAAATATCTGAAGATTTCCATTTTGATATTAACCATGACAGTATGATAAATCTAATAAATCATGATAATCAAATTGATGGTCATAAGTTTATTGAGATATCGAAAAATTGTAAAGTGACAAAGAATTGGCTATTCAAGCAAAAACAAGTAATAATTTTGTGTAACTAAATACATATTAATTCTTAGATGTTAAAGTACGGATAAACCTCTATAATGATTAAAAATCTATACTTATCATATAATTATGCCTTTTACATTTTTACTTCAATTGCTATTTTGGTATTTACTGATTAATAAAAAATAATACTTCTTTAGGTAACTATAATATATTTTTATATCATAAATAATAAAATTTGAACATATGCACAATTTGGGTTAAATTTATGGAGGTGCTAGATTTATATCGATTAAAGTGATCCGTGGTGTGCTTTGCTCCTCACACCTCACTCCAATCATATACCTTCAATATACTAACTTATTGAAGTCTGTGCAATCTTTATCAATTTTTCATCAAAGTACTTTTAGTGGTTTGATTTAAAAAAATGTTAAGATTTGGTAAAGAAGTTAACTGTGCATCGATTGGAGCATATATAATATCTAATATTTTTAACAGTTATTCCTGTCAAGAGTTTTCTAAATTGAAAGCGCTCCAACCAATGCAAAGTAATCTACTGTTTATCCATTTAAACATACATAGGTGTGCGCAGATCTTGGTTTAAAATGTGACTTAACATAACTGACAGAAAAAAATATATATATAAATTACATGCAAATTACTGACTAGTTAGATCTAAATGTTTTACATATTTTTTTAAATAATATTACAATTTTAAAGTCGTTTATATTAATATTCAGTGAATTTTGTTGACCAAATACTTTGTTAAGGTACTAGTAGAGTAATTAAATTTTTATGTTTATACGAATAAACTAGAACCAATAATTTGTAAATACATTTTAAATTTTTACTTTAATTTCCTTATAAATCAATGTGGTACTATATGTCATAGGAAGATTAAGTAAAAATTGAATAATGCAGTTAATAGAAACTACAAGTCTAGGCAAAACATTATAAGAAACTCCTCCCCAATTCACCATATGATTCTATATCATACTTTTAGTATCGGACATTATACAAGGTCTAACATATTAATTTTAATATGTATAAACAATTACTTATAATATAATATATTATTATTTTGATTTCCGATAGGTATGTTTTATCATTATTACAGAAAAGATAAGGTCTTAGAAATAAATGTATCCAAACACCTATGACATAATATTATAATCAATACACAATTGGGGGTGCTTAACACTAATTTGCACATATAAATTTAAATTGTTTTTGAATTGCAGTATTTTACTAAAATAATAGAAGAAAATATAATATTATAAAAATTATTAATGAATTGTTACTTGTTTATTCACACTGTCATAATATATTTATATATTAAAAGTTTTTTTATTATATTTTCAGGCAATAATGTGTATATCAAAACCACATTCAGATATTTTCTTAGTGTTAAGAATAGACAAAGTACTTCAGGGTGGCATAGTACGTGTTTCTGAACCATATATTAAAGCAACTACAAATAATAAAGATAATGGTCTGAAAGTATTTAAAGCTGTTAAAAATATTTGTCATAGGTAAACTAAAAACATAACAAAAAACATGTTAAATCTCTATCTAGTTATAATGAAAAATAAATTATTACTTGGTTTTTTTTTTAGGTTAGGTAATTACCGAATGCCATTTGCTTGGTCTGCTCGACCTTTGTTTCGATTATATAGCTGTGAACTAGATACATCTTCTGATTTTATGACATTGTATAGGCAAGAGCTTTCCAAGTTAGGAGATGATGATATGGTGAAAATATTAATGGAATATCGCAAGTGAGTTGTGTTAATATTATAGTCATGTTTTAGTTTTTATACAATATTATAAAACAATTTTATTTTAAGACCCGAAAAAATGAACAAATGCGTTATAATCCCTGGTCACGTTCAGATGAAAATTCAACAGTTAACCAGCACTCTTCCAGAAAGTAAGAATCAACAATTAATTTTATTTCTTTTACATGAGTTATCATGGCATCATTTTAAGTTTAAAGTAAGTAAGATAGGTAGTTGCAGACATGTGTCTCTCTGGGTTTTTGCCATGATTATTATATTATTGTAAAACAAATTGGGATACAAATATTTTGATATTGTAATATCTAATGTGTATTAATTTAAATAATATTAAACAATTTAACTATTCAATTTAATTCATCATCACAATGCTTGATTTAATGAATTATATAAATTCCGTCCGAGTTTTTTTAAATTATGCTCTTATTTTTTTTTTTAATTTTTAGTTTTTAATTTAAATTTTTGTTTATTTAGACATACTGACTACATGTTGGACTCCAGTTAAACCATTTCCTATTCCACCTACACGAAATCATCCAATCATTGAGATTGCTGAATTATATCCAGACGCACAACCACAGACAGCTTATATTAATCACATGTATGTATATCCACTGTCTCTGGCATTTGATACACAAAAACATATTCCTCGAGCCCGAAACATTACATGTATGGTCCAATTATTTGATAGCGATAATATAGACTCCAAGCCTATTAAGGTAATTTCATATTTAAGCTGTTTCTCTTAAAGGTTGTCTATAAAACATTTTTAAACATTGATTCAAAATTGTATAGTGTATCTATGGGACACATGGTCAATTATTGAGTTCTATGTGTACTAATGTCTTATATCATAGTACAAACCCAATTTGGTATGATGAAATCAAAATAAGACTTCCAGTGCACATAACTCCAAAACACCATCTATTGTTTACTTTTAAGCATATTTCTGTAGATGGTTCACGTAAAAAGCAATCAAATATTTCAGTTGAAACAATAGTGGGATACTCTTGGCTACCACTTATCCTCAAATCCAAGTAATAATAATCATATTTATTTTGTCATATTTGTATATTACAACATTGCATTATATTATGTTAATTATATTTTATTTATTTAGAATCAACATGGACGCAAAATGTTTACCTGTATCTGTAGGTTTACCCGCGGGGTATTTATCAGTACAACCATTTGGTCTTGGAAAAGGAGTAAGTTATTTTCTCTAATACAGTTAATTGTTATTTGTAAATATTATAATAAAACTTGAATATCAAGTTAAGTAGTATAATCATCCCGTTGTATATTTATACCCATATTATGTAATTATGATGATATTAGATATGTAACAGATAGATATGATGATAAAATAAGTAATAGCATTAATTAAAAAAAAATAATTTGAATAAATACTTATTTTGTACTTCAGATTTATTAATTTATACTTTTGACTATTTTTTATTGTATACCTTTGTCCTTAAATCTTATTAAATTATACTACATTTAAGTGTAATAAGTTAATTAATAATATTTTTGGAAATTTTAAAATTAAGTTTACTGAAATTGATTAGTCTGTTTAGACTTTAGATTCATAATTAAATAATAATAATACTTAAACTATATACAACTATCTTTGAATAATAAAAACAATTGAATATGTTAGGAAACTATATTAAAATTATGTAAAAACATTTTAATTTACTATGAACTTGAAGTATATTATTAATAGTGTACATTTATAATAATAGTTGTTATTTATGTCAAGGCACATTTTTCCATTTTTTGCTATCCAAAAACAGTTTTTAGTTAGTATTTTCCATTTTAGACATTAACATCATTTAATTTTTAGTGATGTTATTGTCTTACTTATTAAGTAACCATAACTAAACATAAACATTATTAAAATGTTATAAATTATGTATTTTAATTTAGTATTGTGGACCTGAAGTATGTTGGATAGATGGACAAAAGCCTTTATTTTCATTCAAGTGCCATTTGTTATCCAGTATATATTCATCAGATAATCATATGCAAAACCTTTTTGCACATGCAGAACGTTTGGAACATAGTAAAATAACTACTATTATACCCCCTGAAACAGAAACATGTAAAATATTAAAAGTAATATAAACTTATTATTAAATAAATATATACATACTTAAATTATTTTTATTTTGTATTTCTTAGGCATCCCACGCAATTGATTTAATTTCTGTAATCAACTTTTTACCAACGTTATTCAATCAGTTATTTAATTTGCTAGCATTCACTTCTTGTACCAATATTGCAAGCAATATAATTAGGTTATTGGTCCATATAGTGGATTCAATTCAAGAATCTGGCCGTTGTGACACATTAAACATATACATTAAGGTATTTAGTATTAGTTATATTATTTGTATTAATTATTATTAAACAATGAATGGCTTACAGAAATAATAAAAATAATAAATAGTCTCTCTGTTATATAAATATGTATCTAAAAGGATAATTATTTTGTACAACCAAATTTTTAAATTCTATAAATTGATAATATTAACTTTTGTTTGGGTTTTTTTATTATCTTTGAACTGTTAAAATAATAATAAAAAAAAACATTTTAACACTACAATTATTACATGTAGACTCATTAGGCTGTATTCATGTTAGTTCATCCATAGATCTTTAAAGTATATAGTTGACAAAAAGTAAGTTAAGGTTAGGTTAGGTTAGGTTAGGTATCTTTCTCAATAAATAAAATGTGAAAGACTTTAATATTGTATTTCGTTTAACTTTGTAATATAATAAACTATTTTTAAGATGTTTTAAATGTATAATCATTTGTGTAAATCTTCTATTCATATTTTATTTTAATTGGAAATTATAAGTCATTGAAATAATAAAAATTAAACAAAATTTTAGATTGTATAGGGTAGCATCCCCAAAGTGTGTTTGAACCTAAGGGGACAATCTCAAGGGTTCCGCAAGATGTATGTGAATATTGAGAAAATTATTTTATATTATACATGAAAAAAAAGTTCATTGAAATAATAGTTACTAGTATAACATTGCTGTAAGAAATTAATTTTACAGAAATTTGGGTTTCACGAAACATGAAACTTTATCTTAAAGGTGCTGTGGTCATAAAAATTTGAGAACTTCTAGTATAGACTATAACTCTTGATAAGTTTTTTTTTAGATTTAACCAGTTGTTTTAGAGAAAATCACAAAGAACAAACCAATCAATAATAAATTAATAAATAATTAATATAACATATTGCATGAAAAAATAATTTATGAAATCTATCTAAATTTAAATACTAATTTAATAGTCTACAAGGTTATTAGTTAATACTGACTATTTTAATTAATAAATAATAATGTAAATATTTGTGATTTAAAATGTTTGTATGTTTATTTTCAGTATGTGTTTACTACTCCAGCAACAAACACACCTAATAACACTGTGCACGATCAACTCCTTGCTCATTTACCAAATTTACTCAACCCGGATAATACAGATTTTTTATTGATCAATAAATTTCTAGTCAACTCAAACTTCTTCTTTCAAATTGTAATAAAGAGTATGGGACAATATCTATTGACATCAAATAGAATTAAGGTAAAATTATAATTTTATTAAAAAGAGTGTTTTTACAAATCTCTCTTGCCTTATAGTAAGTTAGTATTTTTTAAGACACATAAAAAAATTACAAGATACTTACATGTAAATTATTGAACATTATTTATATACACTTTATAATTAAAAATAACCGTGTCATGAGAATTCATTATATTATTTGGCGCAGTGCTTGATTTTAGTGGTTACTGGTCATGTTAAGTTAGAGTATTAATTCTTTTATTATTAAAATAATTACATAATAAATATTACATAACTTATTTATTCATATATTATATTCAATAAATATATGTAGTGCACTACTACAACAGTTTCAATTGAACGACTTCTAAAGTTCACACTTACCTATATTTTTTTTTTCCAAATTTGAATAACAATAACTTACCATTAAGAATATTTGTTTAGTTCTTTGTTGATTTTAAAATACTTCATTAAGTAGCTCAGACTTAAGCGTAAATCTCGATCACCGTTTGTTCTAATGGAGTGATAAGATGACGTGATGTGTAAGTATTGCAAATGTGAATTGATGAATAAAAGTAGTTAATTTTGAGAAGTTTTCCTTAATATTTAATCACAAGTAAACTGGTAAAATTTGAAAATTCTTATTATTTAAAAGTTGTATACAAGAAGGAATTGAACACTAATAAATAAAGTAAATATTTTCTTAACTGTTGTGATTTTAAAAACTTGTACTTGGATATGCGATCTGTGTATGGTTAAATAATTTTTAAAAATGCATAAATATTTTTCATATAGATGCGTCGTAACGAAAGGTTTTCTTCAGAATATCAGTCTCGTGTTCATCATATGTTAATTGACGTACTATTGCCTTATGTCACTATTAAACACAAAGAAATGCCGTCACAAGTTGCCAAGTTAAATATGGCTGCAGCTCATTTCTTAAAGAAATGTTTGACATTTATGGACCGAGGATTTGTATTTCGACTGATAAATGTTTATATTAGCAGCTTGTCGACTTGTGATTCAACTTTTGTTAGAAGTGCAAAGTTATTATTCATGAAGATAGTTATATCACACGAACACTATGTCTCGTTCAATTTACCTGTCCAGAACGGACAAACACCACAAGGATGGTCACCACATTCTCAATATTACATGTCAGACGAATTTTGTCGCCATCATTTCCTAACAGCAATATTGTTGCGTGAAGTGTCAAATTCGTTTTGCTCGCCGTACGAATACCGTCACTCGGCTATCGCGTGTTTTCGCGATTTACTCGCCAAACACGAACTTGACGATCGATATCAATCAAAGGTATGTAATAATTTAGTAAAGTTCATATTGTTTTTTAATTTTAAAATTATTAGTATTTAGTAGATATACAATAGATTTCAGAATGACGTATATACTCGTATACTGAGTATTTTAAATTATAATATATTTTTTTTTAGATTTCAGTCAAAATGTACTGATTATAAATGTTATGAATTTATAAAATATGTTTATAGATCACGATAAATGTATTTATATTAAAAGAATGTCACCTTATAACAAAGCTAGGCACTAACAAGTTTAAGTTAAAGTTAAAGTTAAATTAGAAAGTCACTGTTTAAGTAACTTTTTAATTTAACTAGTTAGTTTTAATTAATAATAACTTTGTTACTCGATTAACTGTCACTAACGGGACCATTACAATTAATCGAATAGACGGTTGAAAGAAAAACAATACAAAACATAATTTTTAAATAAAAGTATGTATTTTATGACGTCATTTGCAGACAAAAATAATAAAACATGATAACACTAATCCGCACACACAGGCTACTCGTCAGTCATTGTTTAAATTAAATTTAAAACTATTAAATTTGTCCATTATTACCGCGTTTATTGCAAACTATTTTTATACACTTTATTGTTGCCGCGTTAGGCACCGCGACGAGTTTATTGCGATCGAATCATTAACTTTTTTTTTGACGGTGCAGGTCGATGACGGTAACAAAGAGTGACAGTAAATCGAGTTACAGTTAAACGAGTTTTTACTGTATAGTTGAATTTAAATTCTTGTCCTTTAACTCCAGTATGTGTAGGACCACGTGTCTATGGTTGTTATCTCCTTCCAATCTAAATCTTTAGGTGTCCCATGTATATATCGCATTAGTATTATATTATTTATTTTACAGGGACAAATGGCCCGAATTGCATCATTATACTTACCTTGGCTTGGAGTTGTTATAGAAAACATTGGACGTTTAGATTATAGAAAACGAACAATTAATCAAGTTATGAAGCGTCCTATAAAGTTATCTTCGCCGAGGTAATTTGAGAGAGAATTTCATTAAAATAATATTTATTTATTTGTATAATATATAACTATAGAATAGTGTGTTGTAACTTTTAAACTTTTGAATTTTAGACCCAATAACCTTACTAGTGACATTGGTCCAAGAATGTCTTTGAACTTGAGAGATTCTACATATTTTGCAGCAATTGCTAGCCACCGTAAGTTTTTCTTAGTATAATACTATAATTTTAAACCTACTAGGAATTTTAAAAAAGTATAGGTAACCGCTCTGCTATACAGTAGGTGTTGAGTGTACCTTGTCATTGAGTAAATCACTGTAATGTATACGTTACATTTAAATTTAATGATAAATAAATAAATCATTGCATAATATGAAAAACAATTCTTTAAATAAAAAAAAAGAAATAAACAATTTAAAATACCTATTAGTTAATAACATATTCTAATTAATATATTCTATATATATTATTATAAGCGGATGATATTCTAATAAAATTAAATGTCGTTAGTACTAAAAAATATCTTGCACGTTAGACTCTTAGATATACGTGACAACAACAATTTAAAAAAAATATCATCTGCTTATAATAATATATATAAAACATATTAATTAGAATACGTTATTAACTAATAGGTATTTTAAATTGATATTGTTGTTAAATATATCTAAGTACTGACGATATTTAATTTTAATATAGTGTCATATGTTTATAATTATATATAGAATATTGTTTAGAAAACTTATGTAAGATTATATGGTAAAAGAATTCGATTATAATTTCAATGGGTTAGAGTCGAGGTGAGCGGTATATGATAAGGTAATATGTACATACACTCGGTTCAATTCTAACACAGAATATTATATTTTTCTGCATTATAATTTGTAACTGATAACATATGATAGTTATTGATAATTAAAAAAAATATATAAGGGAATAAAATATATGTTGGTTACGTAGCGGATTGGTCGGGAATGGATGTGGTTAGGGGTAAATAAACATTGCGTACTTGTGTGATTGGGCGGTGGCTCGTAAGGCTCAGCGGCTCGTTCGGCTCGTTAAGCTAATCAGCTCGTTAAGTTAATCAGCTCATTAGGCTCAGCGGCTCGCCATCAGAATGTCCCTTTTCATACTACTGCAATGGATTTTCAATTTGTTATGTTGTTTAATTATTATAGTACCAAATTAATTTTCTTTGATTTTAAAAATTCACTTTTACTTAAGTTACTAAAAAAAAAAATGTAATACCCTACAAAACACATAAGAAGCGATCAAATTCAAAATTTAAAATTAGACTTCTTGAAGTATATTTTTTTTCATCCACTACTTAATGGTCTAAATGCACGAAAAAACAAGCAGTTTTCCACATCCTTAAGGTGTAATGCTGCAGGGGGCACACATATTTTGCTGCCTCATTACCCTCCCCCCACAACATTACCGATCATTACTGGTAATAAATAAATGTATCTATGTACCTATATAATAAAAATCTTCGTCGCATTGCTTTTTGGATAAAATATTAGTGTTGAGTGAAGATTTTTAGCATTTATATTAGAGCTGGGTCGATACTGATACCCGATATTAATATTGACCGATATTGGGACTATCGGTTTAATCGGGTATCGGTTTTATTTATAAACCGATAATAAAACCGATATAATGCAGTCGCATATAAATTTGTATGTAATGGTGGTGGGAAATTATTAATTTTTTTTTAGTGTACATAAAAATAAAAAGTTTAAAGAATATTTAAGATTTAATTTTTTTTGTTATTGACATTTTTGTTGTTCATCCTTTATTTAATAATTATTTATAAGCTTTACTTTATAATCTATATTTTTTATTTTTTTATTTTTTATTATTGCTCGTTGCGGCAATCTAATAGATATGTTTTGATATGTCACATGATTTAAATTTTACATCAGTTTATATCGGGTATAGGTTTTTAAAAAATATATTGGGTTTTTAAATTTTTTTATATCGGACCGGGTATCGATTTTATATCGGCAATATAAATCGGAATATCGGGTATCGGAAAAAAGTTCTATCGGCCCAGCTCTAATTTATATATAACATAAATCAATTATATACATTATAATCGAAAATTAGATTCAATCAAATAAAATATAATTTATGTTTTGTTTTGTTACTATGTAAACTAATAAAAATAACTGAAACTACAAAAAATACAATTTTTATGTGTGGAATACAAATAATAATTTCAAAAAATTGGCCAATATAAAGTATACGTTCTTCTTGAATTTCCTATTCGTTTCGGATGTTGGAAATCATATTAAATATTACTTATCTTTCTAACTATGTACGAAATGGTTAAATTGTTGTAATAAGTTATAACAAGTAAAAGAAATGTCTGATCTATTGAGTATAAATATTATGAACAACTTTTTTGACATTATTATACTACCAGAAATGGAGCCAATGTATATTTACACAAGCTATAAATAGTTGACTAACCATCATTGTAAAACCAAAATATTTATCGCTTAACTTAGAATAAAAATGTTTGGATATTTTAATAACTTAAAAATTTTATATTGGTATTATGTAATTATATTTACATTTTATTTTTCTTGAGTAATAAAATAACTTATAAGGATACTTTGAGATTTCTTCAAATTTTAATTAGTAGGATTTTTCAATTTTATATTCTATGCCACCTAATTTCACTCTTTTTGAAGACATTTAAAATTTAAAAAAAATCACACTTGTCAACCATCAACGATTTCCAAATAGTGATGATTTATACTTTTTTTTGTTGTATTAGGTATAATTATATGTTAGACGTTTTATGCGAGGCAGCTGCTGCCTTTTATAAACTAAACAATATGTGTATAGACACATATAGTAGATGCCTACATATAATATTATATAGATATTATTAGTATTGTACTATACTATGGACATCAATACAATTAAAAATAGTTTATATCTGAAAACGTTATTGTCCTATCGGATTTTATGCCATATACCTACAGCAACGCATTTATAAAGTATAAATAAATTCAAATCGAATTAAAAGACCATGGTCAATTTGACTAAAAAGTAGACTTTAGCGAGCTCGGGGCCAAATAGTTATAATATCCGTTATGGGCCCGAGGTCATGACCCCCCCCCCCTGCAACCCTAAACAATTTTAAGTACATTTATGCAAGTTTTCTACTTTGCCCCAGTGGCGTGTTTATAGGGGGGGGGTCATGAAGTTCTGCCCCCCCCTTGGCTCCATAAATACCTATCTAAACATCTAATATATATTAATATATTCTGTAGCAGAGCCCCTCACTTATGTGTTTGGAAGATAAGCTATGGACCCCCTCTTTGAAAAATATTCCTAAATACTCCATTGTTTTGCCCGTATTACCTATATATTCTATGTAGTATAAATAGTAATAATATATTATTATTTTTTTTAGTAACACCGTCCAAAAAATTAATTAGCCTGGATCATCAGCAACATGAAAAACTGATTAAAACTGATTCTAGTTTAAGTATAAATTCGTGTGCTTCAAATTTGTCTTCTCCGGATCGAACAAATTCATTGTCAATGTTTTCACAAGAAACTGCCGTTAGAAGAAATTCTTACGTATCCGAGTCGGATGTTTCAAATAGAAATCGACACTCTAGATCTATTAGTGGCACACAGACATTTCATATTTCTACGGATACATCAGTAAACGTAGTAAGCAAATTAGAACCAACTGAAGTCAAAGATGTCCTTGTGTGTTTTTTGTTTGTTTTGAAATATTCATCTCAAGATCAATTAATATCGTGGTGGCGTTACTGTACGGAACCAGATATTGTGGCATTTTTTAAGATTATTGAGTAAGTCAATGGCTAAAATATAATTATTTTCATACTACATACACACTTAATATTAAACTTGGAGTAACCTTGGGGGGATTTCCGCCCCACCAAAAAAAAGTGTATTTAATCCATACACATCATAAGAGTAGTAAATTTCTATTTTTCTACAAAGTATAGAATACATCACAATAAAACGATGTATGCTGGTATCTTGGTAAGATGCATAATTTTACAGTTTATGCATTGAACTATAATATACAGACAGAGAATTGCGGAATAAAAATTCCCGAGAAAAAAACATTCGACGAACAATCCCTGACCCTATACGAAAAATGATCCCCAGACGATATTTCTCACAATCACATGAAATTAATTAATCAAATATTTTTTTAAAGCTAATTAGTGTTATAATTCACCACATTTTTAATATTTATTACAAATATATACTAGGTTTAGTTATACTTGTCATTACACAAATTAATATATAATAAATCATTTTTAAACATTAACAATATTATTATTTTGTTTTATATCTTGATTTGAAACAACATATGTTAATGGTTCTATTAAAAGAATAGGTACCAACATGCATTAGCTATTGTTTGATAACTTTTTGTGTTATTTGACTTATCGATCATTCGAAATATTTTTATTTTTAAATATTGTAACTATAATTAAAACTTGTAAAAACTTGTGAAATAAATCAAAATATTGATAACATAGATAGGATACATTCAATTCTTATCAATCTATTTCCCAAAATAACATCAAATAATTTTTCAATTAATGATGAAAAAACTGTAAAAAATGTTACTAGTTATTACAAGCAATTACACACTTTAAAATTTCGTATTCCACACTTAGCATTTCGTACTACACACAATTTTAGTCCCTGGAGTAAGTTAAATTATTTAATTTTTACGTTTTTATTTTATTTATACATTTAGATAACGATAATCATATAAGGCTGTTTTTTAATTGTTTTGAAATTAAAAACGTACTTTAATTCTTCACTTTATATGGCCTATTGTTTTTTGTTAAGTTGAATTAGTTATCTATACTCCATGATGCGATTTTGAAAATTAGTTATTATATATTCTTCATTTACATCAAGAAGAAATCAGCGCACTAATTATTTTTTTTCTCTGATCCACGCGTAATATAGCAAATTGTACGTTCACAAAAATGATTATTATCATAAGATAATATATTGGAGTGAAATTACCTCTTATAAAATTTAAAGGTAAGATTATTGCCCAGGACACCCGATAGGCGTTTTGGTATATTTCAATTTTACAGCGAATTATGAGTTTTTTAATATGTACAAACAATTTACAGTTTTAAATACTCATAAAAAAACTCGTTTACTCGTTTTAAAAATTTAAATATAGTAAAAAGCCTATAATATGCTCTTGATAATAACCTTGTCTTTAAATTTTATAAGAAGTAATTTCACTCTAATTTTTAGAAATCAGTCCTTAGAAGAAATATTGGTGGCCTCTTTATATAAATAGAGTATAGTTCACCTAGTTTTAAAAATCACATCATTCATCCTACAACAATAGAAAAAATACTACTCAAAATAACCCAATAATAATAGACTGTATAATATATATATATTAGTATCAGTAACATATGTATATTGTTAATTTATGAGCATCTTACATATTTATTTATATAATTTTTTTTTTTAATATATGTAGGTTAAGTTTACAAGAGTTTCGGTACATGGGACGCCGACACATAGTGGAAGAGGCATTAGCTGCAAATAACCGTGATAATGTTCAGCCAACTTCTACTACTACAACAAAGAAATCCATGACATTACCTGCCCGGATGCAACCGCCATCCGAATTTAATGCGGAAACAACGGCTAATTTAAATAGTCAGACACAAATATCTCAATTAACACCTCCCATATTAAGTAGTAACGGCACAGGCAGCATTGGCCGAGTAGAAAATTCAAAAAAAGGTTATATCTTAGTACTAAATATTTAGTATATTTGTAAAAACTAAAAAGTGTACGCTAATAATATTTGAAAATACATTAAATCACCTAAATTTAATATTTATTTGAATGTGTAAATATGTAATTAATCCAATAATTATTAGGTATTTTGGTGTTGTTTAATAATTATTTAATATACCTGTACATATTTTAGATAACTCGACTAGTGATGACAACATGACATTTCGAGTACAGTCTGAAGCTAATCTTACAGCAGAAGTGGGTTTAGTTGTCCTTGATGCTCTTTCATCTTATTGTGTACATTTTAAGGATACATTAATGGCTTACAACGGTGAAAATGACATCATGGAGAGCGTTTTTTCTACTCTCGTGGCGTTTTTATGCATTCCACAATCTACATTAGTCTGTGGACATGTGTTCGCTACTCTGAGATCGTTTATTAATAACTTTTCTTGTGTATTATTTAAAGGTATTAAAACTTGGTACCTTATCTTACTAATTTAAAACTATTATAGATTGTATATGTAACCATTATTTGTTAAGGTACTGCTCATTTAGTCGGCAAACTTTGCTCCCAATTATTGAATGGGTGTAATAGTCGGTCTTCCAAGGTACGACAAGAATCCTGTGCTGCTCTTTATCTGTTAATGCGAAGCAATTTTGAACTTTCTTCGTCAAATATTACCAGAGTTCATTTGCAAACTGTCATTGCCGTGTCACAGTTGTTAGGTGACTTGACGTCTGCCGGTCTCAATAACTCACGTTTTCAAGAAAGCCTCTCGTTAATCAATAGTTACGCTAATAGTGATAAAGTAATGAAAAATACTGGTACGTACAAATTTATAGTTTTATCTTAAGTAATATAATAATATAAAGTAATAATTTTAAAGAAATATTTCAATTTTTAGTCGAATACTATTGTAATTAACTGAAACTTTATTTTATTTTGAAATTTGTTCAAAAACAGATTTATTAGCTACCAATAATTACTCGGTTTACTCCACTCTTCACTTATTAGATAATTATTTAAAGGATGTCAGCGCAATATTTGTTTAATCTCAGAACCAATGTGTTCATGAAAATCATTTTTAAGATTTTTGAATTATCTAAGAGTCACCTGTCACTCAAATTATAGAGGATATTGTTTTTGATCGTTTGTCATTGGTTTTACTTTTATATTTTTATTTATTATTTATATACTATATTAATATTCAAATTTAAAAATAAACATTTTTTGTAAATTTCAATTGATATTTAATTGTTTTAAGTCAATATTTAGACAAATCAAAATGTCCTACCCTCAAAAATAGTTATCTGTGTAATTTTTTTAATGGGTGATTTTACAAGATTAATCAAAAACACAAACAAAATTATTTTGCGTGAACATATTTTGTCTAAGTTGTGCGTGGTTTAGAGAGAGAAAATAAACAGTGCACTAACATCAACTAAAGACTTATTTAAATACTAAAATGTTTTGTTTTTATGTAATTTAATCGCATACTATGAGTACCTATTTACGAAATAATAATTTTATATAGTATATTTAATTTAAGTTTTTCCGTTGAGCTATATATAATAATTTTAAGTCGTAATAACTCGTGTTATCCATGTCAAGTAAATCTGCTTACTAATTCTGAGTCCTGCAGGCTATTTATATATATATCTATAATTAAAAACATAATAAAAATTATTTATTTATATATTTATTAAAACTTTAAAAAGTCTATTCATACATAGTACATATCTTTTTTACTTGTATATTCGACCATTGTAATTACCTAAATGAGTTTGGCTCTTAGGTTTTCCAATGCAAGTGAAGGATTTAACAAGACGCGTGAGGACCGTACTGATGGCGACTGCTCGTATGAAAGACCTGAACCATGACCCCGAAATGCTGGCTGATCTCCAACATAGTTTGGCGAACTCATATGCGTCAACGCCCGAGTTGCGTTTAACTTGGTTACAGACTATGGCTAGAAATCACGACGACAACGGCGATTTTTCAGAGGTTTGGGCACAATATTAATTAATTAATTAAAAAGAGGACGTCGTACCCGCATATTTTTGTCTCCGTCTTACACACGTACGACATACCAAATTTTCGTTCACCATTTTCAATAGTATGCTGTCAGTTTTGATATTAGAGTGAATTGACCTATTATCAAACATTTAGGTATACAAAAACATTATCTATGTTCTCTCTTTGGTTTCTACAACATTTTAATTTTTAAGTGAGTTATGAGTATGTGAAATATTTTAATTTGAAAATGCTCTAACCTTAAAGTTTGATAATAGGTCTATTCACTCTAATATCAAAACTAAGAACACACTTTTGAAATTTGTGAACGAAAATATGCTGTCGTATGTGTGTAAGATGGCTACCTGTGGGGACGAGTGGACCACGTCTTTTTAACAGTGTTCGGGATTAATAGCATTTGCATATCCGTACTCTGGATACCGGATGTATCAATACAGCAGGGTGATATCAATTCGTTTCAGAATACGGAGAACGATTAAATTATGAAATTTTATTTCGCATATCCAACAATTAGTGTTAAATTTTGAAATAATTCTTAATGTATATCACCATATCAGTCTGAAATGTAAAGTATTTATTGATTATTTCAAACGGTATTATTATTAAAAGAAGAAAAATAATACTATTGTTACTTAACGTGGGAATCTCGATAAATAGTAAATACCTACCAGTATTTTTTCATAGGTTTTTCTTAAACATTTTTAAAAGTATATTATTTTAATAATTATAGATTATAGGTTCTTAGTGCTTTATAAATAGTTATAAGAAGTCCCGAACCGCCCGAACCCCGCTCATAATGTAATAAAAGCAGCATGCGAAACTGCAGTAGAACGTACCTACATATTGTATACACCATACGTCCATACGTCCATATACACATAATTATACGATGTTATGTCAGTATGCATGTCACTGCAGATGATCGAACTTTTGAACTACAGATTATTACCTATAAATACCTAACTATCAAGTTATTGTTTTCAGGCCGCCTGCTGTAGGCTCCACATTGCGGCGCTCGTGGCGCAGTACCGGAAACTGAAGGGAACGCAGGGATGGGGTGCCGAAGCGTTCGGGAAAATCTCGTCGAATATTGCCAGGGACGAGACGGGCCTTCAGCTGGACTCCGGCGGCGGTAGCGTGGCGGCAAACGACACGCTGTATGGGGAGCAGGCCCTTCTGGAACGGCTGGAGGCGTGCGCAGTCAGCCTACGTCGGGCCGAGCTATACGAGTGTTTCGGCGAGCTGTACAAGCTGGTCATACCTGTGTACGAGCACCGCAAGGACTACCACGCGTTGGCCGACTGTTACCGGACTGTCGGCATCGCGTACGACACGGCCGTGTCCGCCCGTCAGTCTGGCCGCCGGATGCTCGGCCGTTACTATAGGGTCACGCTGTTCGGACAGGTATGTTCCGTATTGTATATGTTCTATATGTTACCTGCGGTGGTGTACTGGCGTTATCTAAGATTTTCAAAAGGGGGAGGGCACATACGAATATACCTACTATTATACATACGTGTAATATATACAAATAATACATAAATAATAATAATCAATTACTACCCAATTAATAACCATCAATATTTAATACGGTCGGTGTGGGGAGGGGCAAAGCCGCTATAGGATCCCCGTGGATACGCCGGGGACCTATCGATTCCGCCAATGTAGCATCGATTCCGCCAGTTCAGGTAGTCTAAAAACAACCTATTGATTCCGCCACCAACAAATTTTTACCTCGACCAGGCAACTGCTGCTGTCAACCCGTTTTTGTTATAATAATAATAATATATTTAAAAAATTTAAATATAAATTAATTTAGTCAAATATAGTTTTAAGTTATACAATGATATGTTTATAGTATAATGGATGCCAAACTAAGGCAATGTGAATTAATATAATATAAAATAATACAATATAGTTAAATAAATAAAATGTTACAATAATGATAATATAGGTTTTTACAAATTAAGTCAATATTTAATTTTACTATAAATTAATTTAGTCAAATATAGTTTTAAGTTTTACAATGTTATTTTTTATAATGGGATGATGCCAAACTAATGAAATGTGAATTAATATAATATAAAATAATACAATATAGTTAAATAAATAAAATGTTACAATAATGATAATATAGGTTTTTACAAATTAACTCAATATTTAATTTTACTATAAATTAATTTAGTCAAATATAGTTTTAAGTTTTACAATGTTATTTTTTATAATGGGATGATGCCAAACTAATGAAATGTGAGCGGTTAATTTTTTTAGCCTCATAATCTTTTAATAAATCTTCGATTTTTTTTTTTTTGATGAATATATTTTGTGTTCTTACTAATTTTTGTTTTGTGAGTTGACCTGAGAATAATGTACGTATCTGTTTGGATCCTTGTGTTTAAGACGTGTATAAATAAAAAAATGTTTGGGTGTGATTTTGTAAACAAAGAATTGAGTTTTGCATGGAAAGATTCACAACTATTTGTGGTTCGCTCAGAACTAATGGAGAAAGAGGCCCAAACATTGGGTGGAAATCTCGAAAACTCGTCAATGTAGTTTTCAGTTAAATAATCACAAAATGTTAACATTTTTGGATCATTAGGGCAGTGTGCCATAAACTCTTCTATAAAACAATCAGAAACTTCTTCTGGGCTTAAAAAAGAAAGTCCGAATATTTTTCTTAACCAGATTCCGGACTCACAGTTTTTATTTGGACAATACTATTAGTCGTTTTTCGTATCATTACGCGTATACAAGTTAGATTATCATCAATTAGCGATAACATTTTTATACAGGTATTTCATATAATATTTATAATATAACTATGTAAGTAAAATAAAACTAAAATGTTCGGGAAGATTATTTTTTCCCTGGCGGAATCGATAGGTCGTTTTTAAACTACCTGCACTGGCGGAATCGATGCTGGCGGAATCGATAAACCTTATACCCAAGTATAAAAAGGTCTGGCGGAATCGATGAAACCCCGATACGCCACATGCATATATGTTACCGGTATTGTGCACGTAGGTTTATGCGATTCCGTAAACGTAGGTATAGAGTTGCATTAACAAGTTGGGATGTAGTCAAACGTACGCAATCGTGTTCTACCCGTCAATTTGCACCGAAATTGACCCTAAATATTTACAACATGTGTAATTTGATCCAAAATAAAGATATATAATTTACAATATAAATATTCAGTTTCTAAGTTTGTTATTATAAAAAAA
The DNA here is from genome assembly GCA_027563435.1 of Nasonovia ribisnigri. NCBI lineage: Eukaryota > Metazoa > Arthropoda > Insecta > Hemiptera > Aphididae > Nasonovia > Nasonovia ribisnigri. The sequence continues at coordinate 377,406 of JANEHU010000372.1, read as the reverse complement.
TCTTAGTCAATTAAAATTAACATCAATATTTTTATAATTCACTGTTACAAGTTTTTTGTATTTGTATGCAACTAATGCAATGAACGGTGTTCTTGATATTAATTTGTTGTTATACTGGACAGGTTGGTGAAACAATCACCTAAATTAATTAATGATGCTCTAAAAACGTTTAAAAATTCCTACTATTTGAATAGTCTGTCGAATTATTTCATATTTAAAACTATCTATAGTGCCCATCACTTTGGTGCAAATTACAAACACTATTTTCAACTATCTATGGTAGTGCAAATTACATACCTTTATTTTGTGCAAATCACAAACTCCCACAGTTTGTCTATTAGCTATAATTATACCGATCATAAACATTGCATTTTCGCAACGCCATTATATTATCATATGATGTACGTTTAAGTATATAAATATTATAGGTATATAATAACTATATGCTTATAACTTATAAGTATTATGTATTCATATTAAAATTGTTTATACTATTATAACCGTTGTAATGTTGTGTATAATAAAAAAACTTATTTCTTTTATTGCTTACAATGTTTTTTTTTTTGTTTAGGCATATTTCGGCGATCAACACGGCGTTGAATTCGTGTACAAAGAACCAAAGCTAACACCTCTATCGGACGTATCTGAACGATTACTGTGTCAATACGGTGACAAATTTGGTCGAGACAACGTACGCATAATTATGGATTCTAGTACCGTAAGTATTTTTCAAAAAATATTCCAGTACCTATAGGTATTGTTTTTTTTTATTTTAATTTGATTTACTTAACTGTTTTTGTAATATGTTTTATACTAATATTTACCGTATATAGATTTCCATTTCTGAATTGGACGTGAAATTCGCTTACATACAAATTACTCACGTCGTGCCATATCACGGAGAAAAATACATGGACATTGATAACGATTCCGTTTCCGAGTTTGAACGCAATCACGACATTGATAGTTTTGTCTTTGAAACACCGTTTACACTTGGCGGCGGCCAATCTCAAAGTGGTCCGCGCGAGCAATGGAAACGACAGACAATTATAAAAAGTAAAATTTCAGTGTATATTTCTATTATTATATAAAATTGAAATTGGAATAACTGCATCAGAGCAAAACTTATCATCAAAAAATTATTATTCCCTAGCTGAGTATAAATTTCCATATGTCAAAAAACGTTTACGAGTATGTGCTAGACGTGAAATAGAACAATGTCCTATACAAGTAGCCATAGATGAAATGTGCCAGCGAGTTCGAGAATTGAGACAAACTGTATCTGCTCAGCCAACGGATGTAAAAAAATTGCAGCTACGTTTACAAGTAAAAATTGTCTACTATAATAATATCGTATTCCAACGTCCACTCGTATATTATAGTTATAAAAAATATTTACTACCTAACAAACATTAAGTATGTACCTACTAACCTATTCCGGAGTTTTTTTTTCAAGTTCGTAGGTTTCAGACAAATTTAAATACTTATATTAGTTAAAAATTATATACATTTTCTTTATTGCATTCAATTTTTTTTACAAGTAGGTATATTATTGTATTGTAAAGTCAATACATTTAAAAATCTAAATATTGTTCTTATGTAGGTATTTGTTCTATTATATAATAGGCACGTGCAATAAATATTTATGTATTATGCATAAACAAAAGTTTATGTGACACCTATTTCTAATTAATTAATATTTGTATAAGGTCAAATATTAAATAACACGTAGGTACCTATGATATATTTAACGTGATCTTATTATAAAATGTATTTTATTAATTCTGATCGCTTCATAATTCATCTACCAGCTTCTTATTAAGAGAAAATATTTTGTTTATAAGTATTTTTATAATATTTTATATTGATAAATAATAAAATATTGCACAATATACCTTCAGTTAAAGATTTAGTTATATCGAGAAATTCAAGGTATTTTTTATCAAACCTATCTTGTTTACAAATTCATAATTGTATACATATTTTTCTATGAAAAAAAAATTTCATTGCTGTACACAATTTTTATTAGTTTGTCACTTTACAGGGAAGTGTGTGTGTTCAAGTCAATGCCGGTCCTTTGGCTTACGCTAGAGCGTTTTTGGAACCACAAGCTGTGCTTGAATTGCAGGCCGACAAAGTTCAAGACCTCAAAGATACGTTTAGGTGAGTTTATACAATAACATATTTATATACGATATGCGTATATTATAATACAACTATTTTGTATTACGACAATGTATAAAAGTTACGAGAATAAATGCATAGATTATTCTGATCCAAGGGCAGAAGGAGTTCACGTGGATATACGATGCACCAAACCATATTTTATTTTAAGCAAGTTGTTTTCTTCACGTGAATTGAACGTATTGCTGTAAAACACGTAGTCGAAGTAGTGATTATTGACATTTGTATTGTTATAATTTATTTTTTAATTATCAGACTCGATAGAAGACTCTAGCTGCGTGAGTATATATAGGTCAAATTATGTAGGTGATGATGAAATTGACTGCAGCTAGTGGTCAGAGCACATACTGCACAATCATTTACCTACTTCAAACGATGATCGAAAGTTAACGATTTTTTTAGAATAACATTAAACTCAAAACGATTTCCTCTAATGATGAATATAATGATGAGTAGGTATATCGAGTAATAATAGTTATCATCCGTACCTAATATAATATTACTTTCGACTTATTAACAAGCAACAGCCATTCATTTTGATTCGCATTCGTTTACAGTTTTTACATTTTACTAAACATCAAGCACGAAAATTTCCCCGTTTTGATTGGAAAAAAATAGGTTGTTATAATATATTTTAATCGTTATTTGTTTTTTTTTTGTTTTAAAAAAACCAGAGAATTTATCAGCGCATGTTTCGATGCGTTGAAGTTGAATAGAATGTTAGTATCTACCGATCAAATCGAATACCAAGACGTGATGCAAGAAAACTTTTTGAAAATGTGTCGTGAACTTTCGGAGTGCATTGAAAGCGATTCGCTATGGCGTGATGTGTTGCAATCATGTACGTCTCCCGGTAACGATAGTCGAACACTGTTTACTGCAATTAGCGGTGCGAGTCAAGATTCGTCAAACGCATAACACCTGTAATATACGGCCCTAATTTAAACGAAGTATCATTTACGTAGGGATTCGATTTTATTCTTCAAATTGTTACTAATCTAAACTATATTATTTAATGTTATTAATTATTATTATTATTACTATTATTATTATTTTTATTATTATTATTATTTATTATTATTATTATTATTATTATTATTATTACATACGTTATGACTAAGTAATTATAATTATGACTACCGCCATTGTGTAACTATCGCCTCTCCAACTTTTGCCATTGGGGCTTTGTTATTATTTTAATAAGGTATTTTTAAAGAAAGTATATAATATATACTTTCTTTATAATATAGCTGATAATCTATCTTACCTGTAATTTGATAGGTGTAAAATATTTAGACCTATTAAAGATAGGTTAGGTTTATTAAGTTTAAATATTTTGTTCAATCATATCGAGACATTGAGTCAATCAAAATTATGGACAAATGAATATCCTTCTACACATTATAAGCTTACAGTTTTTATTATACTTACCTAATGCAATTTTCCAGAATAAGATCAATTAATATTAATTTTTATACTGTATTACGGATATATTAAAGGTAGATTATTTAGCTTGTGTGTGCTTTTTTAGATAACATAAATAATTATTGTTATATAATAATTTTAATGAGAAAATATTGTAATTTATTACTTATTGTAAAGCCAAGAAGGAATACATATTTGTTGAAAAATAAATAAACCATAAGCTGTGTCACATATTTCATGTTTGGCATAACTCATAACTCTCAATATACCTATCTAGATATATTATATTCTATAAATTAAAACCTAGTACTTAAGTGAGTACTTGTCTTGTATACTACCTACTGTTGAAATTCTGGCAGTACTAAAAATACCTACTAAATTAAAATATATTATCTAATAATGTAGTAAAGGAAAACATATATTGATATCAGATTACTATATGGTGCTTTAACTCTTATAATGGTTTATAGTTTATATCAATCAATAAAAATTAATTTTAGGTAAATGATATAACTAAAAATACAATATAGCTGATGCCTGGTCCACATGCATTATTTATAGTAGGAGTGGCAAACCTTTCAAGTTGTTTCATAATTTTTTAATCATTTTTGATAAAAGTGGGCAAGGTGGATAGATATTTAAAATATATAAGGCAAAGTGTTACATCTCTGCTGTACATTAGGTGATGTGTAGGTCACTGTAATATATAAGCTAAATTTGAATTCAATGATATATCATTGTATACGTAAAATAATTCTGAGCGAAGGCCTATCAGCCTCTATTGCTAAGCCTATTTTATAATATATTTATATTGCTATTAAGGTAATATTTATTTAACTATATCAATGCAGTACAGTAAAACCTCCTTATAACGGAATCGCATGGCACCAACTATTTTTTTCCGTTATAAGGAGAATTACGTCTTATAGAGGTTCTGTTATAAGAAGGTTTTACTGTACTTTAATTTTTGACAAAAACATTATATTTAAAGATGTCATTGTGTATATAAAATATAATAATATATGTTGAATGTTCTAAATCCCACAAAAAATAATTTTTAATTTAAGAAAAATAACTAAAATCGTTATTTGTTAAAATATCTAATTTTTTCTAAAAAATAAAATGTCTATAAAAAACTGTGTTTATACATATTTTAGATTTATTGGGTATAGTATGTAACTATGAACTACTTATGAGCAAACTTCTATTCAATGTTCAATCCTTAGATATAAAAATTGAATATGTTTAACTTAAAAATTATTTGCAAATTCTTGTGATTTTGCAAAAATATGAACTTCAAAAGTAAAGAAAAAAGAAATCATACCAATTTATCTTTAGTCTATTTAAATTTCTATAATAACAACTTATGAGAAACCTTGTGTTATATTTTCTAATATATTAACCCAACAAAAAAATGTAACAACATTTATAGAAAAAAATTAATAAAATTGAATAAATGACAGTCAAAATAATTTGAAAACTGATTGTTAAGATGATACTGACTAATGGTTGTACATCAGTAAAAAGCAATAAATTCACCGCTGTATTCAGAATCTAAAAATGTACACAGTAATGTATTATAAGAACATTTACTAGATATTTTTTTTTTGTTTGACAATTTTGCATCCCCACCTACAAAACCATATTAGATATATTTTTATTTTCAAATCAGGTTTGTATGTAATTTGTTACATTTTAATTTTAATGTAACACAAGCAGCAATAGCTACTTCTGTCCATGTTTTGATTTAATCACATTCACTGTAGAAAAATAACTTTCACAACTGTATGTCGATGTGAATGGTGAAAGCATGGAATGAGCAAATATTTTCAGTAAGAAGTATAACTGAAAGTATATTTTTAGTAAAAAATATAACTTAAAGTGACTTCTATCAACATTTTCTTTTTATACATAGTAACTACATTATTGAAAAATAATAAAGAATTTTTTTTCAATATTTTCATTAAATACAAGATTAAACTATGAAATAAAAGTACTGGACGATTAAAATTTAACTAACATAGCCATAGACCATAGTGCCTAACGCTTAGGCATTTTGCATGCATATCATAGATTCACCACACCAATAGGAACTTACAAATTGTCTGTAACAATTAAGAAATATATTCATACAACAAAAATAATACTTTGGATTTATCTGGCACAGACATGCACATGTAACACATTTTTAGAGGAGTATCACGATATCAATTTTATTAAATGTTAAAACTTTTAAAGAAAAAAAAAATAATTAAAACCCCGTACTAAGAAAAATATAACTTTTAAATTTAAGCAAAGTAATATGTGTTGTTTTTATAATATGTAATAATAAAAAAAATATAGTGATACATATAATTTACCTAAAAAATGTATTCGATCTTATATTTTTATTATTTAACTTTATTAAATTGTTTGCTCATTAACATAAATGTAATATAAAAATAATATACAATGAATTACATCTTAAAGATTGTTTATTTTATTTAAAAAAAAATTATTAGTAGGTAGTAAAAAATTGTTCTTGAAAATTATTTTTCAAGCGGCGCATAATTGAGAAGCTTTTCAATTAAATCAACGTGACCAAGTAACATACGTCTACAACAATATCGCTTAAGTCCAAGTGCATCCAGAGCATCACTGAAAAAAATTTAAATGCATATGTAAATTAAAATAGATTGAAAGCCACGATCAAAACAAAGAATTAACATAATTAAAGACAGTTTTAAAATTTGACATGTAAAAATACATATTTTATTAAAAGCAAATTCTTTAACAGGGAGCTTAGCAATTATTAAGTGTCAATTGTTATAAATATAAATATAATAAATAGCAAATATATTATCATTGAGTATATTATATTGTACAAAATATACTCAATGACATTATTAAGTGTTAGACATTTTACATTGTATATTATAACTATGTAATTGTAAATTAGTTTGTACTGAATTAGTTACTTTATTATAAGAGGCAAAACGAGCAATAGAACTACCTATGTAAGTACAGAAGGACATAACAAAAAGAAAAGAAAAAAAGGTATTTGTGGGCTGCTTGAATTTAATTTTCCTAGGCTGAAAAATATCACTAATCCACTCTTATATCTATACATAATAAATATTATGTGAATTTTGAGTCATCAACAAAAGTATAACAAATATATTTAGCTACTTTTATATTACTAGTTCACATCATATATAAATGAATTAAAAATTAAACCCCTTTATAAACAAGTTAAAAAAGTGGAGAACGGTAACCTCCAAAAAAAATATGATACTAGGTACCTACATAATATCACAATATAATTATAGCAGACTTGAAATCAAAGATTGAAGAATTTAACAGACAAACATGAGCCACTAAAGCATGTTTAAGAGACCAAGATCATTATGGATTCATTAAATGCGTAGTGAATGTTTATGTAACACAGCATTTTAAAATGAACCTAACGGTAAAATGAAGCAGCGTAGTTCATAGAACACTTAGAAAAATTGATAGGTATCAAAAGAATTGTTACAGATGGACTAGACCTGATCAATAATATAACACACACGCTAGGAAGGAATTATAAAGTATAAGAGTTTTTCTATTTTCATAATCAGTACCTTCTTAAGAAACAAAAATGTACAACGAAATATTAATGTTTATGTCGGAGGAGTAGAGAGTCAATCCTATCAGTCTTATTTCTAAAACGCCACATTGATTATACAATACATAACTAACCAATGCTAATGCCAAACAAAATATTACACCATACAACTCACCCTTCTGTGTATTCAGCTTGTAGTAAGCCCAAGTAACTCTCCCACTTGTTCGCTATGACCTTTCCGCACGTGAAGCACCGGATCGGAATGATCATTTTGATTGATTTACAGCAACACTAGTGCGTGGGTTAGTCAATTAACAACGAACTGAATGCGAACAAACGCAAACTCGTAAATATTAAATTGTAAAATAATATTACGGCTGTTATCTAGTATCTACGAAGCACGAATGCGTGCAGCGGATTCCCCGCGGTATTCGGTACAATCACGTAAACCTTTGTCGTGGCAGTGCAGCCACCGGTCGTTGAGCCGACGCCGGCGATGCGTTACGTTCCGAACAACAGTGCCGGTGCGCCGCCGACGTTCGACAAAAACGTGGTTTACGATCACACTGCGCATGCGCGACAAGCCGATCCGAGCCTCCACGCCCATTAAATTGCGCAGTAATAATATTTATTATTATTATTTAATTCCCTCTCACATGTGCCCCTCGCCCCTCCCCAGTCCACGGTACGCGTCGTAAATGAGCTCGAACTGCGACAGAGTGCAATACTCGAGTTCTCGACAATAGTACGTTTTGAACGCAGCCGTACCGGATTTCGAGGTTTCGAACGATTTGGCATAATCGAGGTTCGTTGTTCCGATCAGACGGTCGTTTTAGGAGACTGGACATCGAGTGCGTCGTTCGTGCTTCACGTCTATCGACACGATACGCCCGGCCGTGCAGCGTGAAATATCTCACGTGAGTACCTACCTCGACAACGTATTATTAATAAATTTACGGTCGCCGTCGATCCCTGGCCGCGATACAATAATTAACCACGAACCGCAGGGTATCGCATCGCCTGTCCTTCGTGCGAACGCCGAGCTGCACGAACCCTAGTCCGGTGAACAGCAGGATCTTACACCGGCGCATAGCCGTCCAGTCCGGTCGGTGCTATAAATGGAAGATATAGCGTTCGCCGCATTTGCAGCTGCAGAAGCGTCAACGTTCGCAGCGACCGCGGCCAGAGAAGCAGCAACCGCCGCCACTGTAGCAGCCAACGCCGCCACGGTAGCGGAAGCGGCGGACGCGTCCAAAGCAGCCAACATCTCGGCTTCGATAGCGGTGACCGCAGCCGCATCAGCAGCAAACGCCGCCGAAACGTTGGCGGAAATCATAGCCCAAGCGTTACAGATCGAAGAGGGAGTGTTGGCCGAACGCACGGTTGCCGCCGCTTAAGCGGGACGTGCATATCGTTTAACGTCCACGTAATCCACCACACAATTCGCTTAGGTCACGTCAACCTTCTCCTTGGCTTTTCCGTCTAGTGCACCAGGTAATTGATTCATTTATTTTTAATCGCGTTCAGCTACATGACTGGTGTACTGCATTCCGTTGTTTCTTCTAAACTGCATTATTTTTTAATTTTATATTCGTTTGATATATAGCGATAAAAAAACAGTACCAGGACCACTATAAAATCCAACATGATTGTCAACACCCCCGTAAGTACCAGTTTTTTACCAAAATGAATACGGGTTTTCGTTGATTAACCATAATTGCATGATTTGTTCATACAGGCTTATTCTATTTCGGATCCTATCTCTTTGGGCGAAAACAATGGTGAATTTGATACCTCTCCTTCAGTGTATGAGCCAGCTGAGGATACATTTCTGATGTTGGACGTTTTTGAATTGGACTTGGAGCAAGTGATTAAAAACCGGTTTTCAAAAACAAATATGGTTGGTTCGTCTGCCAAATGTGGGCCACTGATGGTCGTTGAATTAGGCAGTGGTTTTGGCATCCTTACTGCTGCTATATCAAAGGCTCTGAGTGATACTCTTTCATCGATTGCTGTCGGAGCTCACTGTATAGCTGTAGACATGAATCCAACTGCATGTCTCAAAACCGTTATGACATGCAAACTTAATGATGTTGAAGTGAGTGTATAAGTTATATAATTATTTTTAAATATACATTTTTGTGACACATTTGTGTTTTTATATGTAGGTGGATGCAGTACGTGGCGACCTACTGACATGGATGCGACGCCCTGAAACAACCGATATCAATAATGATTCTAAGAAAGAATTGTTTGGTCCCATTGATATTCTTTTATTCAATCCGCCATATGTCCGAGGCCCAGAGGGTGAACTTGCACCAACACCTAGAGTAACAAAAAATGAAACTAACGATCAGGCTAAACATCAAAAGCTAGTAGCGGTGGAAGATGCCGCTTGGCTGGGGGGTGGCCCAGATGGAGTAGATGTGCTTAAGAGGTTGGTATTCGTGTATGACTACTTCATGTACTTAGCAGCTATACCTATACTAATTTAATAAATTTTGTACGATTTTTATTAATTAGAGCCCTGCATCAGGCAGCAGATCTTCTATCAGAATATGGAGTATTTTATGCATTGATGATTGATTACAATTATGATGCACTGGTACGAGATGAGATGCAAGCTCGGCGTGATCGTTCTGACCAGAATATTTATTATGACGACTTGAACAATATAGAGTTGACAACTTTTGGAAGCAGCCCTGCTAGCAGACCATTAGTATGCACACGTATCTTGTCCCGGAACATCATTGGTGAACGCTTAGCAGTATACCGAATTTATCGACCTATAGACTTTAATTAATTGCACCCTGCATTATGTCGGACTGACTACCATCATAATGCATTTATTTTATTAACATTCCTTTATATTTATTTTTAATTTTAATTCATTATACTTCATTATGGGCATTTATTGCTGCATTTGCTGTATCCCATTCAATTTATTTCTATAATACTATGTATTACACAAGTCAGTTAAATTAAAAATATTAATACAGAGTCTACTTACATACGTAAATATTATTTTTTATACTGTAAAATATATTGCTATAAAACAGTCCATTCGTTCAATTTTTAACTTCTTTTTTAATTTTGTATTTTGAATCACATTTTCGTAGTTTTTATCAGTTTAATTTTTTTATACTGTGTTGAACTTTGAAGCCAATTAATTAACAAAAATATTATTTATACTCGTAACATTATTAATTATTTGTTTTAAATTAAAAAAATATAAACGTTTCGTTTTTATTAAGAAAATTGACTTGGAAAATAAATAAATTTTATAGTTTTCAATTTATTAAGAATTATAACAGTTGTAAAATAGATGGATATTCTATATTTTTTCATCTTTTCAAGTTAAAATATTTTTGTAGTATATTTTGTACTTTGGAAAGTAATTAAAAATAATTTTACTACACTTCACTTGAGTGTTCAAATTTATTTCACATTTTATATTTCATATAACATAATAAATATTAAACTAATCCTTAAGTACTTAGCACATTAATTTTTAAGTGATATCTCTATAATAATATATTATTTATATTAAAAAAATATGCTCTTAAAATAGGGATTACTTGGTTAATTATTTTTGATAAAATTTGATGTTTTTAAAGATGAATTTGTAATTGAGATCTATAAATAATGAACTCCATTACTCTAATTAACCCATGTCACCAACAATGGTAATCACATTGGGATTTATTTTTAATAACTTTTGATAATAAAATAATATATTACACTTTTTAGGTCATATTTTTATCACAGAATGTAAAATATACAAATTGTTTCCGAGTACCTAATCAACTTTTATTTTAAATTTAAATATTTTATATTGTTTAATTATTTATTACTTTAATTTAGTCTTTAATTTTTATGAATTATACATCTCTAACAATAACAGTTTTCATGTATCTGTGTAAACAAATCAAATTATTTTTATCTTTAATCTGTTGGACACATGTTTCATTAAAATAAATTATAGTTTACATTTTTAATTGTTTTTAAAGTTTCTTTAGTTGACATTTCTTAAGAAATGTAGAATATTACTCTTAGTTTTGTTTCTATTGATATTTTAATTTTTAAAACTAAATTATATGTTATTGTTCACTTTTAGCTTTTAAAAGTTAGTATACTTTCAAATATTCCAGGTTCGACATTAAACATTTTAATATTTATTTATTATTTTAAAATAGACTAAATTATATGAATTCTATTCTAATTAAGTTTTTAATTAATTGGTTGTTTCATCGGAAGTTGATTGGTTCTAATGTATGATTTCTTTCACAATTTGTAGTGTTATTGTATTTTATTTGTGTTGTTTAATATATATATGTATATATATATATATACAGCAGTCGCTCCGAGTCCTATGCTTTACGCAGGCCTCGGCCTGACCACTTTTTATTGTGCGTGGCCGTAGTGTTAATATGATCACTGTGTTTATGTATCCATTGTGTTGGGCCGGGAACATGCCAGTACGCCACACGCCAAAGCCTTGCAGCGTAAAATTGTCGCAAATTCTGAGCAACGATAACGCCCCTAAAACGTATTAAAAATACTTTAGGTGTGTCTCCACTAGATTTGGCCATTTTTCGATACGTATTGCGTAATGTACGATTGCAATAACGATCAACGGACAATAATAACATTGAGAATCGACTATCTAAATCTACTATTTAAATTTATCCGTGATAATTACCAACGAAGGCAAAAACAGCGACGCGACGGATTGATGGAAGACGAGTCGCGTTTTTTTTTTTATCGATGCGCACTACGTTTCGGAATAGTTTTGTTCGAAGACGGTGATGCCTTCGGAATCGGGACGAATACTGACATCTGTTATTTGGACGGCCGGCGGACAGGTGATTATATCTCCCCGATAATATTGACTATTGAGTCCTTCCCGGACGGAGTTTTTGTCCTTATAGTCGTGTCGTCTTCGTTTTTGTGTGGCTGTGAAACGACTTCAAACGCGCCCGTACGCAGAACCCGTGCACTGATGCAGGGTACCGAACCGTCCCGAAACTCATTTGAAGACCCGAGATCGGCTGGCGCGGTGCAGTTAGCTTTCGCCGCAAGTGTCTGGTACCGGGCCAGTCGAGTGTCCAACAACCGCCAAAAGCACTGCGAACGTAACATATATTACATAATATAATATAATATGCGTAACATAGTACGAACGCAGAGCAGGATTTTGAAAAACTGCCGCCCTAGGCCCTCTAAGTATGCCACCCCCTTCAGAAAAAAAATTAAGTTTTCATTATACTTGTATAAGCTTGGGGTTATATAAATTCACAAATAAACACAAATTTTATATACTCAACTGAAGTTGTAATAGGTATTAACCTATAAAATATAAAATTTTAAAAATTATTTAAATTAATCAAATGAATAATAGATATTTTTCTACCAGTTATGTATTTCTATAACAATATTCACATTTAGCGACGAACTTTTTGTTGTTGTGAAACCATCGATTATATTTATTACCCATGTAAATCATTGGCTTTTTATTTCATGAAAAATCCCATGCACCATATTATAAATTATGTAATATTAAGTCGCATTTAATCCAGGCAGTGGCGCCGAGTTCAGTAAAATAAGGTGGTTCTAACCAAACCTCAAAAACCCACGACTCCCCCCTACCTTCCCAATTTATCACACAAAAACGGAAGAAAATATTTAAAACACCAAAACACACAATCCATATTGCTCACACGTTCTAAAAACCATTCTTGTAATGAATTTTATAATATTTTATTAAAAGAAACTAAGTAACTCGATGCAATTAGTTCAGCAGAAATGTACACTAAAATAGCAAAAGGAGACATTTAACAGCAATCATCAAAATAAATAATTTTTTTTTAAATTCAAAACTTTTATACAGCACACATTAAATAAAATTTTTTATATTATTATATTTAGTTAGGTACCTACCTAACTAAACTGTTCATTATTTTTATTTAATTTTTATGGTCGCACCTTTGTCCATAGGGCTTTTGTAAAATCATTTTTTAATATACTTAATATAATTATATTATAGGCTAAAACAAACACGGTGAATGGGGGAGGGCAGGGTTTTATCCCTTAGCCCGTTGGCCAACCAGGTAATACTATTACTAAAGTAAGTTGTAAGTCGGTAGGTACTAAGTACTTACTACTTACACATGTACCAATTACGTATTACTTAGGAAATGCATTATAACAGTATTTCTCTATTATCAGGTTACTAATATGCCTGTGTCATTGTACCTATAACTAAAACGGATTTCTATGACAGTGGATTATGTATTACGATTTACGGATGTGTGATTTTTTATCTTGGGTCGAATCTAAAATTTTTTAAAACCAAAAATTCCTAATTTAGAGCATTTTCCCTACATTATACAGTATACTCGGCTCTTTAAACCGCTGATCCTTCACCAAGTCTACCAGTATAGAGCTATAGAGCACAACGACAAAATCATTAAAAATTGTCAATAATCGATTAAGAACAACAATTCTCAGAACCCCTAATATTAATATATACTGCATTGCAATCATTTTTAATTTTTATACAAATATAATAAATAAAAACTTTAATTAATTATACTTTTATAGACAAATTAATAAGTAATTAGAAATTTGAAATTGTATAAATATTAATATAATCGCTATCAGGGCCGTAATTTCAATATTTGCTATAGGGTAGGGCATAATAATAACACTTTTAAGTACATTCAGAAAAAAAGCTAAAATAACAAATATTATACTACTTATAATATTAAATATACAACAGATTTCTATAGGTACTAAATATATATTTTTTTTTTTAGTAGATTACAAAAACCCGGCCCATTTAGCTACTTCAAAATCTAGGGTTGGGCAAATGCATACTCCTACCCCTCCCCCCCCCCAAATATCGGCCCTGATCGCTATTCTCTAAATTTATATAAACTTATAAGCAACTGCGTATATTATATACTGTACATAATGTGTTATGTATTTAAAATATTTAAAAAATTAATTAATTTTAATATGTTATCACATGCTAAGCACCCCCTAGTGCGCCTATGTTCTAAGAACAATTTCTGAAATTTTCGTCAAAATCAGTCAGTAGTTTTAAAAATATATAAGCAAATTTGTTTTTATTAAAAACGATAGTTTCTTTAATCGAGGCCATGTAAATGGCCGATGATTTGATACATTTTTTTACCTCATCTACCAACGATAACTGTTAATACAAAGAAAAATATTAATTTCTAAAAATGTGTTCGATTACTATTGCTAAAAAATGTTGTGAACTATCGTGAAACTCAAAATCCTTGTGTGATCTACCTTTTAGAAAATCCTTACTTACTGCACCCTTACATCATAGATACGAATAGATACCTTGCAAATGTCGAGTAGCTAGACCTATTATACATAATACATAGATCATATAGATCAATAGTAAATTGGTAAGAACTAAAATTATCGTTTATATTGTATATAAACGTAGGTACCTATGCAAACATGCAATAAAATGTTTGTGAACAGTGACTATGATTAAAATTGATACAACAATAAAATAAAATATTTAATATTATAGTATAATATTTAATATTTAAAATATGTCTAGTTCTTGGGTGAAGCGATTACAGAATTTATTTCGACCGTGTTACCGGTGATAACCGTGCGACCAATGTTTTCGACTAATCGAGGTTCCACTGTATGTACAAATTTATGAGGAACGTTGTACCTATTACATTTTCAAGTTTTTTTACCGATCGAAAAATTAGGTAGATATTAGATAATATAAAAATTAGACCCCATTAGATTTAAACTAATTAACTTAAAATAGCTAATAAGTTTTTAATCTAGTAGCAGTATACGCACTATATACAGTGCCAATTGACAATTCACTGAAAAACAAATCAAAATCAAATATGTTCCTCTTTATTACAATAATACGCTATATCCTATAAATAATGTAAATTATAAAAATTAATTAGTTTTTTCTTTATATATTTTTTATGTACTCGTGTATAGTATATATATTCGGGAAGGTCATCATAATAAAAATAACAATGTGTATCTAATATAAAATTGTAAATCAATAAATTTTGAATTCATATAAATACAAGAGGTGTTTTTTGACAATACATATTATATTTATTGTGTTATTATTTATAGTGTTTATTAATTAGTAAGTTAAAAAAAAACGTAATTTCGTTTAATCCGGATTTTCGATAATCCGGAGAGACTCCCGGTCCCATTTAGTCCGCGGATTAGCGGGACTCTACTGAGTCTACTGTATTTCATTTTATAAGTTATTTATTGTTAATTTTAAAGTTTTACCGACCCTTGGACTTCCGCCTTTCCACCCAAGTTATAGACTTGGATAATGGTAGTTCATTATAGATCGTATTTGCTCCAATTTTCAACAACAAAAAAAACAACTCACAGTGTACACTATAATAGGGTGAGGCAGTAATGTGAGCTTGAACTTTTATTATAATTCTGTAAAAGTGGACTAAAAACCCCCAAATAGGTATATATAGTGACTAAATACTATAATGTCTATAATATAGATATCTGTGATGTATTAGTATATATATATCTACACTATAGGCGCGATATAGATACTATCACTATACTATCAGCTAGAACTATAATATTAGTGAAACTCGATCATTCTAATAATTAATTATTTTTTGTAAAGCATTTGCAGATTTTTGCAGATTTTTTTTTACAGCACGGAAATCTTTACCGCGTTAAAATGTATTATAAATATAGATATTATATTGATCACTGTACAAATAAAATATTAGTGTTGGGACTTGCGGTGAGGGGAGTGACAAACACACTCTACTACTGAGGGTTTTAAATTAAATTATAATTATTACAAGCAGTGGCGATAATTCCCTGGTGCCGGGTGGGTACCTATACTCCCCCGCAAACAAAAAAATTATGGTAGGTTTGTGTGCACCAATAAGGCGGATTAGATCTTGGTAAAAGTTACATAATTAATAATTATATTCTAAATGTAGTACCACTAGTACCTACTGATTATTTTATATAACTTATAGTGAATAATGATGGTTAGTACTAGCCACTAGGTGAGTGCCGGTTGATAAATTTCTAGGTTCGCCCCCCGTAAAAATAAAATGATTTGCGCAACTGGGTGGGTAAAAACATAAAATCATAGAGTATTTTAACTCAATTTTTTCTACAGATTTTATATTCAAAATATTAATTTAACTTAGATGTATTAATCAATAGTTGTTTACTGACATCCGATACCTTCGTTTTATTTTTTTTTATACACGATGACCATTATTTTTGATGACGGCCTATATCTATAGCGGTACCTATACTTTAGACTTCAGTACTTGTGGTTTTGATTATGGCGTTTTCACCGATAACTAAACGATGTATAGCCGAAGACCTAGTAGTTGAAGGAGAAATTAGAGACGATACCGTTGTAAGTGTCAGTAAAGAAGTAGCAGTTACTGGACTTCAAGTGCGAAACGGGTTTCCGGAAAACAGGGGGAAATATTTGAAACTATCTCACATTCACATAGTATAATTTAAAGACCAGTGCCCAAGTTGGATGTGGCGCTCAGCACCACTGATATCCCCCTAGGTACTGGTTTGACATCAAAATTTTGGTCCATCCAACTTGGGCAACGTTCTTTAAATTATTATATGAAACGGTCTCCCGAATTTTCCCTGGTTTGCCGGAGATACGTCTCGCACTTGAACTCCAGTAGGTAACTGTTCCTTCTTGGCTGAGACTTCCAACGCAACCGTCTCTATTTTGTCCTTCGCCTTCAAGGTCTTTGCGGACATCGTTTGATTATCGGCGAAATTGCCAGAACCAAAATCACAACAATAGATAGGTACTAATAATATAGGTCATCCGTGGTCATCGGTCATCGTGTATAAAATAATAGAAACGAAAGTATCGGATGTCAGTGAACAACAACTGATAAAGTATACCTGTACAAAAATTAGTATGTAAAATATTATTTAAAATCTGTAGAAAAATTGAGTTCAAAACTAAATTTATTTTGAATAAGTAGCTATTATATGAGTTATTTGAAAACCCCGAGTACGGAGTAGGTAATCGATATTCTATTTTATTTCTTAAATACCAGTAGAGGTATGTTTTATAGTATAAAGCCTACCTAGACAGAGTATAAAGTTTATTAAAAAACTTGAAAATGTAATAGTAGGCTTCTAATATAGATAATCATGAAATCTAACGTAATATTTTTGTATCCTATGTAATTTATGATGGTTTTAAAAAAAAAAAAGGGGGTCAAGTGGATGTCACTCCGCTGTACAGTAGGCTACAAGTAGATCACTGTACTATAATGGATGGTATTAAATTTGAATTCAATGATATAATATCATTGTATACGAAAAACGATTCTGAGCGGAGACGGTATGTCAGTCTAGGATATTTTAAATTATATTGATATTGTTATTTTACGGTATAGCTGCTAAGTTGAATTAATATTATTCATATTATTTTATTATTCACCTTAAATTATCAGTGATACTAGAAAAATATTATAATATATACTTTTACTCGTTAAAATTGATTTTAATATGTAATTTCGTCCAAATTTAAACTTAAAATGTCTGTAAAAAATAACTGTGTTTATATATTTTTTAGATTTTTTGTTTACAGTATGTACTATTTATTAGAATTTTTATTTTAAATTTTCAATCCTTAGTTATAAAAACTGACCATTTTATAATTGTTTAATTACAATAATTTATAATTTTCGAGATTTTGATGAATTTGGTCAAAATTCGAACTTTAAATGCTTTATAAAAAAAAATTGTGCCTATGTATTTTTAATATTTTTGAATTGCTATTGTAACAATATATCAGGAGCCTTGTATTAAATTTTCATTATTTTGACCCAACAAATAAAAATTTATTGATATTAATAGAAAAAAAAATTAAATAATTTGAAAATTGAAATCGTCCGTAAAAATCTGAAAAACAGTCAAAATATATCAAAACTAGATGGTGTATAGAAAATGCTTATATAAACATTCAGTGAAATTTTCATGCATCTACAGACTACAGTTATTCGTTTTTGAATTGCAACAAAATAAGAAAATCGCTACATGAGAAATCGAGTAACTATAGATGCATCATGCATGAAAATTTCACTGAATGTGTATATTAGCATTTTCTATACACTATCTAGATTTGACTGTTTTTGAGATTTTTACGGACCATTTCAATTTTCAATTTTTTTAGTTTTTTTTTTATATAAAAACTAATAAATATTTATTTGTTGGGCCAAAAATAATGAAAATTTAATACAAGGCTCCTGATATATTGTTACAATAGCAATTGAAAAATATTAAAAATACATAGGCACACCTTTTTTTTATAAGCATTTAAAGTTGGAATTTTGACAAAATTCGTCAAAATCTCGAAAATTATCAATCATTGTAATTAAACAATTATAAAATCGTCAGTTTTTATAACTAAGGATTGAAAATTTAAAATAAAGATTCTAATAAATAGTACATACTGTAAACAAAAAATCTAAAAATTATATAAACACAGTTATTTTTTACAGAAATTTTAAGTTCAAATTTGGACGAAATTACATATTAAAATCCATTTTAACGAGTAAAAGTATATATTATAATATTTTTCTAGCATCACTGATAATTTTAGGTTA
The DNA here is from genome assembly GCA_027563435.1 of Nasonovia ribisnigri. Taxonomy (NCBI): domain Eukaryota; kingdom Metazoa; phylum Arthropoda; class Insecta; order Hemiptera; family Aphididae; genus Nasonovia; species Nasonovia ribisnigri. Next base: position 358,530 of record JANEHU010000372.1, on the reverse strand, counting down.
ATAATTAAATAATATGATTAATATGAATAATATTAATTCAATTAACCAGCTACCGTAAAATAACAATATCAATATAATTTCAAATATCCTAAACTGACATAAAAATTTGAAGTTAAAATGCTCATAAAAATTTATTTTGACTTGTTTATAAGCATTTTTTTATTGATAAAATTAGGCAAACTTATGAGGAATCTTGTATTACATTTTCAAACCTAAGATTTAAAAAGAAAAATTTTTATGAATTTCTAACTTAAAATAAATTGCACATTTTTTTAATTTATATGTATATACGTATTTTGTCAAAATTTGAATTTTAAATACTTATAGAAAAAAGAATTGTGACTACGGATTTTTAATATTTTTCGTCTGCCTTTGAAACTATATATTATAAGCCTACTAATAAATTTTCAAGATTTTTTACCCAACGATATTGTTAATATACGGTAGCTGATAAGTTGAATTGATATTATTGATATTATTTAATTATTAACCTAAAATTATCAGTGATGCTAGAAAAATATTATAATATATACTTTTACTCGTTAAAATTGATTTTAATATGTAATTTCGTCCAAATTTGAACTTAAAATAACAATAAGACATCGCTCCGCTCAGAATCTAAAATAACTCTGTTTATATATTTTTTAGATTTTTTGATTACAGTATGTACTATTTATTAGAATCATTGTTTTAAATTGTCAATCCTTAGTTATAAAAACTGACCATTTTATTGTAACAATATATCAAAAGCCTTGTATTAAATTGTATTTAAATTAAATTTTCATTATTTTTTGGCCAAAAAATAAAAATTTATTAGTACCTATTTATATAAAAAAAAACTAAAAAAATATGAAATTTAAAATGGTCCGTAAAAAGCTCAAAAAGAGTCAAAATATTTTCAAAATTAAATGGTGTATAGAAAATGCTAATATAAACATTCAGTAAAATTGTCTCGCATCTAACGTTATTTGTTTTTGAATTGCAACAAAATAAGAAAATCGCTACATGAGAAATCAAGTGAATATCTAATCTTGTAAAAATTTGAACTTAAAATGCTCATAAAAATTTATTTTGACTTGTTTATAAGCATTTTTTTATTGATAAAATTAGGCAAACTTATGAGGAATCTTGTATTACATTTTCAAACCTTAGATTTAAAAAGAAACATTTTTATGAATTTTTAACTCAAAATAAATTGCACATTTTCGTAATTTATATGTATATACGTATTTTGTCAAAATTTGAATTTTAAATGCTTATAGCAAAAAGAATTGTGACTACGGATTTTTAATATTTTTCGTATGCCTTTGAAACTATATATTATAAGCCTACTAATAAATTTTCAAGATTTTTTACCCAACAAATAAAATTTTATTGACATTTATGAAAAATAACTAAAAAAATTGGAAACTGAAAATGTCCGTTTATAGCCCAAAATAAGTCAGAATATTTTGAAAATGCCATAGTGTGTAGAAAATGCTTATAGAAACATTAGGTCAAAATGTCATGTATCTACAGTAATTTCTTTTAGAGTTATACCAAAAACCAAAATCGATTTTGTCGAAACTTGGTTTTCCGTAAAAATTCCCGTTTTTTACTAAATTTTTCATTTGTTTTTCACGGCGCTTTTAAAAACTACTTAATAACTACTTTTGACCCCCCAAAGTACCAACTAGATTCACTCTCCTATCATAAAAGGTACTATTGAAGAAAATCAAAGCATTTTTACTGTCCTAAAAGGTGATGACAGACACAAAAATAAAAAAAGGGGTCAAGTGGATTTCGCTCTGCTGTACAGTAGGTTACAAGTAGATCACTGTATAATGGATGGTATTATACAGTGATCTACTTGTAACCTACCGTACAGCAGAGCGACATCCACTTGACCCCCTTTTTTAATTCTGTTCTTGTATAATAGGTAAAATTGCATTTCGTTATAAAATAAATAACAATTGTTATAACTTGTACACTCTAATACTCTATACAGTAGTTGTAGTACAGCTATACCTATACAACTAGTACATCAGTGATCGAGTGATCGTCGTGATCGGAACGCATAGACCACCATTAAAGTACAGCTTTTTATAGTACCACAGAATAAATTAAATTTAAATAAATGGAAAATTTAATTAAATTTATTCTGTGATAGTACCATTAAACAACTGTCGGAACGTCGTCATCGCCCGATGATAAGATATTATGATGACTCCGTGGGTTCGTTATCGCGATACCGCTGTTATCAGACGATTTGATAGAAACTGTATGCAGTACACACCTTTGACGTTTCGTTATTATAATAATTGTATTTTGCATTTACTATTTAACTACGTTTTACAAGTTAGTACTTACTGCCACGCCTTTTGCCGAATCTAGTGGACCTCTAATGCCTGAGCTATACTCCGTAAGAATAATATAAGCATAAATCGTTGACCCGTTGACACGTTCAGTGCACAGAAAACCCAACTTAACAGCCGTACCCGACCCCACTCGAATCCGTGTAGTCCATGGATAACGAAATTTCTGCAACCGAGTCTATCGGTGTCACCACCCTGGACTTGCCATTAAACAGTTCAGAGGCGGTCACCACAGACTACTCGCCAGACGATGAAGACCTGGACGAGGCGGCCGCTGCTGCCGTCGCCGCATCGGAGGCTACTCGTGACACATTAGCTGATGGTCTGGTTGCCAGTTTGCTCAGGCCGTGTGTTGACCGTTTGGACGCGTCTGTCCAGTGCACCAGGTAAAATTATGTAATGTTAATATTTTTTATCCTACACCAATGTCTAACTAACAAAAATATACTACTGTAAATATTGATACCCATTTAACTATTTTTGTGGTACACTCAATCGCTGTTTCTGCCTTTTAGACTTAGCCAACTTGACTTGAAACTACAGCTTGACTCGTTAGCTACAGAGCTCAAGCGCCTGTCATTGGCACAGCACGACTACTTGTTTGCTGCAACATCAATGTCATCAACACAGTTGCCAGTCTCTGCTGACAAGACAGTTTCATCTACAGTGACTGCTACGACAAAAACTGCCACTGACACATGTGTCCTACTAGATGGATATGCTCGTAGATTGTGTGACGCACGTGCCAAGATAGCCGTTGTGGGAAATATACTAGAGTCTACTCAGGTATCATTGTTCCTGCTAGTACTGTTATTTAAGGTTTATCCATTGAAATAACTAGACCCAGCGGTTTTTAAACTGTGGTCCGCAGCATCCCTATCAAAAATAAAATATTACATTTTAATGAAAAATCATGTGTAATTAAAATAAACATTAATGCATATGTTTTTATGTACCTACTTATGTGATATGTAATAAAAAATGTATTTAAAAGAAGATTGATAAGAGACGCTCAATTTCCAAAAGTTGTCCTTCAGGGGTTCGTGTGTACCAAAAGTTTAAGAACCGCTGAACTGAACTAAACAATTATTTTCTGAGCAAAGTGGGAACTAACATGTAATAAGAGTACACTTTAAATTGTATAACCTTTAGGGTGGCTATATCTAGTGGATATTGCTTATTAGTTATTATAGTTATTACTTAGGTGTTTTCATTACTTTTCTTATTTCACTTAAATTATCACTAAGCACTTTTATTACAGTAAAATAGATGTTAAGTATTTTCACCACTTTAGATATAATCACATGTATACTCTATTCAAGTTAAGGAACATACTGTACGGTGGTCAAGAAACACCCGCCCTTCATCCCTACAGATTAACCATCTGTATGCTTGCCGTATAGTAAAATCATGCCTCCACGCTCAACTTGACCACTGCTGTGTATGATTCTTAACTCAAATAAAGCATAATATATTGTGAAAATATTTTGTGGAAGACATGAATGCACTATAACTATGTTTAATTATGTATTAATATTATTTAATATTTTGTAAAAGTTAAGTGCAAGTTCTAAATCATATAACTTTGTGCATTAAATGCACTGCATTTATTTATTTATTTTTTGTTTATAATGTTTATAAAACAGGAACGCTTACGAGCACTTTCTCACCGAATAGGTCGTGAGCACAACAACCGTCGTTCACTCCTAGAGCCCCAAGCTGTGGTAATTGATGTGGCCGATGAATTGGAATTGGAGGAAGAAAATGAAAAGATGAATGACGATGTAGGGGAGATAAATGATAACAAAGAGAAGGTTCAGCCAAATAAGAACCTCACCGATTCTAATGAGGACAACAAGGAAGAAGAACAACCTGAGGAAGATGCTACAGTGATTGAAACATTACCAGCAGCATCAGAAATACTAAAAAACTCATGATGAACCATGAGTCATGCTGGATCAATGGTGTCCAGGTGTGTGTACGTTTTTCTATTGATTTAATAAACATAATATTTATTTGTTTATTGTGCATAGGCTTTAGTGCTTTGTGACTTGCTTACGCTGTTGTGGCAACCTGAATCTGCCATCACTATCAATGGAGATCTCCATTCTAAATACTTCATGAATTATTATTAGTTTGGTGGAAGCTCCGTGAGCAAGTCTCTAGCATGGTGCTAGCTCGTGGGCCACAATATGCCCTGTGATTCATTAGCCGTCTACCAGGTGAACCAGCATCTAGGAATACACTAAAGCAATTCTGCAGTGCAGATGTTTTATTAACATTCCAATACGTATTGTTTTTATTATAATATAATATGTGAAACATAATTCATTGCAAACATTGTATATTGCAACATGTGTTAAAGTTTACTTAATGTTTTTTTTTCAATATATCTGTTATTATATAAATTTATTTGTGCAACTATGACACCATTGAGGTTGATTTATTGAATTTATTCATTTGACCTGAGTTGGTATTCGCTACATTTGAACCCTGGACTTGTATTTAAATCAAAGCCAAAATTTGGGCTTTTGGACAATTTTTGTCTCTGTGCCCCATTAATATTATATTATACTAAAACTGATATTGACTATATAAAGTTTTATTTTATTTACCAATACTAGTATACTTAGTATAAATACTTAAAACTAATAATAGTTAAAACCATAGATAACAGAACCTTTCAATAATCTATATAATAAAAATGAAAAGCTGTGTGTTGGTAACTGCATCAATTGAGAATGTCTGGACCATTTTGGGTAATTTTTTTGAAATGTTTGTTTTATTCCAAATTAAGTTTTTATGGAAAAAAAAATTGGAAAACTCAGGAAGATTTAAAGTGGGTGATATTTTACAGTGCATTTCAAAATAACAGTTCAGCATATTTGGCACTTGTTGAATCATTAATTATACACGGTATGCTAGATTGGGTTTTATAATATAATATAAATAACGTAATACTTCAAACTTGCAAAAAATATAATTTTCAGTAAGGCGACTGATAGAGATTAGAGTTTGAGGGACCAGATATCTAATCAATAAAAATAAGAACATGTTTAGTTGTATTTTTTTTACATCATTTATAAATCATTATTATGTCACATTGTTATGACTTTTACAAGCCTTAAAGACATAAAGTGTGTAATATGTATGCTGTACATTTACATTTTAGTGCCTAATATAGGTTAACAACAGTTAAATTATCACATATGAAGTGGTCATTAAAATATGATGTACCTTTGGTAGCCTATTTATAATGCCATGTGTACATTGTTTTAGGACTGAAATTGATTTATATATTATAATTTATCATTTTAAAGGTCGTAGAAATGTACCCACCCCATGATCAACATTTAATTTAATATAAAAATGCAATAAAACATAAATTTGATCAATTATAATAATAAAAATTAAATAACATTTTTATTGAATACAAAAAAATTAGTAAGAAGTTAGGAGACATGGTGACTAATGATTAATGAAGAAATGCTGAAAAAAGCGTGGATCAATAAAAGAAAAAATGAATGGACAAGACATGGATTACTGGGTTTTACTATAGGATAGAATAATAGAGGGAGACTGTTATGATTATTTACATCAAATAGTGATAGAACAAGGGTGTTATTCATACTATGAAGAAATTAAAAGGAGAGCAAACCAGGATTGAATGAACAATATTGCTGCAAATCAATCTTTGATATGAAACAATGGAATCAAAAAAAAATGTTTTTATCAAATATTGTATCTTATTGAGTGTGTTTTTTTCTTAAAGGGGCTACAGTCGATGAAACCAAAGTGGCTGTTTGATCAAAAAGTCAAAAAACTGAAAGAATGTGGTTTGATGAATTTTAATTCTGAAAATGAATTATGATTGATTAACGAGTTTACTAGGTTTTAAAAGAGCCGATTTTTAATTTTCTAATATTGTTAATGTCACGATGAATAATATACCTAAATTTTATTTATAGATATTACAGCTCAAAAATAGATATTCAAAATCACCTCTATAATAACTTAGTAAACTTGTTAATCAATTAAAATCAGTTTTAGACAATATATAGGCATGATGAATTCAGAATTTATAACAATATCTTGACTATATATTTTGATAATTCAACAACGGTTATGAATGTATTCAATGAATAATAAACTATAAATATATTAATTTCTATGCCATTTTTATTTTGAAAACTAAAAAATGTACTTTCTATACCTCAATAACGTACCGAGAAAATCAGGACAAACAACTCAACTATCAAGTTTAATAATTGTGAATGTATACAAGTTCTAAGTTGATATAGATTAAAAATGTGCAATCATTGAAAACAACCAGCAATAAGTGATTAAAAGCATTTATTTTAAGATTGATGTATAGCTTGAATATACAATTTTGAATAATGCATAAAAAAACTATAAATGTTTAAAGAAATAATCATAGGCATGCGCATTGGGTATACAAGGTATGCGCTCACATTCCCTGTGGGCTGAGCAGACAAGTTTTTTTAGATGGAATAATACGAATGAAGTTCAAAAAGGAACAAATAACAAACATTTTAAGTACAATCTTTATTTACGGCTTGATTATGAGACAAGAATTATGAAATAATATTATATACTATCCTTTTCAATAAACACGTATGTATTTATAACAAAATGGTATTCTTAATACTTTTATGGCAATAGTATGAGCATTTAGATTTTTGAGGAAAACATTTTACTAGTCCCTATTTTTACCCTATAACCAGTCTGCGCACACCTATGATCATAATAATAATAATAATATACTAAACTACAAATATTAGCAGAAAATAATGAAATATAATATTAAGTATATTGATTAATGAATGATGATTGACGATAAACTTAACTATAAGCAAAATTACTTAAGAGTACATAATCCATTTTCTGTACTTCCGATAAAAAAAAAATATAAATTGATTATTGTTGTATAAACTATAATTATTGAAATAAATTCTTTTGAATTATATAATTTAAATGTTAAGTCGATTAATATCATTTAACCAATACTACTACTTTTAGTGGTAAGTGCCATAATTATATTACTAGTAGTTTAGACTCTAGAGTACACCAATACTACATACTACTGTTTATCATTCATCATAATAGACTAACACTAACAAAAAAGAAATCAATAACTAAGCTAAGGTTAATATTATTATAAGTTTATAGTATTTGAATTGAGTAGTATAAGTACGATTAAAATATACAGGTTACTCAACGCAGCATTATTTTGTATGCTCAATTATTATCCATGATTACGGACTGCAAGAAGTGCAACTAGTGCCCAACCGGAAATTAAAGAAATTAAACAATGTAACTACATTTTTATAATAGATATATTTTTTTATTTTAATATATATATATATAGTTATGTACAGTGCACACTCAGAGTGCTAGCTGTACTTCTACCTATGGTAAACATCTGTATTTTTGGGGATAAACTGTTAGACTTGAGACCAATTTCTATACGGCGATAAATAACCTGTATGTCTTAAATCGTAAGTATAAGGTATATTATAATGAATAATGATAATAAGAATAGTAAATTTTTTGGTAATAATAATAGTAAATCTAGATAAATTATATACTACATCTACTATAGTAAAAATATAAATTGTTTACTATAAAATATAGTAATAATATTAATTGCGAGTATTATGTTTGTTGACTACTAACAACTACAAACAATTAATATTAAAAATAAATTCTAGTAAATTAAACTAGTAATACATAACTAAAAATAAACTAGTAATACATAACTAAAATTAAATAATTATGAATTAATATTATTTGTGGATACTATCTTTGTTGACTACAAACAACTACCACAAATTAATACAAAAAATAAATGCTATTAAATTAATTTAAATTATTATGATTAAAGCTAATAACATAAAAAATGTAATTTTTCAGGCATACAACACATTTATAAAATGGTAAGATTATAAATTAAAAGTTAACTTTAGACAAACAATAGGTATAATATATTGATATCACTAATATTTTGGATTTAATAATAACTTTACAACAGTATGAAATCCATTATACATTACTATTGTCTAAAGTATATAATAAAATCTATAATATGTATGACTGAATAAAAAAAAATCACAAAAAAACATGTTCTTTAGTCATACAATAAGTTACTAATATCGTTTTAAAATATGTTTAAAAATGGCTCAGGATTAATTGGAGAAAACAAAGTGCATACTCATACAGTATAAAGTAAAAAATGACCTAATAATGAGATAAAAAAAAAAAAAATAAATAAATAAAAATTGATACAACACTAGATATGATCTCTCCAAAATCTCATCTAACCTAGTGAAAGTATAATAAGAATTTAAAATAAATGGTTATAGTATTGTGCCTAGAAGATTAGTAGAAGTTTCATATCAATATTGTTGATTCCGTTATCTGGGTCTAATACAATAATATCTTGTGTGCGACTGGTTTACGGCAAATAGGACAAGGTTGTCCAGGGGCCATGCGATCACCACACAGCTGGCACGTTCCATGCCCGCACATAAACACCATATTCTTTAGTCGATCCAAACACACAGGGCACATATTCTTAAAAAAAAAAAAAATGCACGATTAGAAATAAATTATTAAATATAGTTACAATTATTTATTATACTACTAACTACTAAGCATACTACATAATATTATACGATATGTACCATTTCCTTGAGATCATTCAACTGCTGCATGAGCTTTTCCACTAGCCCCGGCTCCTGAACATCGGGAGGTATTGCTGCAGCCACATCCATCGGAGAGTTTTGCCGTTCTTCCAGTACTGGTGCGTTTGCAATGTCAATCTGCTCCTGTTCCAACTCATTAGTTCGCTTGTCTCGTGACCGGGACATTGTGTTATTTATAACCGACAAATCACATGAAGTGGAAGGTTTGCTATTGTTGCTTCCGGAAGTTGTTGCTCTGCTGTAATGAGAAGAAAGAGGACCTAGATTAACCTAAATAATAATTATACTAGTGACAATACAATTAAATTGTACCGTTTTTTGATAAAAAGAAGTTCGGGAATTTTTAAAATGTTAAAGTTTTTATACCTAAAGGGTGATTTACAATGTGATTTTGATACAACATATAATTTATATTTACTACATTTTAAGTAATGGTATAACTAAAGTAAAATTTTAAGGCAGAAGATAAAAAATTGGTGATGGATAAATGATTTTTAGCATACACTATTTGATTATTTAAAATGTAATTTATAGTTTTAGAAGATATAAGCCAGGAGGTGTATTAGACAGCTATACATTTTTTAACATCAAGTACTCAAACATTACCTATTATTAGAATTATCAATCACTACGCTGCCGTTAGCATTAGTAGTGACGCTTGAAATACTGTTGTCGTCCATTAACTCTGGTTCCGGATCATTGTTGTCAACGTCATCGTCTGTCCCTGTCGTCTGTAAGTTGTTATCCACTCTCCCACTAAATAGTCCACTAAAAACCGTACTGAGTCTGGAAGTGGAGGGCTCATCCAAAAGCACTGACGAGGTCCTATCGCCTAGCAACATCATACTTGGCTGTGGGGGTGGAATCCCAGCGTTCAAAAATTGTGTTGAGATTGATGAAGATATTTTAAGGAATTCTGAATCATTTCGAGTAGCAAATGTCTTGGTGCACTCTTTTGGGGCGTCTGGCTCTTTCGACATCAATGGGGCGTACGCATCATGATACGGCGCCTTAATCGAGTAGTCTGGAGGCATGTTATGAAGTATGAGCTGGGATAGCTGAGGACGCTCATCGGAGAGAGTCGGTGCACTGGAACCATCGGTTTCACCCACAACGGCAGCGGTGGTGTTAGTTTGAACATTGCGGGCTTGAGCGGCCGCGTCACAGCACTTGATCAGAGCGCGGCGCAAAGGCTGGTCGGCCGGGCAAAGATCCAACGGCGTTTGTCCACGGTTGTTGCGCACCCATAAATCAGCGCGACCGGTGCCGGCGAGCACGCAAACAACTACGGTGGCATTCGGTGGTGGCGGAATCACGTTTCCATTGCTTGGGGAGGCGGGTGCAGACCGGGACACTGGGCCACGCGTGGGCCGTCCGAAAATATTTCGACTACCAGGACCAGAAACCGCAGTCTGAACGCCCGAACGCCCTTCTCCGGTCACGTTATGATCGGGACTTGGTCCCGGTCCACGTGTGGGTCGTTGACCATTATCCAGACTACCTGAAAGAGCCATGGCGGCCGCCAGAGCAGCGGCACGTGCTTCTCCGGCCAATCGTGGACCGGTTTGATCGTCAACGGTCTGCTGGCGAATATTTCGCACTGGAGATTTCTTTACCCGACGGCGGTTAATCACTTTCTTCGATTTATTATTTTTGATCGAGGGTGGCTTGTTGTTCAAGGCGGGCTGTAAAAAAACGAAAAGAAACGAATTAGTCCGTTTTGGCGCCAGTATATTTTATGCATAAAAAACTAGCTTACCGCGGTATCTATTTCTATTGTAGTAAGATCGCTGTCTTTATTGTCATCAGCATCGTTGTCACTGCTGGAATTTATGCGTAAAAGCCTAAACTCTTCGGCTGCTCCAAGGAGCTCGGCCATCAATCTTTGCACCGCGGACACCGGCGATGCAAACATTTCCAAGTACGCGGGACCCTTGGACGCCCAAAGTTCCCTTGCCTGTTCAACGGGACATGGATGGCTCGTAACGGTACGACTGACGTCTGAATACCCGCTTTCATTGTCGTTTGTTAGTTCCCGGTAATCACGTACGACCCTGTTGCCAGCGAGAATGTTTCGCAGCGATATGCCACCGCCGCCGTCTGACCGGAACTTTGTGTTGGGATCCCTAGGGCTGTTTCCCAAGCCCACTCCAGGCGCGGGTGGTGTGCCGACCGTCTTGAGCTGCAGCAACGTGTGATGTCGCAAAGCCTCGTGCATGGGCGTGTCGCCGTCCTTATCGGGGATGTTTGGGTCGGCGGAGTGGTGAACTAGGAGCTACGAAAAAATGTCAGAGGAAAATGCACATAAGAAACGATTAAAACGATAAATTATAGCCCATGGCGTTATCGTTGTACCTTGACGATATCTGCATGCTGGCGTTCCACGGCCAGGTGAAGAGCCGTCTGCTTGTTGACGTTTCGTTTGTTAGGGTCGGCCCGCCCACGGATCAACAGCAATGACGCCACACGGTTGTGATTGTTGAGGGCAGCCAAATGCAGGGCGGTGTATCCGTCGTCCTTGGGCTCATCCACGACCCAGTAGCGATGGCCGGCGGCGTTGCTGCCGCGGCCGCCGTTTGTGGCGATCCAGTCCAACATGATGGCGGTAGCTCTGTAACGGCATAAGACAAATTGTCGGCGATTAGTGGAGTAGAATGATGATGATTAATGACACGATATACATATATATAGAATGACGTTCCCTTGTCGATAATATTATATTATATGTATATATAGATTGAGGAGCCACCATGTTTTTCCATGTTATAGAATCATGAGAAAACGTGGTGGCCCACCCGTTTATATTAACAAATAAAAATGTATTAATATCGATTTTAATATAGTGCAGAAGGGTGCGGTATCAACGCCGATGTTGCGACGGGATGTATTGGAAGTTATTGCACCGAATAATACGGTGCAAGCGAATTTGAAGGGATCAGTAAAAGCCTTCGCCATCCACGAGAGCTTTATTAATGTATAAATAATCCTCAGCATAAACATACATATTTATGGCATAGATACTAGATAGTAATGCACACACTCATATAGTCAAAAAGAAATTTTTAAAACTTTATATTATTATGTCCCAATTCGAACTCTTGAATGTTTGTTCCAAATACTTTTAAAATAATTGAAATTTTAACAACTGTATGGACAATTAAACGTTAGTCAAACGAAATTGCTGTAAATATGCCTCGTATAATAAACATTTATTATAGTTTGATTTTAGTAGTTTAATAAATGGAGCTTCGTTTTGCATGTTCATAATTACATTTCGAAATATTACTTAAACACGCCATTGTATTCAAGTGGTATTATATATTATTATTTGTTGACGACCTACGTGGTTTTCGATTTGTATATTAAAATAAAATAACTATGCATATTAAACATAAAAGTCGATTTTTAGATTTTAATATAGGTAAGTTAAGAAATATTTTATTTTTTAATTTTTTTTGTAGAACTTAAGCCCGGAGAATATGGCCATTAGCTGTTGTAGAGCATTATGAAACGTGGTTGGTAAGGTTGGTACAGTAAAGTGTTATTACGGTAGGTAAGCAAACACGTATGTGAGGTTTTTACTTCTACGAACCCGGGTGGTCACCCATCCTGGAACTAGTAGCAGAGACCGTTGCTTATTCTCAGTCGCATTGCGCGACTGGTAGCAGCCAACGCGCCAAGCCAAGTCATCTAAGAAATATTATCTGTGTGCCTATTAATTATTACATTGCATGTAAAGTGTGTACACTGTATACATGATTAACAAAAAGCCAATAGACACTTTTATTTATTTCCGATAACGTTATTAAACATAATATACGTTATTAAAATTTAATATTATATGATGGCATATAAATATATTATATTCCACGCATATTATATAGTATATATACCATAGGACGCGTATAGATGGTGTACGGAAAACGTTATATGCGCATATGAGGTCACTTTGGGATGGCCCCGAAGTTATGCAACCATCATCGGCCATTGACCGCTATTGTTGTGACCCTAAAATTTGTATTGTACATTTTTTTTTATTCTACAGCGTAATGGCCCGGGCATACATATACTACCCAATAGTTATAGGTACGTTAATAGCATAGTGATATATAGCGTACTAATATTTAATATATTAAAGCTGCAGGCGCCGCAGGTCATGCGTGCGTACATTATTATATTATACCTATATACGCGGTTGCGAGAGCTTTGTGTTTTCAATTTGCGCCAGATGAAAAAGAGAAGCATGATGCGTGAGGGTGATCATATATATACAGCAGAAACTATCGTCGCCGCCGCCAGCAGAGTGCCGAAGCGCACAAATTGTATTTTTTTTTTAATTAATATGAAATATATATATATATATTTTTCGAAACGTTTATTGAATCTGGGTAATCAAAGGATTACTATCCCCTCGAGTTTATCGTTTTCTTTATATCAATATATAAATATATTATTATTTATGTGTACACATGGTAGTATGGTACACAATATAGTACGTGCAATATCGTATAATAAAACGTATCGAAATCGTCCACGCCGCAAATTGCACCTCCGCCTGCACCGAATCGACACACACGAAAGGTGTAGGTATACATCATATTATGTACAACGTATATTATATTATGCATATTATAATTGGCTTTTATACATTATTATATTATATAATATATGGTTTTTCGTTTGATGTTTCGAGCTTTTGAGAAGAGAACCCTCTCTCGCCGACGGATCGGGACAGAGGACTCTATATGCGCGCGGACATATACCTAATAATTAATATTTATTTTATACCTACGTAGTACCACGGCCTGCCGAATTCGCCCAAAATTATTTAATACCAACCGAAACCGTATACGAAAATAAAGTGATGAATTTGAACGGTCCAAAAATGAAATGTGGAGTGATGGGTAAATAATATATACATGGTAAAATTAATATAGTCTTTCTATATTGTATACTAGATACATAGAAATTACTATAGGTACACTTCATAAATCGTGACATGGCGAATTTTAAATCAATTTCGACAGTGAAAATTCTTTTCAATTCCAACGTTTTCATAATTCCATTTAAAAATATTGAAAATTAAAAATATTTGTCTATTAAAAAACACCTCTATTACCTCTCCTCAAAATAAGTGAATATCAATCACTATCAATACCTATTCTATACTAATACTAATATACTATAGTAGACCACCTATGAGAAACTACAAATTGACTATATATAGGAGCGGAGGCACATTTTAATGACACGCAAAAATATGTTTATTCCAATGTTATATCTTGCTTTTAATGAAAAATAAAAGTAAAAAAAATCTTTATTATTTCTAACCAACAATTGATATAGTTACTACTTACTATATTATAAAATATTGAAAGTTTAAAACTTACCTACAGACATATTTTGTACTAAAAAAATGGCTTATTCCATACTCTCAAAATTCGGGTAAACAGTGTTGTCAAAGTTTATTTTCCACGATGAATGAGATTAAAGCAAAACAAAGATGAACGAAAGATATAGCGTTGCTGGTGTTTCATCAAAATTAAGAAAATACACACCCAATATAAAAAAAATTATTCAGTGTTAAATACAGGAAAAATAATCACATTAAAAATGTAATGGAGGTGGGAGAAAAGCTCAGTTGTCAATTATAAATCGGACATAATATCAAAATGTTCTTAAATAATTTAGGTTGTAATTTTTTTGACAAAGCTCACCCTCTTATTTTTTTACGATTAGTCCGAAAAAAATTGCTACTGATATTAAATATGACTGCCACGTGGAATTTATAATAACTTTGATAACAAAATATTGGCATAATTGCATACGTGACTCAAAAAAATATTAGCCACTCTTGATTCATAATATATATTAAACGGTAACGCACTACTAGTAAATACATTCGGTTATGTTCTATAGCGAATATTACTGAGAAAAACAATGTTAATACTATTTTAGCGCGTTTCGTGGGAATTTATTGATTCCGCCGAAACATCCTGTTTTCAAAAAAAATATATGTATCGATTCTATCCTTTATTCCGGCGGCTACGGTTCGTTATATAATCTATCTGTCTATTCCGCCAAGCTTTGAATTAATATAATAAATGTTAGAAAGACCGTCATAATTTTTAAACTATACAGTAAATTAATACATTTTAACGCAGGTAAGTCACGTTTTCATTTTTTATTTCAACAATTAAACGAAAGTCTTAATTTTAAACTTATAAATTTATATAATACTGTAATGTAAATAATAATAATAATAATGAAGTTAATTAATATCAAATATTAATGTACTTCAACACGAATGGCTGGTTTTTACAATTTTTATACATTTTATTTTAAGCTCAGCGGAATCAATAGCCGGCAGACTCGATACAAAATCGGCGAATTCGATTTACGCCCCGTTTCGTGGGTCACGCGTTATTATGTACGGTTGGGTTTTACTGTTTTAGTAAGTTATAAGAATCCGAACATTATTTTCAAGCAGAATAACTCAGCGCCACCGTGTACCTACCTATACGTTTTAACTTTTAGTGTGTGTACAAGACAACGTCGCGGACGGAGGAAGACACATATCCTGCAATATACAGCCAGCTTATCGTATATATGTATGTATGTATGTATGTATGTATGTTGTATATATATATATCGCCGAGCGCACGGGTCTTTATACAAAAATAAGCCGTCGGCAGAGGCGGGGGTAACGACCGTGCGTGACGGATTTGGCGGCGGTGTCGAGTTACCGCCTCATCGTCATCATCCTACCGACCTGCAAGGATCCTGTTCTCAAAAAGAAACGGAAAACGCTCGTCGAAAACATTGTAATATTATGACGTTGGAATAATATTATATTAGACGTGTCAGTATACGCGTTGCGGGTAGCCCCAGATAAGAGGTAATAAAATACATACTAGGTAGGTACCATTTTTATTTTGCAAAAACCAAAATAAATATGCGGTAATAATGCATAGGAATTAGGTGTATGGCACGATTCCTGGGTCGCTGTAATCACGCACAAACACCGACCGGCTGCAGCTGCATTCGTCGCGTACGACTTATTGGAATACCAGTCGGCGATCACGTACAATTAAAATGTATTATTAGTGTCAAATCCAGGCAATCCGGCGACCCAGTGGGGTTCATTACACCCCCGGATACGACATTGTTCTATTATTAATAAAACATAGGGTAGAAAACGATTTTGTTCGTAAAAGTCAAAAGTTCTACAACAAATTATTCCTATGACCCTTGGCTTTTGCCTTACATGTCCGTTTGGTGCTCTGATTTAAGGAAAACTCGATTTATTTTTCAACCGGATTACGTTAGATTGAATCAGGATTTTTTTGACAAACTAGCTGTAATTACATATTTATGTTCGTAGAAACATTTCAAATGTCCAACTTTTCCAATACGTTTATTCGCAGTACAACTAATATTGTTTTTAGTACTGCAAAACATATTTTTAATGCCATATTCAACCCATTTCTTCAAGTCAAAGACCAAACAATTATGAATCTAAAATCAAAATTGATTTAATAAGAGGCATTTCAAATTTAAACACATTATTTTTGATTTATTAATGTTTTAAAATGTTCATGTTAACAAATAATTAATGCCTTTAACATAAGAAATGAAAACTCCTAACCTCTTTTCCTAAAAGTAAATAAGACACCTACAAACACGCGGAAAAACAGCAAATGTAGTAAAAAAACTTGTAGGTAATTTCAGAATTCGTAATTTTTAAATAAAACAGTTAACGTTGGTCAAAAATAAAGTAGTAAATTTACCCCAGAATTATAATTAAGCCTAAAACAAAGTGCAGGTTGACGATTTACGATAATGGTAAGGGTGGTTTTATAGATTGTCAGTCAGTCTGACGATGATTTTAACTTTTTAAGCTTATTTTTCATCATAAATATAAAAACTTTGGCTGGTATAATGTTTTAAAGTATTTCTATATTACATAAACATAAACTCTTATATGTCCTTGTTTTCACCCGGTTGTCCTGATAATTCGTTTTTATAGCAACTTAATATTATGATATTATCTTTATTATTACCATTTTTATTTTTGGCATTTATAATTTTATGATATTTTTATTTATTTTATGTTGTAACTATAATATATATATAATTCCTAATAGGCCAAATATTTAAATCTTTAAAATGCATAATACAAATATAATAATACAAAGTTCTTTATAAGGTGTTCATAGAATAATATCTAAACTACATCTGCAACACTTTTATAATCATTGGAAGTTCTAATTTTTACAAAATTGGATAACTAAACGACAAATAGCGATTTTAGTTATTATTTTGTGATTCAAGAAAATATTAAATGTAAAACTTTTTACCATTATGTTATACTATTATTTTCTATAGGTACGTAAAGAAATGTTCAAAATACAGGTGCAGCACGAGCCATATTACGAGTTTTTAAGGGCTATTAACTAACAGTAAAATTGAAAGAAAAAAGTTTGTTTTTATTCAAATAAGTAAGAATTCCATCCATTTAACTTTATTTTTTAATTATATCTTCAAGATCGTGGCCGTTGGCATCAATACATTGTTGGAGACGATCTCAGGATGCGGAAGAGTTAACTGACGAGTTTAATGTGGTTATTAGTCTGATTTAAGATAAGCAGCTCATGGCTTTATTAGTGGACAGTGATCTATTTTGAATTCAACGATTATGCCATTATTAGTCGTAATCATAGTCAGGGCAGTTCTACATTGAGGTTTCGTCGTGTATGTGAATATTACAACAGCCCTTCAAAACTCATCAGTTGGTTCTGCCGGTTAGGTTCTGCCTTCTACGACGATTCACGATATTGACTTTTAAGTTAAAACAATAAAATATTATGATTATCTACTATATATAATATATGCGATGTTTTTATGGCATAAATTAGTTCGACGTACCGTATCAATAATAAAGAAAAATAAATTATTTAAAGTAACATAAATAGATCATAAAATATCTTTAGAAACAGAGGCCGTCTCAAATACACCATCCCATTCAAATTCGTTTTTCATATGCAATAATTTATCATTTAATTTAAATTTTACTCATCTATTAGAGCTGCAGTAACCTTATCAATGATGAGGTAAACCTATTATACAGCAATGAGACTTCCTCGGTTATTTTACAGTTTAATTATGTATATAAAATATAAAATTATATAGGTGTTCATTATTATTAAAAAGTATGAGATATTCTATTAAAAACCAAATATGACATAATATTTATAAAAAATGAATACCCTATAATAGGTAATGTAATATTAAGATAGAATAAAGTAATTATTTCAAAGACAATATATATAGAAACCTGATTAGCAAGAACAGCAAGTTCGGAAATCGGGTTTTTAATAATATTATTTGCAATTATTGTATACATTGTATGCATTGTAAAGTAATAATAGTAATTAAAATTAAGTTCGAAGTGGTTTTACACATATAAATATTGAGTTAACTTTATAAAAGAAACGAACATAACATCATACAATACAATATAGCGGCGAGGTCACCACTGCAGTATAAAATATCATCTAGTCTAGTCTATAGTTTGTGGGCTAACCGGCCATATATAGGAGATTATAACGGTCAAAAAGGATTTGGCTGGACTGAAACCGCAGCCGGGATGAACTGACCGCGGATTGTTGGATATACAGCCGCGGTATAGGGAAGGTGGGAAACTTGCAGTGATGGTGGTTAGTTCCGTCGAATAACTTACCATATTAGCGAATCGATTTTACACAACCGCAAGCAGAATTTGTGTTTTTTTCGGGATAATAACTTTTGACGAATAGTCCCGATAAACTCTAGTGACGTGTTGCCAATAGCAAAATATATAATATGTACTCAAATCGAAAATCCAAAGCCATACGCCCATACTTCATAGTAAATCGCCACCAATATACTTTGATTTATTTCACGAACAATGTCATGAAACAAAAAGTTCAAAAGTCCCACGCCACGGGCTGAAAGGTCTATCCTTATCATAACGCAAAATAAAATTTTGTTGTCTTTATATAATTAGCCATGCCACTAAAATGTTGTTGCCCAGGGAAATTGCTTTCTTTCCAGCTCATCGCCCACGCACATGCAAGAGTGTTCAATATACAATATAATATATATCACCGTGGCACGATAAAAATATTTTTTACAGGAATCCGACTACATAATATTATTATTGTACACCATCCGATATACAGCAAACAACATCACTCATTTAGGCGTACGACGATTAAAATATTATAAACACGCGAAGGCGGCAGCGATTTTATACAGCCGTCGTAACGTGCTATACACGTGTGGTGCGGGCAGAGCGGAGTTATATGGCGTTAAACCAAGTTCAAATACAAATACTTTATGGAGTGTACGCTCGTTAGAATTTTTAAGTTTTTTTTATGTATATATAATGCGTTTGAAGTATTCTTAAAAGCGATTTTACGGTGTTTTTAACACAATTAAAGCACTCCATGTTTTGTTTGATTTACTCGTAACTTTTACGTTATTTTATACAATTAATGTCGAGTATCGGCACATAGAATGTGGATAATATTCAGCTGTTTCAGCATTTAAAGAGATTTTTATCGAAATCGGTATTTTTTTTTATTTTCCCGTCGTGGTTGATATATTTTATTCGAGTATTATTCCATTACGTCATTTATGCCAGCAATAATATACACGAGTAGTTTATTTTTAATACTTTAAACTTTAAAGTTGTGTTAATACTTCAATATTTTTTATAATACAACCTTTTCAACAAATACTACACCGGTGATTTAGGTACCAGCGGCTACGCGTTACGTATATATTGCCAACAGCTGCAGGAGACGAAGGAAAACTATTAGTATCATTGGCCTGCAAGATGCTATTTTCAAAAGTGAGAAATATTATTCCTTATAAAAGTCTAAAGTCTTTCCAGTTCCAATTTCAAAAAGAGTACAAAGATTACTATTTTTTTCACATCTGTTGTAAAAGTTAGATAATATAATAGCTGATGTGAGTTTTTTCTCTAACATATTATTTACAATTTCAAAAATAGGATTATACGCTCATAAGTATAGAAATAAATAGGAGTAATTTTAAACAGCATATTATATTAAATGCAATGCATTTTAAGACTATAAAAAATAAATAAATATATTTTAGTATAGTAGAAAAACAAATAGATACCTAGTAATTGAAAAATTAAAATTGTATAACTACAGAGTCAACACACAAAATTAAAAGTCGTTAAATAAAATAAATGAAGGTCATAATTTGGAAAATTAAAATGCATATAATATATGACGTATATAATATCCATGATTTTGAGAGTATAATGATATGTGGGTAATGTAGTTTTCGATATCAGAATTTTTCCAGATAAAATTAAAATTAAAATTCATGTTTTTGTTGAATTGTTGTACTTGGTGATTATTATCACATATTATAGTAGTTACTTTTTACTGTAACCAACAATCGTCAAATGATATGATATCATAATTAATAATACGTACCTATAGGTATAAAATATTTAAGAGTTGAAACGATAATCACAATCACTGAAATACTGAATTATAAAATATGCAACAATACCCAGTTAATCTATAATCTATATAGGTAGTTTAAAAGTCGAATTTAACAATAGCAAATAATCAAGTTAGACAGTGGCTTATAAATGATAAATAAATTATACGTTCACATTAATACGATAATATTTATATTATGTTAATAGGTAACTTTAATAATAAAATTTAGTAGATACTTAGTAAAAATAATCCAAAAGAAAACGTCTTTATTAAAAAAAAAAATGTATTTTAAAATGCTTGAATCCAATCAGGTTTAAATAGTGTGTACTTTATTTTTATATTTATTTTAAATCCAATTTTGTGGAAGCGACCGTTAAAACAAATCATTTATATAATCAAAAACCACTCCAACATAATATACGTACAATACCTATATTTTTATAGTGTAATACAAATAAATATCAATATCATGTGCCCTGCAGTTTTATTTTATTAATGCACCGTGACCGTATACGTGTTATTATTATTAGGTACTATATAATAATGTGGTTAGAAATTAAACGTAAAAATCTATATTTTAACTAAAAATTGCGCGAGGCCGTAAAACATTGCTTCTTATTTAGCAAAAAAATAAATGTCCGTACGAAAAAGAATAAAATTGTTGATTATATTTACATATATATATTTTTTTAAATAAACTTGTATATGTACCTATTACATTGAACTAAATGGTAATAAATTACTTTTTTTATATTCCAGTAATCCCGGTGTACTCCCCCAAGTGTATTGGATTACCGATATAATACGAACGCCTATATCGTTGTTAGCGAAATATTTTTAATTGCACACGATACATTGGCAATGGTGTTATTAGTAAACGATAAATTGAGAGTGGATTTATGTATATGCAAATGCATTTTCGTTTGTTTTATTAGAAACCGTTGAATAAAAATATGATATTGTTGTATAAACAATAAATAGTGAAATTTAACTTCCAATAGCTTTTCAAACAAAATATTTAAATAAACTTAAATACATTTTCATAATATTCTATATTTTCGAGCTCCAATTACTTTTGATATTCAACGCAAAAACATTTATACGCCGTAATAAAATAATAATATTATGTAGATCAATTTATAACATTTCCTTCCACAGTAATTTTCTACATATACCTTTGTTTAATATCTATGTATTTGTGAACCTATTTTATTGAATACCTATATACTTGCAAATATATTAATAAATTGATAATTATTCGTAATACTATATGGATTTTCGTTATTTCGATCACGTAAATAAAATATTATTATACCTAATATATCATTATTTGTGTTAAGTCGTTCTTTACTAAGTTATTTTTATTAATATTGATGACCGTCATATATTTTAGTGCGTTTATTCATTGTGACTTTTTAAATGCATAGATACATGAAACGTATAATATATCTTAAAAGCACATAAATCTACTGCCTAATAATGATATCCGACGGTTGTAAGAAAAAAAAACATCCCAAGTATCGTCCCCGCGATATAACAGCGACAGCTATATTATATATATGCGATGAGATCGGCGAATCGCCATCGTTTGTGTGCAGTTAGTGAGCGATAGTGTGTGCGTGTGTGTACGAATAAGTATGCATTGCGTTCGGTGCGTATTGCTTTACGAAACTTTGGCGGGTTGACAATAATATTCGTCTCGGTCCGACTGTCATCGTGGCCGTAAAATGTTTTAAACTTTCAGTTTTGTCGATTTCGCATTGACCACGATATATATATATATATATACATATAACACATATAATATGGTAAAAAACGCACATTTTCGAAACCCCGGCCACGGTGCAGCAGCTAACAGCAACGATGCTGCACACGTAGTAATGACGAAGAGATGATGTGAGGCGGCGTGCGCGTGACCCGGCGGCGGTGTTGTATTTCACCGTTGCCCGATGCGCGCGGCCACACACACACACACACACACACACATACTCTCCATCCCCCCCGCCCCGATGGTTCCTATGACCCTTTGCCAATCGTCACACCTCGTTCGGCGATGCGTCTATATAAGCGCGTTTTTAATACACGCTCGCGGGACAAGGGCGAAAATAATGTATATAGCAACGCGCAAGTACATGGCGGCGACGGCTATTCGACTTATGTGCGGGAGGTCTGGTGCAGCGGCGGCGGTTATTTTTAGAAACTCGGTACGCAATCTGGTTACGTATTATTATACAGTCGTCTCGCTCGTTCATATTATATACATAATATATATATATATATATATATGCTCAGACTCTTCTTGAGCGGCTCCGGAGAGATGACCGTAAATGGCGAGCGGCGGAAGAGAAGGAGGACGAAGAGACGTCCGCGGGAGGGATACGAGACGGTGCGGGAGGGATATACGGCGCGGTGCCCGAACGAACGACGACGTTCCGCAGCTGCAGCAACCGCCGCCGCCGCCGGTGCTCGAGAACGACCAACGCGGAGGGCCCCCCCGTTCGCGGCCGATGGTTGAGGGATCGCGGGTGGGGAAGGGGCACCGGCACAGGAGTTTTTATTATAGAACGGGACCGGTAGCTGCAGCGGGAGAACAAGCCACCACCGGTGCGACACACACGTGTGCCATGTGTGTACTGCGCTTATTATAAACACACACACACAAGCGGCGGCGAGGAGACGTCGCATTCTTGCAGCACGCATTCGGGCGAGTGTATGTAATATATATGTATATATAGAAAGAGAGAGAGAGATAGCAAAAGAGAGCTAGACACAGTAAACGTATATCTCGGTAGAAGCGGCAACGGTGGAGGTCTGATCTTTACACGGAGTGGGGTAGAAGATGAGGGACGACGGTCGTACGGGTAGGCAGGCAACAGCGGCAGCACCAGCAGATCCGAGAACCTGGTGCGTGTGCCAATAGTCGGACGGACCGCTCGTATAAGTGCCACAGCCGGCCGGCTTTTGGCGTCAGTCGAACATCAGCAGCGACCGGAGGATCTAAACGATGACCAACAGAACGACTTCGGCCACGGTAAAGACGGAGACTAGACGGACGCCGACGAGACCAACCAATATGTGCAGCGGACGACAACGGCAAAGACGGATGCAACGACAAGAGCAGCTACGACGACCACCACAATAAGTATAATACCTATTCGGCCAGATCACTAACGATGTATATTATAATGAGTGTTAACTATAGTTTACTATTTTGATTCCAAATCGTTATTCCCGGATTAGTTATTAGAATTTTTTAATTTTTTAATTTTTTTTCGATTTATCCTATAATAATATTATAATACGAACGCCGACACGCCGTAACGCAGCCAAATTATTGTTTAATAGAACACAATGGTAATCGATTATTACAAAGTCGGTCGGACGCTGTAGGCGGCGCGCCGCAGTATATAGTCTCACCGGAATCATATATAGTACTATCGTCATCACACGCACACACACATACATACTTACAATGTGTATATACTTATGAAAGTACACATGCACACAATATAACGCAATTTCGAATCGTGATTATACGCGTCGTCGTCGTCACACAAATGGTACACGACGGCGCGTGGTCGATTCGATTATTCGGTACACGGAGCACACTGCACACACACCACACACACACACACACAAACAAACGCACGAGGAGTTTAGCCCGGTGACTATAGCGGCGGCGGCGGCCTAAATTTACGGCACCCCCGACGATTATAATATTATCGCAGTCAGTTTCGGTACCTAAACAATACCTGCATAACGATTATTAATACGTTTCCCGGTTAACACTCGAATCAAGTGCGATATTATCGCTGTTACATTACAATGATGTACAATACAATATAATATACGTCGTTATACGGGCATTACAATTTACAGTGTTATACCATAGAGACAGAACCGTATCGATGTAATTAAAACTTACGTTTACACGCATCGCGGCCGCTGGACGCGTTATAAATAGAATGGAATGGGCGATTGCACGGATTTGGCTTGCTACGCGATGGCGGCGGTGCCGATGGTGTACAGTGGGGCGGCGGAGGATGGGGGATATGCGTTCGGTCTCGTCGGTCTAATAATAGCGACAGCGAGCTGCCGATTATTTTTAGCGACGATCCGCGGCCGCTGGCACCGTACAGCGTGTACACGGAGCGCCGAGTAAGAGGTGGACGCCGCCTCCGCGAACGGCTATCGAACCGCTGCGACGGACGTGTACCGACCGCAGAGTATATTATTATTGTTATTATTGTCATTATTATTATTAATATTATAACACAGTGAGTGCTGAGGTACACGAAATCACGACACGACGGTTGCGATTCATCACCCGACGGACTAGCACGCGGCACCATCGCGACGTGGAACACCCGGCACCAGAGTTCCGTACTTCTTGTATGTTCGCATAGTGTGCGCGAGCCGTTTGGCCGAATTTTACGACGTATGGAATGTAAAGAAGTATGGAGCGGCGGGCCGGGCGACACATCACAGGCACCCACCATCAACTATACACTAATAACATAATATATATGATCCGGATATTGTTGTAATTTATGTCTGTATACCGTGTAAACTATTTTAACGTTGTATCAAAATAATAATATTATAATAATATATAGGTAGGTATCGCGTAAACGACGAGGAGGTACCGTGGTGGACACGTACGTGTGGCACACCATAATACTTTGTGTTCGGGTACCTAACTCTGTAATAACATATTTTATTTATAGAGGTAAGCACTTTCAATATGCGAACGCGACCCCAGGCCCCCGAAAACGCGCATCGACGAAGTTCGACTGTGCATTTATAATGTCGCGTGTGTCCCTTTAATTATAATATGTATTGTGTAATGTCATAAATAACAATAAAGAGTCGTGTACACACCTATACGTCTATTTCGTAATATATAACACCGTTTGGTATACGCGCGAGGGCGTGTAACATTTTTCAATGGATAGATTTATTTAATGTTTATGAATATTATTAATCGCGTGATAAGTTTATAAATTAAAATATATTATTATTAATACAAAACAATTTATTGTACGATGGGTATACGGGTAATCAATAATCACTAATCACAATTATTATTTATAGACGTACTTTAATAGTTAATAGCTTTCTGATGGCTAGTGCAGTGGCACGTGAAATTAGTGACGCTGTCAACGCGTATAACGTTACCATGATTATAATTATTAAGTTATTATTAACTCCTGTCACCGGTAGACACGCGCGCGAGCCAAAGTTTACACGCAGTTGCCGCGCGCTAAATATATTTGTATACACTTATTACAAAGCTCTATAGTCAGTTACACCGAGTACGCATTACGTGTAAAAAATAAGTTTATTTACACATTTATAGCGTATTCGGCGTACTTTTAACTGTAAAATACGCTTACACTACCATCACCGTAGTCGAACTCGTGCGGTGATTATGATCAATTTACCCGTCGGCAGATATACACGCAGGCGAGTACAATATAAATATATAAGTACACATGTTATTATAAATAAACTAATCGAGTATAATTATTTGTATGCAATTCATGATATTAGAATAGTCCATAGTATAGCAGCTATGGATTTTTTTTGGTAACCGCCAGAAATAATGGCGCACGAATGTCAACTATTTGTGTATGCGTACATACTACAATATATCATGTATATAACATTCCCGGTTCCTCTCTTTATGTCTATAATATTATAATATATATATATATACTATGTGTGTGGGTTGTAGTTTAGTGAAGAATTCTGTGATACGGATAAGGCGAGACGGAGGTGGCGGGTGGAAGTATTTATAACCACACGCGTCTTCGACATACGCGTACAGCGCGCGTTCCACGGGAGGGGGTGGTCGTGAAGAAGGGACGGCGGCATGATACAAGAGGAAAAGCGGCAGCGATCCGTTCCGTGCGCGAAAATCGACCGTGGCCGTGGCGGCGCATCGTTAACGCCGCAGAGCTTATACACATCTCCGTCGTCGTCGTCGTCGTCGTCGACTCCCCCACCTCCCACCACCACCCACACAGACAAGCGCGTGGGTGGTTAGGACGGTTCACGACGGTGTTACGCGCGCGCACGAGGGCCCATCCCATAAAGCGACGGCGGCGTCGACGACGACACCACCGGCGGTGGTATCGATTGCACGGTGGCGGCGGCGGCAGTAAACGACCGCCGACGCGGACCGACTAGCTGACTGGCGGTGGCGGGCGAGAGAGCTGGCGTGAGCGCGACGGCGATGCGTAGCGTCGGCGGCCCGGGCCCGCGTACGCTGCTACACTATATAGGCGGATAGTTGCTCGACAACGGAGTCGGGAAAGCTCAAGGCGAATAACCGTCGTATTGTTTCATCGCCGCCGAGCGAGAGTATCGCAGCGGCGACGGCGGCCGTCGTTTATCCGCACCATCGCACCGATATATAAATATTTATGAATAACAGGGTCGTCGGACTACGTAACCTATAACATAATAATATGATCTATATTCTTGACTGGCGATGACCCAGAGGGACCCCAATCCCTAGTATCAGACACGGTATAGGACTCGCTGCATCACCATACATATTTTATAACTTAAACACCGCATATATGTCGGCGACTACATTTTGTTTTTGATGAAATCCCTTCAAAATATTATCACACGGAGTACGTTATATTTCACCGAAATCTCGCCACACTCGCATCACTTACTTTAACCTTAAATACTCTTATACAATTAAACTACGACCGTATGCCCAGCCTTAAATGATTTTTAAATATTATTTTATATGTTTCTTTAAACACAGGAGATTAGAAATAAAACTAAAACGCTCAATATGTTCATAATTATCAATAATTTTTAATTGTTTGGCTAAACCACAAAACTGGACATATTAAATAATAAATACTAGGTATTCATTAAATTGGTTGTATATATTATGCAGTAAACTCGTAAATATCCATCCGATATGAAAACTTATTTTTACAGTATGCCATGTGCTTCACTAAATACAACAGAAAAAAAAAGCTAAACAGTGGGATAACCGGATAAACCGATATCATACGTAATAAATTATGACTTTTAATAAAGACAGTATCAGAAAATTGTTTGTTAGTACCTACTTAGTATACGTATTTTAGTACCTTTAGTACTTAGTATATATTACTGTGTAATATACACCGTGGATTAAAATAAATAATAAAAACCTACTTATTAGTACTTATTTTATTGGTTTTTCAAATACTTACGCCTACTATGGTCATAAATAATTTTTATAAATTTATAAATTTATTTATCACAATATGAATATAATATACCCTGGCATACACGATAACAAACTAATGTCTAGACAATCGTAACTGATGATTGCCGTCCCAACAAAAAAACACGATATAAATTAATCATTTTTTTTTTTTCAACAGTGTCAGTTTTAAGTGTAATTACTCATTTAGTAATTTATTATTATTTATTTCTATAATATGCGCTACAGTTTTGACATTAAAGTAATACATGTTTAATATTATATTAATACTTTTAATTTTACTCTATTCTCTTAACAGTATGATAATTAAAAAATAAATAATTTTTCGCACTTTTATAATACCATTGATTATACATATAGTACGTACTCAGTACTTAATATGTATAATTCACAATAATACCCATAGCTTCTTCGTGAAATTTATCTTTTCATGAAATGTTGAACATTTGAGAACGTAGTTGTAATTAAAAATAATATTAAATCATGTAGATAAATGGCAAACGGGTCGGACCTGAATACGAAATATCCACAATACATGAACACGTACTGATTTTTAATTTTTCGTACAATACCTATGTAATTAATTTTCTAATATTAATTTTTTATTATTCATAAAACGATAAAGACACTTATCGTTTAAAGATAATTCATTTTGGAATATTTTTCTTAAAACGTTATTCAAACACGATATTGCCGACAAC
This sequence comes from Nasonovia ribisnigri, assembly GCA_027563435.1. Lineage (NCBI taxonomy): Eukaryota > Metazoa > Arthropoda > Insecta > Hemiptera > Aphididae > Nasonovia > Nasonovia ribisnigri. The sequence continues at coordinate 329,982 of JANEHU010000372.1, read as the reverse complement.
ATTATATTTTTTTTAAAAAGGGGATTAAATAACCTCTCAGTAATATTTAGTCATTGAGTAAGTCACTGTGCAATACTGTGAATGAGATAAATTTGAATTAAATGATAAAACATTGCATACGAAAAACAGTTCTGAGCGGAGACGGTTTGCCAGCCTTTATCAAGTATATTTTATAATAAAATTAAGGTAATACGTTTTACTACATCAATTCAGAATATCTTATAAATACGGAGGAGGTTGATTTAATTTTTGCCGAAAACATTGCATTTGTGTATAAAATATAATAACATGCTTTTAAACTTTAAAAGTTTAAGTGCTCACAAATAATATTTTAAATGACCATGTATGTAAAATCACTAAAACTGTTATTCTTTGTTTAAAAATCAATTTCAACCATAATCAAAATTAAAATATCTATAAAAAGATGTGTTCACCTATATAGTTTTTAGATTTTATGGTTACAGAGTGAATACTATTTATGAGAAACATTGTTTAGAATGTACAATCCTTAACTATGAACTTTAAACATTTTACATTATAGAAAAAAATTTAAAAAAATTATAAATAGCTCAAAAAATATATGGTGAAAAGGTCATTTACGTGATATTATTTTATTTAGAGTTACAACGAGAACCAAAATCAAATTTTTGTGGAATAATGACATTGAGAAAAATTCCATTTTTCCTTAATTTTAGATTCTAAGCGGAGCAATATTTATTGCGGAATATTCATTTTAAATGATGTTTGTGTTTTATTTTTTTCATTTTTGTGTTTATCATCACTCATCACTGTTTGGGGCTGTTAAACTGCTTTTCAATTTTCTTCCACAGTATCTTGTTCGATGGGAAAATGAATTTAGTTGGTGCATTCGGGAAGATAAAATTTAATATTCCCAATAAAATCGAATTAATATTCAAAAGGTCCGGGAAAAATAAAATAAGAATAAAGAATAAGGGAAAATAAAAATTTTTACGTTTACGACAAATCGAATTTCGTTTTTGGTGTAACTCTAAGACAAATAACCGTAGATACATGATATTTTCACCGAATATTTACATTAGCATTTTCTATACACGGAAAAATTACGGGTATTTTCAACTTTCAGTTTTTTTTAGTTTTTATTTTCTATAAATGTAAATAAAATTGTATTTGTTGGGTCAAAAACCTTGAAAATTTGATACAAAGCTATATATAGCTAGATATAAAGCATATATTGTTACAATGACAAAAAATATCAAGCTTTAAGTTCAAATTTTGACAAAATATTCAAAAAATCACGAACATTTGCAAATTATTTTGAGTTAGAAATTCATAAAAATTTTCTTTTTAAAACCTAAGATTTGAAAGTTTAATTCAAGGTGCCTCATAAGTTTATCTACTTTTTTCAAATAAAAAAAAATCTACCCGAAAGTCAAATTAAATTTTTGAGATGAAGATTAGATATATTTTTTCGATTTCTCATGTAGCGATACTTGAAATTTACACCATTTATGTTAATTTCATAAATTCCTATACTTGACTTCCTATATTGACTCATTTTGAGCTGTTCGTGGACATTTTCAATATTTTCAATTTTTTTTTTTTTAAACGTGAAAATGTAATACCTACAATGCTCCTGATATATTGTTACAATAGCAGTTGAAAAATATTAAAAATACATTGGCACAACATTTTTTTATAAGCATTTAAAGTTCGAATTTTGACAAACTTTATCAAATTAAAAATGTATCAACTTTTATAGCTAAGGATTGAACATTTAAAACAAGGTTCCACGTAAATATACAAATAAATTACTTTATTCACAATACAATCATCAAATATAATTCGTAATATATCATAGGCTGATTTAACATCTTTTCTCCAGTGACCCACTTATAACCAACTGTACAGCAGAGCGACACCCATTTGTCCAATTTTTTTTATTTTGTTTTTACCGACAGTTTTATAACGACTAAGAATATTAAATTTTTGCCCTCTCGAAGCACTAACTAGTTCACTTTCTCACCAGAAAATTAATTATTAAAAACATAACATTTTTAATATTTTTTAATATAAAAGAACCTACAATAATTTATCTATAGTGGAAATCAAAATAAAAAAGAGAAAAGAAGAACAAATAGATGGCTCTTAGCATAAAATCTAACCCTGGGCAGGTTTAAAGTTTAATAATGTATAAATGTATAATACTATTATATTTAATAAATTATTATCAGCGCACCAACAACGATTTCTGTAGAAAAATACACCTACACACATATAAGATATGTGCCGATGAAAACGTTGTATACGCATGGTTGGCAAGGGAATGAAATAATAACGTTATAGCTTTAAGGAAAAAATAAAATCTAAAATCTCTATCACTATTATGTGGTTGTTTGTTTGTTGCTACAATACATAATTTTTACCCTATAATTTCAAAAATAATTATTATACTTTGCCAGAGGGAATACAAATGCATATACTGATCGTTATCATCTTTACCAATACACACCATTCGCAAATCATTTACATTATACACATATTATAGTTTGCAAAGTTTTAGAAAGATTTGATGCCGTGCCTTACAGTACGAGCTACGATGTGTTCAATATTTTAAAACGAGCAGTATATGCATTATAATATCGCACCACAACTATATATACATACCTACATAATTAATACACGCATAGTATAATATGCACTATGCAGTACCTAGTATTAAGGGGAGCGTATACCATAGCATCCATGTAAAAACCGAAGCTGTATGTACGAATGGGGCACCATGTATATCTATAACTAGTTAACTTGGAAAACGTGAAAATACAATGGCCCACCAGCCACTTGTACCTTGAGCAACGTATATAGTCGATAGACACAAAAGACCACATATAGCAGTAGATGAAATGGCGCGCAAGTATATACACTATAAAATATTGACTGCGGCGTCTAAGAACGCCCGGTCCACGGTCGTGGGTATTTGTACGCAGAATTGATACTGAATTGACCCCTATCACCCCAACAATTGTCAAGGTTTTGTTTTCAGTTATTATAATTTATAACAATATATATTGTTATCTAGTGGTTTAAATATAATTTAATACACAGTATAAAATATTTAGTGTAAGTAAGTCATCTGAGTATATTATATTATATTATATAAGTACTGCGTAGTTCGTCGCGTGAGGTATGACCTTATTATTTTATATAGGAAGCGATTTGCGATTGCGTTTTTACCATTATTTCAAAACTACTTATATGGAAAATTCATGACTTTCGTCCTATCAAATAGAGCGTGTTTTTCGTTGCACGATAAATGGCTTTTATCACGTATATAGAAATCAAAATACCCATATATCTCGTATATACCTAACCAAACTATATAACTTTTATACATACAATATATTATATGTAATATGTAGAGTTTATATATTTGCAATTTGAAAACCATTCGATCACTCGATCGTTCATATCTCACAAATCATATTCGGCGGGGGCGTGGGGCAGTATTACCTTTATTTTATCGGGGCGGCGACATACGGGTATAGAAACGTAGAAAAAACTCCAAGAGTCCAGGTCATCGATATAGCTTTTGTACCGTGAAAAGTACGATATAAAAAGTACTTCAAATGTAATGGAAAAAATATTCTATACCGAGCAGCTATTTGCTGTATATAAAGTATGGTAATATCAAACTTTAAGCGTTTATGAAATTATAATGCAAAAAAGCAATTTTCTTGGACATTTCTGGTCTCGATATTATGATGCATAATATAAATTACATGTTGGGAATCAAATTTTAAATTCTTTTAAATATTAAATATTTACGAATGTATATATAATATATTTATAAATAATAATAATAATAACTGGAATATTTTTGAGAATATTAAATCTTTGTGTAAGAGCTCGATGCCCATTAGTTATAATTTGTTTCATTGTTTAATACAAACAAATTAATATAAATTGGAATTTTGTTTTTTTAAACACATAAATGTAGTTTAATAAAATATTACCTTAGTTAAAATAAAAAATGTCATGACTTTTAATTATAATTATTAAAATTGATTAATTACGATTTTTTTTAAATAATTCTAATAAATCAACATATTTTTAATATTTTTAATAACTTTAGATTCGGATAAAAACACAGGTGCGTGTGAGAAGATTTATTGGAACGATAAAAATACTTGAACATTTTATAAAACACATTCTTAAATTTAAAATGTAAAAATAGTACAGGTACTCTACCAAATCATTGTATTTCAAAAACGTATATTTGAGAAAAGCTTTTAAACATATTTCATTGTTTAATGGTAGTTTAAAATTTAAGTAATGAAGTCCGCGGCCTATTATGCTAACATACAAAAATTTTCAGTTCTGATTTAAATTTTATGCAGTTCATAAAAATATTGTGATCTTATACAATGCATCATGAGGTTATTTTATAACACAAAATATGTTGTGCTTTGAAAATTCCTAAATTATTAGGAATTGTGATTAAAGTAGTTAAATGATTTTTATGTCTATTGATAATATTATTACCTATCGTTAATTAATGTACAATTATTAATTAATAATTACAATTATTATAACCGCATGGTTTAAAACAAGTATTAAAAATCGTGTAACACAACTTATAACCTATCAGATAAAGTTATATTGTTGTATGAAAGTATTAAATCGAATATCAAATCATAAAACACTAACCAACATACTGAGGTTTTTTAGTATTTCATAACAATATTACTAGTTATCACGATCAATATCGGGTATTTTTTTTTATAATTTGGTTTAATGAAATAAAAAGGAAAATATATAGATATTAAGTATTCAAAAATAAGCAAGTATATTTATTGAGCAATGTTCAGTTGTTGAGTTAAAAGATATTAGAGAATGACAAGTTTTTTCACTTTCACGATTGCACAAAATATTCAGGAATTGAAGTTCTGAAATGTTCTTAGCGACGACGCTGGATTAAACAATATAAAAAATAATATAATACACAAGCAACAAGCAAGTAATTTAACTTTAATTATGTTGAAAAATTCAAGAATCAAACCTAATGCAACAAATTTAATTTAAAATAAAAACCAGGGAAGTCGGTGGGGCATTCTATAGGTTTCGACTGTTTCAAGACTTGAAGTGTATCTCATTACCTCAATACCACTGTATTGGTTATGTAAATCAGTAAATCAATACAATTCTTATATAAGACAATGTGTCAGTCTCTATTTTCTAAGGGTATCTTATACTTCCGAATGCTCATAAATAAATTTATGTTGCTTAACACTAAACATTTATTTAATTCCAGTTACGAGTTATGATGAACACCAGGTATAAAAAAAACTAAAACGTTGAAAATTTTAAATATTTATTAATAGTGCAAAAAGAACAAAAGGTCTTTTGAAAATCGATATTGATGTTTTACTTTTGATCCAATTTTCTATCAGAAACCACTCTAAAGTTGAAGATGAATAATTTTTACAACTTCAAAGGGCAATGTTCAATGAATGATGACAGAGACAAAAAAAATTAAAAGCAACTCACGTAATTTGTAAGACAGTAAATATATTTGTAAGCGTATTAAATCTCTCTGAACTTCATAGTTAGGTTCGTATTTTTAAACGAGTTTGTATGTTATTAGGTATCTATATATTATATTACATTTACATATGATTTGTGAAATTTGTACCTACTACATTTTTAGGTCTTAGTTACAAAAAATGTAAAGAAAGAAGTAATCGTTATGTGATCATGTGTATAAACTCTACTTAATTTAAAGCTTTCAAATAGTAACGACGCTTCAATAGCTAATCCAACTCTTGTACAACAAACTTATTATTTTTTGTCTAATTTGAGTGTCACAAACGAGACTACAAAAGAACTCAAGAACTCGAATATAATATTTTTCAAGTCTTAGATGATAACTAAGGAAATTAAATTATAAAACTGGAATTTTCTATAAAAACCATACAAGAATATTTCAATTAAGTAGAACTATAAAGATGTAATATATATTGGTAATAAATATTAATTATAAACAAAAACACATACCTATTAATAATTAACCAACAGTCACACTATTAAAATAAAATGCGCAGGTACAAAAAATCATTGCAAAATCAATAGCGGACAACAGAATGTCATCGCTCGGAAGGTTTAAATGAAAATAAATTTGTACTTTATTTACTGTAGCAAAAATAAGTTATCTTGTTAAACTCTGGTTTTTAAATATTTATATCACATTATTAAAATATATTAAATGTTAACTCCAATTTATAAAATAGGGAATTAAGTTTTATACTTTTGCTGCAGTAAGAATCATAGTATCACGTTATAAATTATAATTTATAAAACAAATAAATAAGTTGATTTTATTCCAACGAAAGTTCGACGTTCCAAAATTAAGATAAATGATGCATGTCTTTACAAAACCTAAATAATAATTTCTCAAATTTAATACTATCATACTATACTTTTAATCAGGCATGGATAAATATAACCGCCGAAAAACTAGGAAATACAATTAGATGAAAGGAAATTGTGAGTAAATATTATATAACCACAATATATAATATATATTATAGGTAAACCTATTAATTATAAAATGTTATCAATTATTTAAAACTTTAACCTTATATTATGTTATAGGTACATAATATTACCACGAGTATTTAGTATAGCCATGTTATACAAAATCATTAGCCGAAGACCGGGTTGTTTCCTAAAAGTCACAATCTAAGCCCTATAAGGCATCATCATTTTTAGTAAAAAATATTTAATTTAAAAATATAAAATGAATTCTTATCGTTACATTACAGATCGTAAAATACAGATTACAGATAGATAAAACAATTTATTTCGTACCTATGTTCAAATTATTATTATATTATAACTAATCAACTAAATATATGTATATATATATATATATGTATTATAATTTATTGTTGACATTTTCGTCACAGTTTGCTCTCAAAATATAGTTTCGAAAATTAAAATAAAATAAAAATTCCCCTAGAAATCATTACGACAAATTTAAATTTAAAACAGGTAGGCACTCGGAAACATTAAACAAATTAAGATAAAATTAAAATTAAACTTTAAATATGTTATAGGTAGGTACATGGGTATTTAAGAATTGATAAAATTAAAAATTAAATTTAAAAGTAAAATATTATTAAATTAAATTCATATTTATATTGGGTACATTTAATGATATATTTCTATAGTATATAATATGTTTGTACAGGAATACTCGTTTAAGCTTAAAAAATTAAAACGGTAAAAATAATATTGTTATAGTATATGGTTTATGTATCCTCTTATATACTCCCATGTGACTTTATAAAATTTGTTCAGCATTTCCACCCTTAAAACGCATATATACCTTATTCAGGAGGAAAATCGAAAAAATGGTTTATGGTGTTTATTTAAAATACTGATTTTTCGGAGGTATAAAACAAATATTAACGAATAACAATAATTGTATAACGGAAGAAACTTTTTAGAAAAAGTAACCAAATTATTTATTTTATAATCAAACAAGGTAGACGGGTTTTTTTTTTTACATTTCCTGCTAATTGAATTCCGTAGCATGCATGGCTGCTGCACCACTGCATTTATATATATTAGGCCCTGACGTGTATTAGCTGCAGCAGTAATAGGGAATGGAAATATCGTTTCAAAAGGGATGAACCGTACGAAGGGTTGAAGTTCAATGTCCAATTATAATAACGATAATAATAGCATTATATTTATGTGACACGCGGTAATTGGCGGATGCGCAATTAATATATAATATTAATAATTGGTACATTGGATATACATGTGTAGATGTTGGTCGCGGCGGTGATGGTGGTGTAGGCAGTGGTGATGTTACGACGATAATAATATAATACACAACGATAACAATAATAACGTCGTGTATTATATCGAGAAAGTCACTGGTGGTGGAGACGTGGTCGTTTGCAACGCAGAAAACGAGTTCAGCGAGAATATAGTGGCTGGCGGCGGCAAAGGCCGTCGCGGGAAAGCGGAGACCGCGCGATTTATTATTATTATTCGCGCCTCGTCTCGCCCGTTCACCCGACGGTTGGTCGTCTGCCGCCGAGAGCCGCCGGTGATGCGCAAAACACCCTACCCCGCCCGACCAACGGGATACAGCGGCAGTATAACGGGACGAGATTGCAAACTATATACGCTTGACGTGTACGCTATATACTGTACACACAAAACGTATATAATATATATATATATGTGCAGCCTCACTGCAGATAAAAAGGCATAGGCGGAGAGATGTCGGACGGCAGAGGGGGTAGTTACGACCAGATGGCCGACGGAGGAGAGGACAGTTTCTGCTCTCGTCGGGCGGGCAGAGGAGAGGCAGCCGCCGCTATTATCACCCCTCGCATCGTCGACCGAGCTGGTGGCACGGCGCTTAAATACCACCGCCGTCGCTCACCCGGCCAAACGCCCTCCCCCCCATCCATCTTCACCACTAGCCCACTACCGACCACCCCCCCCCATCCCTTCATTTCAGACCAGCCGGGAAAAAAGTGTACGTACACAGAAACGGTGGCGACAATTGTTGTTGTCGTTGTGTGTGGCGGAACAGACAGAGGAGCAGGAAACAACGGATACGGTGAAGGGAGGGAATAGGGTTGCAACCGCGCGCGGGCCACACCCTCGCCGCATCAAAACACCGCTCGGCGTCACGCTACGCGGCGAGAGGCCGCGCGAAGGCTCGCTCGCAGGCTGCCAGCAGCCCAGCTTCGCGGCGACGGCGACGGCCGACCGACTGGCCCGGGGGCCCGGGCTACGGCCGCTGCAGCCCCGCGCCCCGCGCACTGCTATAACCGGCCGATCGGGTCCCGGGGATATTTTCGGCGGCACGAGTGCCGTGGCCGCTGCGCAGACGCCGCTGAACGACGACGCTCCTCCTAAAATACGCTGACGGTATTTTATACAGCGGCGGCAGTACGCTGCACCAGTTACACCCACCCCCGTTCACCCGCGCGTAACGCTAGCTAGCTGGTTAGCGTACCGCCACCGCCGCCGAGCTGCTGCTGGCTGCTGCTGCCAGAGGTCCCGCCGTCGTCGGTTCAGTCCGCGGCCGGCCGTCGCGACGACCGTGCACTTGTGCCGCGTACATTAAAATAACAGTCGAATTTTTGATGGCAATATGTGTGTAAGCACTATATTATGGTGAGCACTCGGTCTTTAATACACTTTATAGTAACAAAACGCGCGCGTAGACTCGGCCCTTCTGACCTAAACCATAACGTCGTCCATTCAATTTTTTACTTTCGCAAACACGCGATCCCGTGATGATGGAACACCGGCACTAATACGTACGAGGGGGCAACACAGAGATTAATCCGTCGAATCTGCACTATAATGGTCTGAATATTGTTGTAATCGTCGTAATGTCCGTAGTATACAATATAATAATTATAATATAATTTATATTACTTATAAGTTGTATAAGTAGTTTTAAGTATGAAATGTGCCGAACTGGTATGATTGCTTATTCCTAAAAATATGTACATCCTTGATACAGAGTGTCTTTTGCATTATAATACGTAAATAAATTGTTGGCACGGATATTACGACGACAGTAATAGTATAGTTAGTAGGTAGCTATATTGTTGTATAAATAGATCGCCTACGACGACAACAACGGTGGTTATTACTTTGAACCAAAAATATTGTACTTTTTTCATAATATTATTGTATATAAATATCATACACGCATAATTATTAATATTAATGATCTAATGGTCATTATAATACGTCCATTTTAATTAGTTAGGTTTATTAGAAATAAGTTCGTCATTAAAGCAGTACATTTGCAGCATCTTTATGGAGGTAATCGCTGTCGGCGTCGAGACTAACCTACTACTACTACTACTGAGAAACGCGTGTAGCTGTAGCTGGTTGGATCTGGGCCAAATACACATGTATTAATTGAATTGTGTGCGGTAACGGCAGCGTGCGTAAAGTCAAATACAAAGTTTTTGTATGAATCACTCCGATCCCAGTTATCGTGTGTACTCTCACACAGCATTTTCTGGGGCTATGATTACGAAGCTGTTGCCGTTACTGCCGCGATCACATTTGGTCCCCTTCAACCAGCTGTAGCCGGCACGCAAAAAACTACAATTTCCACCAAAAATCATCTTACTTCAATAACATGCATTAGTTATTTAAGGTTAAGTTAAATTTGTGTATTGTAATTTAAACCCTTAAATATGTTTAAATTATACCTTTTAAAAATATGTAAATTAATGAATATTAGAAATTTAGATTATATTATTTATGTTGTATAATACACAAGTACACTTGTAATATTTTATAAAACGATGCTATGTACATTTAATTGTAATGTTTTGTACCGTATATCATTATATCAATCACGGTTTTATATATTGTAATTTTTAGATTATAGATGTGTATGAAATATTTATAGTACCACCAATAATATATATATATAGTAGTATTTAGTGGTAGTTTTTTTTATGAATATAGAATCTTTTTGAGCGCGCAAAACGGCGCTACCCTAAAACTTTATCTTGAGGTGTGCTGCAGAATTCGTGCAAAACTTAAACTCCTAACACGTTAGACAACCTGCAGTATTGTTTTTCTCGGACGTTACACTATCACGTGACTAGTTGGGAATAATAAATAATAATAGAGTTAAATTGTTGTACCGTCTCGCGCACCACTCAAAAAAATTAATATTTGTTTCATTTCAAATTCGACTAGTATTCTTAACCAGGAGTAATAACACGCAATATGGGCAAGCATGTATACGTAAATCGTAGCCGTAGTATAAAACTTTATTCGTAAAAACCATGATAATTTTAAATGACATGAAACCAAAACATATTTGCGGTTCACGACGTATATGAGTAAAAATCTCGACATACTGCGTGTGTAATAGAAATTCGAAATTCCAAACCCAAATGCACAAATACGTAAAAGACTTTCTTGTAAGTTTGCGTAGACCTCGTGGTCGAGGCGATCACTGCTATTACCTGTCACTCGCCGCCAAGCGGTGCATCGAGAGCCTAATCCATCCCGAAGTGGCAATTACTATCTTTTCATGTAGACAGGTATACAATAATATAATATATACCTCCCTGCTTTTTATTAAAGTTAGTAAGTTAAAGCGGCGGTGGTGTTGATAAGTACTGTGACGGAATGAGAATTTATGTAAATTTTTAAAATTATTGTTGTCAGGGAGTTATGTTAAACGACGAAGTAGGTGTCACAAGGGGGGGGGGCCTTCGCTGGTCGAACGCTAGAAAAGGAGGTATTGGAATCGGCGCTTCCGTCCACTGCTGATGCATCAGCACGCGATATCCAAGAGTTCCCCTTCTCCGATCTTGTTCCGTTTCTTCACCATCACTGACCCCTGGTCCTCACGTCTACTGCACCCGCTCCCGAACAATCCCGCAGCCCCGAAATGCACGATCCCCACGACCACACCCACGCCACATCGGCAACGCAATCGAACAGCTACTGTTGCTGGTCACTTATGTGCTACGTCATTGTACCATCGGCAGAAACGAAACACGCAGTCCAATATGGAAATATAATGTATTTCGAATCACGGATATAATCTATAATCTGTTACAGTCGAATTGTTATTCTCGTTACGCCCATCCTACCATCTTATTCACTCATAATCTCATACATAAATAATATATATACTCAAACAATACTAAAGTCAGGGGGTGAGGGGAAGGGATGTCTAATAGTAAATATATAGTGAAATGTCCATATAACAAACATCAATTTGTTTAACGAAATATTTTTGAGAACCAAACCAAAGTAGAACCAAATTTATTCATTTCTATTTAACGAAATTCTCTACAACACGAATTTTTTATATGCTCCACGAGACTTCGTAATACGGAAATCTCACTGTATTATATTAGTGATCGTAGCATAATTATTCCCATTGTGTAATGTGTATACATAATAACAAATATATCCTGGTAGTAAAATGTTTTTTTGACTAAAGCCTCAAGGCTCTATAGTCTATACTCTATAGATATATAAAATCATTTTATCATACATAGTTGTAATTCAAATGTAATACAAAATATTTATTTAAAACATAATTTAATTGGTTTGTAGATAATTTAAATCATCGATAAAAAAAAAAAAGTTATTTTGAAATGTTTAAACAACATAGTTTGTTTGTAATAGGTTTGGATGTTAAAATGTATGCATAGTAAAAATAGACTTTATAGTAATTATTTTATTCATATTTAAGCAATCCATATTTTTTGTTAGTATGATAAATTTCATTTGAAAAAATTTACATAGTCATTTTTCTACATTTAAGCTTTTACTTTATAAGCTTTAGTTTAACTAGAATTACTCCTATTATGAACTAAAATATCCTCCATTTTTAAAAACTATCATAACCAATTGCATTAATTATATAAGAAACTAACACCACCACTACACAAGAATTTTACCAGCACCCTATTGCAAAATTGACAGAACTCATCGACATAAATTAAATGCTGTTCTACGAGGCTTTTACTCATCCCACTCATAATTCTTACTATAGTTAACAGTACATGTTTGGGTAAGTAGGACATATAATAAATTAAAAGTTAGTATTTTTCACTCACCCAGGATTACCACGTAATGCTGCATGCTGCAGGGGGTTGAAACCGTTTGTGTTAACCACCATGAGATCAGCAGGCGGTGATCCAATAGCTGGAAATCCAAGTTCTGTATCAGCAGTTGTGACAGCACCTACACTTGTTTCCATGGGTTTGGAAGTTTCATCAGAGGAGGAACATGCTGTGGCAGCAGAACAACCAGCCGCACCATCTTCTTGATCACTTATTATTGACAATGTACTTTTTTTGTTTTCCACTTCAATCGAAGCATTTGCAACATTGTCATCCTTAAGTGTTACAGAAGCACTGGCAGCAATATTGGCCGTTAAGATAGTACTTTCAGCGTTTGAATTATTCATAGGCGTATATGTAGACTCTGGCACAGGCGTAGGCCCTGAGCGGTCATACGCGCGTTCGCATCCACTCAAAACATTGGTGGCCACAGCACTTGAAGGTATATTACTGGTGACAAGACTTCCACCTCCTCCTTCCATCAACATAGCAACAAGGTCATCGCGTCTTCGAGATATGGCATCGTGTAGTGGTGTGTCACCCTCGTTATCCTTATGACATAACATAAATAAATACTATTTATTAGAATATTTTATTATAATATTAATTTAATTCAATATACAATTGTGATTTATAATTTTCCCATTATTATATAAACAATCGAAAGCATGCTAAAGCAGGATTTATCATATTTCTGTTCTACAGACTATAAAGAACGTTTTCTTTATTTCCGTAGAATTTACATAATCATTTTCATTAAATTGTGTACTGTAGAAAAAGAAATTAATATAATATGGTTGTACTACAATTTTTTCCATATTTTAGTTTAAAAGAATTTTGTTTTTTTATATTAATAAATTAATTTATTAATTTATTTAAGATTTAATCAGGCCAGGACCAATTACATACATTATATAATAATAACAATCGTTCATTAATAATAATTAAAAACAAAAAAACAAAGAAATACAATCAATTTATAATATACTTATACCTATGAATATACAAGTATGGTATTACAATACATTTTGATATTGACATGAGAATCAATATTTTGCATTTTGTTTTTGAGAGGGGGAAAAGTGGTGCATTTGGTGGAAATGCACTATCTGAGAAAATATTTTTTAACAATTTAGACTTTTCAAATGAATTATAAAAATATAAAAATATAAAAATTCTTTCTTTCTTAATTTATTTCAATGATTATGTCCAAAATTGTGAAAATTTGAGAAATTATTGCCTTTTATTAGTGAGATAGATGGTACAGTCACGAATGGATGAAAATACCATACAGTTAGGATAATAAAAAATTAAATAATCGTGATACGTGATAATTTATGATTTTTTTTCTAATATATTTTGTACATTTTAGTCGACCTTACGTGCATTACAGTGTGATTTGTAATTAATAAATTAGTGACCAGAGTAATGTTTAATCAAACAAAAATAGGTATGTTTTAATGACTTGTTTTATTAAATTAATCACTGATCTAATAAGATTTAATGAATAAATGTGGTTTTAGGGGGATGTGGGGGCAAAGCCAAAAGTATTTGGCACCTAGTGAGCTAATTTTCCGTGGGCATCCTTGGGTCACATATTATATTTTTCTCTTTAAATTTGATAATAAGTGATATAGAATACAATTATTTGAACTTAATATATATTGAGAATATAAAGAAAAAATATTTTCTATAACGACAATTAAAATAAAAATAATAATATTTTAGTAGTCTTTTAAAATAGCAACTAATTACAGTTGGTTACCTTGGTATGTCACTGTTTAATAACCTATTATTTAACTATTTAAGTATCAAATAAAATATGTATTTTGGATCTTTTTTTTGTTAATCATTAATATAAAACCCTATAATATTCCATAGAATGTGTTAATTTTCTATGATCTTTTAACAACTGAATCATTAAATAATTGAAAAGATTTATTGAACTGATGAATAATTATAAGTGATTGACTTTTATAATAATACAATAATGTTTAATTAATTACCTGTAAAAATTATAATTATTAATATAAAATAATTGTTAATAGTATTAATAAATCCAATCAATAACAACCTGCAGGTTTGGCAAGCAGTTGAGGCGCAACAGAATGCGGCACACGTCAGCATACCCACGGTTAACAGCAATGTGCAGAGGTGTCTGTCCTCGTTTATTACGCGCATTCACATCAGCATCATAAACTACGCATAGAACATGCACCACTTGTGGCTGGTTACCGAATGCAGCATGATGAATAGCACGATCACCATCTTTATCCTGAAAAATATTCAAATACACCATGTTACGTGTTATAGAAGAATATTTAAGTTGCTAAAATAAAATAACTACCGCACCTGAAATTCGACATCAGCACCAAACTCTCCAATTAACACTCGACAAACATTGACATGACCGTTTTGAGCAGCAGCCTGCAGAGATGTATGCCCACTACTCACAAAGTTTGTCAGTATCAACTCCTCAGCTGTGGGTGGACGCGTGTAATTAACACACATTGCAGCTTGTCTTGGTGTGAGAGCATAGCTGAGAGTCCTTGGTTCATCAGTTGGTTTTTCATTCATTTGACTCATTTTCCTTTGTCTTTCCTTCTCCAAAATCCTACGACAGTTTTGGGCATCACCATTGGCTGCTGAGGTCACCAGCTCCCGTCCTCTTAAATCTCTCTCACGAGCTAATCTTAATCGTCTATCGTTTAGAGTTTCGTTTCGAATCCCTAATTAAAATATTAAATACATATAAATAATTTTAAAAACTCAAATTTTGAATTACAATTTTAAAATATAAGTGGTGAAACATAAGTGAGGCACATATTTTAAGATAAATGTAAAATATAGTTTTAATTACTAATCAAAATTATTCAAAAATAAAAATCAAACTCCTAATTATTTTATCTATACCATCTAGTGATCCTACAATTGATAAATAAGTCTATTTTATCAGAAGGAAATAATGGTTTAGAATTAATTATTAACTAACCCTAACCTAACTAATCCAAATCATAAAAATTGGTAATTTTAATATTTAATGTTTTATGTTTCATATCAACAATTTCTTTAGATATATGTTATATTACAATTTATTTTAATTTATATAAGGCAACTAGCTGTCCCACCCGACGTCGCCCAAGCCAAAGATTTGTAATTTGTATTATATTCGTATTTCTTTAAATTATAATAGTTACAATATGTAACCAATGGCAATCGTTAAGATAAATCAAAAAATTTTAATTTCTTTTAAGTATATTATAATCTGTAAGCTGTAACCTTAGTAACAACATTTTTGATTTCCATCATAAATCTCAAAATCCTTGGTTGGGCATAACAGGTCCATTGTAAATCAAAATCATCCAAGGACCCACTCAAACACACAGAAAAATGTTGTTAAAATCGGTCCGGCTGTTTAGAGGGAGTTCAATAACATACACACAGAGAGAAGAAATATATATATATATAAATAACCTCCAGCTGGTAAAATAAACTAGAAAGTTAGTATTTAATTTTTTTTTTTATCAATAAATTTAAACATAACTTGAAAATTATAACACCTTACAATTTATTTATCCTTTGAAGCTAAGCTTTTGTGTGCGTGGGAGGGGGGATAGGTTAGTTCTAAGTTTACTTTTTAGTACATTTCCCCTTCGTAATTAATATATTAATGGTGTATTCCATGAACAACATTTAATTTTATTAAGCCATTAAAATGATTAATTTTTCGTGCAACCATAAGAGTATTAGTAGCAAAATACTTGTGCAATTTGAATAATTTATATATTTTAATATATTATTAATGTATTATTTTTTTAGTTCCATTTTGATAATTTGGTTTTGCGACATATGTCTTAAATTAAAAAAACTCCATCATCAAAGTTACATTATATATGTACACAAAAATACACACACACCTTCATTTCCTAATTCCATAGTTCCATTATTATTTAGTAGGGTAACCGCTCGTGGATTATAAGTCCACGATGTGTTACATACAACTATCTTAAGGTCACCATCATCATACACTTGTTGTACATAGCCAACTTCGCCCAAAGTCTAGAAAATAATATTATTATTTAGTACTATATGACATGAAAATGAATATTATAATTGTATGATATATTTAATAGAGTATTATAATATATTACAATATCATACCATAGACATGGCATCAGCCCATTCTCCATGGCCTTTTTGCAATCGGCGCACAAATTCCACATCACTAGATATCTTTACAGTTGATCCTACTCTGATAACATGTTCATCGTGTGATGAGCTTGCGGCTGAATTGGAACTGCCTGCCACTGGATTATCACTAAGCCCGACAACTTTTGTAAGTACAGCTGCGTTAAATGTCCACCTGTTGCCACTTGGGTATAGAACAACGACGTCATGATCTTCATCAATACCAACCACCGATCCAATAGAAGCACTTTCTAAAACTCCGCCTCCCAAACATTCTTCATACATGCCTTCTGTCCAGCCACCGTGATCTTGTTGCATAGCTCGTACAACGTCTAATTCCAGATCAACTCTTACCTAATAAACACAGTTTATTTCATTTAATAATTTTTACTATTTTGTATATTATGATAGTTGCATATTACCAACAATAAAATACTAAAAAAGAAAAATGAAAATTCTTCTTACCCGATCTCCAATCTCTAGTTGTTGGTATTGTAGTTGGTTGTGTAGATGATTTAAACTTAGCGTTCCTTGCTTGTGCTGGTCATTCCGCTGTTGATGCTGGTGTTGGCCTAACAATGGCAAGTGGTCTCTGTACACGGTTGTAGGTCCTTTGGATGGAGTTACACATTTCAAGTCCGACTAATGTATTAAAATATTATTTACAAAATAGATAAATTTTAGTCAATACAATGACTAAAAATTGATGTTAAGTCATTAACTAATAAATTACAAACCATTCCTTCAAATCCGACGCGGTACAAATTCTTGACACAACCAGCCGTATTACCATTAATATCCCATTGGACATAGGCAGCAGATCGAACACTACCTGTCATAGCAGACCAGTCTTGAATTTCACACACTTTTCCACGTTTAACTACTGTTTGAGAGACAGCATTGTTCAAACCCCTCTGGCTTACAGATCCTCCATCTTGATCATCCCATTGCCAGTCAACACCACGCACAACACGTGAACCAGGGAATATACCACGCAATGTTATTTTCTTAGATTTTTTCCTTTGATCTAATACAACCGGATTTTCACCAAGACTACGAGGGTCTTTTAATAATTCTTTTGGTATAGGTTGTTGAATCAATATAAACCTATGACGAACATTGTGTTTGTCACCATGATAACACGTAAAGCACAAATCGACAGAACTATCGCTTGAAACATCATTGCCAGGACAGTTCATGCATTTCCAACGATGTCCAATGATAGGTGTCTGTTTACAGGAATTGCACACAACCCCTTCATGCTTAGTGTGTCCTATGAACAAAAGAAAATTTAAGCCGTGAATAAATGTTTGATGCAACAATAAAAAATAAATAACATAAAAATAATGAAACAGAAATTTTAACTAAAATTTAGTTTATAATATATATCAATAACTAAGTATTTTCTAAACCTTCATAATGTTGGACTAGAAGTTGCTTTATTTTCTAGCTTAATTATTCAAATTAAAAAAAAACCTTGTCTTTTTAGTAGATATTTTAAGTTTAAATACGGATAAAATTTGGAATTTAAACAGAGAATAACAATTTTAGTTATTTTGTTGTAATTTAAAAATATTATAAAACTAAGCAATTAAAAATTATTAGGGAAATTTTAAGCTAGTTCTGTTCATACTTAGGTTACAAAAGAAATTGAAGATAATATTAATTTATAAAAATGTATAAGTTAAAACTTAAAACTATTAAATAAATAAAGATGCTGAAAGAGTTATACTTAGAACCCATGATAACCTTTGTATAGTTTTAAGATTTAGCTATAAAATAAGATATACAGTTATTTTGAAGAACTAAACATAATGTTAGACACAAATAAAAATTATAAACTTATATTATGACCTTTTAAACATAAGTGTTAAGTTTGATTTAAGTTAATTTCCGTCATTATTTCCTTGGGTAATATTTTCCTGTATAATATTTTTCTATGTAATAAGTTTCATGATTTATATTTTCATTAATTTTCAATACCTAAGTATAATTTTTCTCTAAAATATACTTTCCCGAAATGTAATTTTACTAAGAAATGATTTCCAGTTAATATTAGTTCCCTTCACAAATATTTTCCTAAATGTATTTGATCCTAACAAAAATTTTCCTGAAAATTACATGCTACCTAAGAATATAGTCAGAAATAATCTATTGAAACAAAATCCAACTTTAAATAGTTATATAACTTTTCTAAAACTAAAAAATGTTATAGTTATATAGTAACTACATATACCTAACCAAAATATTGGTTTAAAAGCAAGTTTGTGTATTGTTTAGTTAAATTAGATTATTCTTACTATATAATTTAATGACTACAATTAAAACTTAATTTTTTATTAGGTATTTTGAATTTACAACTAAGTATGTGCTTATTGTATTTAAAAAAATTCAAAACTTTTTTACCTATATCAAATTGATTATTACCAAGTAAGAGTTAACTTGACTAAATACAAACACAATTATACAAAAATACATAACTATCAACATTTGTTGTTTAAATATTCATTATTCCTATTAGTCGTTAACAACTAAAAACATTTTCATGTTTGAAATATGTGTATAATAATGTTTTAAATATAAATTGTATTTATAAACACAATATTTTACCAGTTGGTCCACTGTCATAAACACGTAAATCATATTGACCGGAACATCTATAATTGGCTGCTATTCCGTTGTCCCAAACAACGACAACTTCTTCATGAGACTCAAAACTCCTGACTGTTCCTAAAAAGCCTTCTCCTCCATCCTTATAAAAACAATATATAAATAACGCTTAATTAAAAAGAATTGTCGTTGCCGTCACCCAACTATATATATGACAATGAAATTTGATAATATGTAAACAGGCGAAGATGCGATTTAAAATTACCTGCTTATTCCATTTCCAGCTGGGACCCCGTATGACACGGGATCCTACAAGATTCAACAACGTCGGGCACACCACCGACATCGCACAAGTCCAAATCAGACACCACCTGGAATATCGTAATTACTCGCAACCATCTAAGCTATCATACTGCCTAAATGATGCAGTTCAACGCTGAACGGAACGTTCGACAAGTGTTTCAACAGAGAGTGGTGAAAATCGCCAGATACAGACATACAGTAGTACAAGAGTAACACCGAACAGTTGTATACGAGATTGGAACCGCCGTCGTTGAGCGAACACCTGTCGCCGCTGACAATACGATGATTGTCGTCGCCCGATCGATCGATAGACGGCGTCTGAACGAGAAAACACACACACACACACACACACACACACACAAATACACACGACGCACACGCAGCCGCACACCTACAGACAAAACAAAAACGTATGCCGAGTAGTTGAGTAGGACACGCACGGACGCGTATAGGTAACTCAAAAAACTATAGCATGGCGACCTGCGCACCTCCAGAGCCAACCAACACTAAGACAATATTGGATTAATGGATTAGTACCTATAATAGAAACAGTATAATATACTGTTGCTGTTTGAAGACGGACGACGGACCCGTATCATTCGTATCAAAGTACCGATCACGGTATCAGTCCACACCACAGAACCATAGCAGATATAATTCACAACAGATGGTCGACGGCGACGAACGTCGAACACCGTCCAGTCTACCAGTCTACCCAGTGATAAGAATAAAAAAGTAATATAATAATATACAATAATATACAACAACTTTCACATCAAGTAGTTCACGGCTGCCAACTTAGAAAAGTAAGAATCCTACTAAACTATCTGCCCATCTGTGACACCAACCTAATAACAAAAAATTCCCCGAAAAATGTTATACTTTACGTATTGCGCAGTAGCACAGAACAATAGGCAGTAGTTATCACTGTTATCAGTAAATTATATAGGTGTAACAAAGTTTTAAAAAAAATTGATTAGAATTTAGAACAAAAGTGAAGAGTTATTAATTTTTCTGGTCTGTTCTTAGGCTCTAGGATCTAAGCCCCCCCCCCAAACATTTCCTATATTTTATTTTAAGCTAGTTCAATATCATCAAAGTAGGACTTTAGCCCCCCCAAATCCCAAACGCTATTTGCGCCTATGACTCTGTTATACCCTCTATATAATATTATGGAGGTACTATGTGTTTATAGGTATCTACATAAGTATTATTTAAGTTTGTAACAAAATTAATTATGGTGACATTCTTGGTATTCCATATTCCAATACGGAGTCAAACAAGGTAAGGAATAACACTCACAAAATATTATAAATTATAAAATGACTAGGCATTTAACTAAATGTCTAGGTGGATAGTAAAATTCATAAAAACTAAATTTATTGTTTGACTACTTATATGCCTATTTAGTAAAATGCCCGATTTTACTATAGGTATGGTCTACGACATATTAACTCTTTATGTACATAATAATATAATGTACGCTAATATAATCTTATCTGTTGACTGTCGCATAATAGGTAAAGGGAGCATTACAATATATACATTAAAATTCAAACTTCAAATTTACATCATTGCAGTCATTATTGAATCAATCATAAACAACTCAAGAATATAGAAGCTCAAACTCAACATCATATTTTTTTATTTTTTTTTTGAAAATTTTGGCTGCTTTACTAAAATAAATTGATGACAAGATAGAATATTATAATAATATAACATGATACCTAACTACAACATAGGTGTAGAGAACCCCTTAAAAAAATGTCCTGGTGTAGGCCTTTGGTATGTCAGGCCGACACTAGTGAAACCTCTCCAACACTGACTTCAAACAGTAATATTTTTTTTTATAATACATTTGTAATAATTAATAATTTTTTATAATTTAAAAATGTCCTTTATTTCCTTAAAACAATAAAACAAATAAATAAACATTTATAAACATTTTTTTTTCTTAGATAACTACTTATGTAAATAATGTATAAAAAAAATATTGTAATTTAAAATCTTTTATAATATGCTTTAATTAGATATAATATAACCATAAGAATGCTGAATGATTGTCCATAATAGATACTATCTAATGCGCTGTCTACGACGATGTTGAATATAGTATCCAAATCTATTAGCCATTGGAAGACATTCTTATACTGCAGGTTCTCTTCTTTGCTGACTGTAAAAAAACAATCAAACAATTAAATAAATATAAATCTTGAAAATTAAGTAAAACAAGTTTATCATAAGTCATAACTGTATTCGTTAAAATATTTTGTTATTTTAACCTAACTAAAAATATTGTTTTAGGTTCAATTAAATATCAATAGTAAGTAGTAACTATATTTACATCGAACGAGTAAGAAAGACGTATGAGGGTATGAAACGGGTGTCATTTGTAGGATGTAAGGATGTAAAAATACATCCAGTGAATTTTTATGTAGATAATTACATAGAATTTATTGTAGGTATAAAATAAAAAACAATATAATTTTACAAAAATGTGTTTTTGTGGTCTTCTTACCATATTTTACGGATTATCACAAACATATTTTATTCACTTCATAATTCATATTCTATAAGACTGGTTAAATAATATGGATTATCCCCGATTTTGTTAGTGCCCGTTTGGCGTCTTGTCTTTCAGTGAATAGACTATATTATAAGTTATAAGGTCTATGCTTAAAATTATATATATGTATCATATTTATAGATAATACCACTGAACGAATGGTTATTGATACTATGACAATACAGTACCTATAAACTAGATTGAACGAATGTTCTACAAAGTTAGTATTTTAGTTCTTAGTACTTAATTATTGAAAAAGAGGGTATCTAAGGGGGTATCGCTCTGCTGTATAGTAGGGAACTAGCGCGTCACAATATGGATAGTGTTAAATTTGAATTCAATGATATAATATCATGGTATACCTACCAGAAACGATTCTGAGCGGAGACGGTATGTCAGCCAAGAATAATTTATGTTATATGTACATTCTCATTATTAATATTATATTATAATATACCATAAAAGTATCCACGTATAATATTTTTAAATTGCAACAAAATGACTAAAACCGTTATTATTAGTTTTAATATATTATTTTATCCAAACTTGAGCATAAAATAACAATTAAAAAAAACTGTGTTTAAATATTTTTTAGATTTTTTAGTTACAAATTGTACTACCTATACTATTACGTGAAACCTTGTTTTACATTTTCAATCCTTAACCATAAAAGTTGAATACTTTATAATTTTTTTACTACAAAATTCGAACTTTAAATACCTACTAATAAAAAAAAATTGTGAATTTGTATTTTAAAATGTTTCAACTATCATTGTAAGAATATATTAGGAGCTCCGAGCTTTGTATCAAATTTTCAAGCTTTTTGACCCAAGGAATACAATTTAATTGATACTATAGAAAAAAAAAACTAAAAAAATTAGGAACTGAATTTGTCTGTAAACAGCTCAAAACATTTTGAAAATTTTATCAAGTTAGAAATTGATAAAATGTACATATAATATAAATTTCGAGTGTCTACGGTTATTTGTTTTTAAATTACAACACAATAAGAAAAAATTTAAAGATCGACAAACTTATGAGGAATCTTTTGTTACATTTTCAAATTTTAATTTGAAAAGAAAAATTTTTATGACTTTTTAACTCAAAATAACTTACACATTTTCGACATTTTTACATATTTTGTCACGGTTTTAACTTTAAATGCTAATAAAAAAAAATTGTGACCATGTATTTTTAATATTTTGCAATCACCTTTGTAACAATATATAAAGAGACTTGTATCAAATTTCCAAGCCTTTTTACCCAACGAATACAATTTTATTGACATTCGTAGAAAAAAAAATAAACAAATTGAAAACTGAAAATGTTCGTAAACAGTTCAAAACAAATCAATATATTTAAAAATATTTTTATCGTGTATAGAAAATGCATATATAAACATGCAATCAAAATCGTATGTATCTACGGTTATTTTTTAGAGTTACACTAAAAGCCAAAATTGATTTTGTTGTTTTTCCCGTCGCTTTTGAAAATTAATGGGATTCGATACCGTGATTTCCTGTCTTTGTCTAACACACGCGCAACATATGCATTCAGATATGTTTTTTGGCAAACGTACCGATTGATATAGTGAAGCGATAAGAATTCTGAAAACAGATTTGAATTTGTCGTCAAGTCTACTTAAGATCGGTCAGTCCACATATTTTATATTATACCCCAAAATCCTAAAATTATTGTATTACTAAAGAGTAATTAAAAAAATTGCGTATTTCATTTTTTGGAGAAGTTTAAATCAAAAAATCAAAAATGTAGACTGGCCGATCTCAAGTAGACTTTACGACAAATTCAAATCTGTTTTCAGAATTCTTATCGCTTCACTGTATCAATCGGTACGTTTGCCAAAAAACACGTCTGAATTCATATGTTGCGCGTGTGTTAGACAAAGACAGGAAATCACGGTATCGAATCCCCTTAATAGTACATTTTTACTTTTGATCTCTCAAAATACCAACTAGATTCACTTTCCTAACAGAAAAGACGCTATTAAAGAAAATTTAAGCATTTTTACTGTCTTAAAAGATGATGACAGACACAAATAAAAGATAAAAATAAATTTAAAAAAACACACATTGTAAAATCAGTTTTTGTCGCTCAGCTCAGAATCTAAAATTTTAAACTGAAAATATCCATAAACAGCTCAAAATAACAAGTTAAAATATTTTGAAAATGTTATGGTGTATAGAAAATGCTAATATAAACAGTCAGTGAAAATTTTATTCGCATCTACGGTCATTTGTTATAGAGTTACACCATAAACCAAAATCGATTCCTGTTTTTGCTTAATTTTTTTTTTATCTTTCAGGCTCTTCTTACTTTTGACCTCTCAAAAGTACAAAGTATAGATTCACTTTCTTATCAGAAAGGATGCTTTTGAAGAAAACGTATTCATTTTTTACTGTCCTAAATGGAGATAACAGTGTTATAAGAGAAACCGCCAGTGATCCCAAGAGATGATGAATTAAATAAGTTGTAGACGTTTTGAATAGTAAAATGAAATAGAGGTTTTATTTCTATAGTATAAATTGTACAATAGAGTGTGGTCTTTGGAAGTTGCTGTTCATAGAAATGCAATTTAGTTTTGTAGATTAGTTTATTATCTAACATAAGTGTGAATCGATTTAATAGCTTATACATGGCATAATGTCAATATAATCAAATATTTTAAGTTTAATTATTATTAAATAATTAATAAACAGTGAATAAAACGTCTGAAGCTAGTAAAACACGAGCTACACGGCGTAGCGGCACTGCAATTATTGTCGTGAACCCAGGTTCAGTTACGTCTATGATACGCAGCTTATTATCCCCGGCTCCCTCCGACCAACCAGCCATGCATTAATATGTTACGTTTTCAGTGTTTTCACTGAACCGACGACCGTCGTAATGAGCCGCAGAAATGACTAAAATAGTATTTCTATCGAAATAACTATATTAATAGGTTTTCGATTTTGTGACTTTGAATTTATAATAATAATTAATAAACAATGGAAACGATATAATATATTTTTAACTCAAATGAAAAAATTTCTATGCATTATTATTTTTAATTAATTATATTATTTACAAGTAGCTAGTTTATTTTTAAGGGGAGACGCAGTCTCAAAGTCTCCCCTGACGAGCCACCCCTGTTCATGACAACAGCCACAAAAAAAAAGAGTAAAAAAAAAAAACATTGCAAAATCAATCAAATGCTCCGCTCACAATTTAAAATATAAATTAATACTTATACATTTTAAAACTAAACATTGTAAGGATTATTAGTTGAGATTAAACAAATTACCAATATTAGACTGAACAACTGTACGAGACATAGCCATTTATACTATATTATAATATAGACTATACCATCTAATATTTTTACTTCTTCACTATAATGATACATATTCTGTTCAGTGTTCACGTTTGTTTCACTTACCAATAAAGAAAAACATTTTAAATGCAGTTAAATTAATTATGTACTATCAAAAATAACGTTTTTTTTTATCTAATTAATCTACAGTCTAAACAGTCAATCATAATAATAAAGCCGATAAATAAATAATTAAATGTGTTCACTGCGATCTATATAATTACTATGTACATTAAAAATAATAACTCATTAGAACAAATAGCACTAACTAATTGATTTGAAACTTTTTGTGGTTTGTGAAAACGTATAAATAAGATTATTTTTAATTTAATTATGAAAATATGATAACAATTTTACAGCGGGCTCGGATATCGATGACTTTAAATCAATTATTTAAATTCGATATTCACTTACTCAGATGGATTTGAAGTTTGAACTGTATCACTGTGTGAGTAATAAATTAACATTATACTACAATATACCATATACGTTCCTTATTGATCACCAAGTAATGACCGTAATAAACTAATAAAATATGATTTATAATTCGTCAATTCTAATAACAGTATATTATTATTATATGTGACACAGGTAACCAAATTTATTTTCGCCATTTTTCCGTTTTTAAAATCGGTACAACAGTCAACAGAGCTAAAAGAGAAAAATTTATTTTTTACTTCCCATAACCCAATCTAAATTTTAAATCTTTATTTGATAACTTTTTTAATAGGTTATATATGAAAAATAATTGTTGTTTTAGAACTGCATGTATGTGTAAAAAATAAAAATACTTTCATGATTTTTAAAAATTAACTTTTTTAAATTTTTGTTCCTGTTCAATAATCGGTACGAAAATTCAAAAAATAATTTCCTAGGTATATTATAACCTAGAAAAATCGATGATGAATTCATATTATGTTTATTTAAAACAATGATCGGGCATCGGAAAGTACATAAACTAATCTTAATGTATAAAAGCTTATAATTTTATGAAAATATATATTATATTTTTCTCACGTGCAATTCATAACTATCTGAACTGCTGTCTGCGATTAGATATCATATATACAGTATAGAACTAGTCCACTCTATAAATGCTTATGACCTACAATCTGACTACTTATATAATAGTAAAACATTAAGAGGACGCCACACCAGCATGTGTTGTCTCCGTCTTACAAACGCGTAACATAGCATATTTACGCTCAGCAGTTCACGTTTTATTCAGTTAGCTTAAAAATAAAAGTGATTCGGCCTATTATAAAACTTGATTGCAAGAACATCATCTGTGTTTTGTTGGAAGTATATATACAATAATTCAGTTTTTAAATAAGTTATGCGTGTATAATAAATGTAAATTAAAAATGCTCATAACTCACTTAAAAATTGAATTATCATAAAAAAACTTCCAACAAAACACAGATAATGTTCTTACAATCAAGTTTTAAAATAGGTCGATTCACTCTAATTTTTAAGTTGACGGAATAAAACGTGAACTGCTGAGCGTAAATATGCTATGATACGCGTTTGTATGACGGAGACAACACATGCGGGTGTGGCGTCTAACAGAATATATAAATTCAGCAGATATCAATTAACCGGAATTCTAAAATATCTAATACAAATTCTGTTATCCGATTTTCTGTTAATTGCCTTCAATGTAAATTTCTTCAAAACTTTGATGATAAAAATATAATGTACTGTACTATGATAATATCGAAATAACGATATCATAATATTATATTAAATTTTTAGAGTATATTATGATGGAAGTTCCATGGATGGAACACATTATTTAAGTTACATATATTATACTATCATTTATAATTATAGTAATTTTAAGTATTTTTATTTTATTTTTTTTTTTAAATTTAGAGTAGGTATATTTAACAAAAAAAATAAACTGTCATAGGTAATCTAGAGCCAAATTATTGGTAGAAATTTTTTAGAAATAAAAAATACACATGGAGTCTTATATAAATATACAATGACTGCAGTATTGTGTAAGTACTGGTAATCGTATTCCTCATTCCTCTGCAACCGACCGTATATCCTAAAACTTTAATACTTTATTTTTTTACCTATAGATTTCCATTTTCGTACTTCAGACTCCTACAATAAGAAAATCAGAAAATGGATGCCGTATTGTTTTAAAATCTTAAATTCGTTTTTTAATTATTAATAATATTTATTTTATTGT
The DNA here is from genome assembly GCA_027563435.1 of Nasonovia ribisnigri. NCBI lineage: Eukaryota > Metazoa > Arthropoda > Insecta > Hemiptera > Aphididae > Nasonovia > Nasonovia ribisnigri. Next base: position 302,110 of record JANEHU010000372.1, on the reverse strand, counting down.
ACAGCAAACAAAAGATTAACTATATAATTTACCTTTTACGATAATTAAACTAATTGATGAATTGTGATTAATTTACTGTATTTTTTTAATCTAGAAATAAGTATTGAAAATGTATATTAAAAACATATGTTGTATTTTTTTTTAGTTTCTAAGAAAAGCGAGTAATATTTTACAACGATTTGTGTTTGTTTTGACATTTAAAGTAAAATAAACTAAAAAAACTGTAAACAGAATATGACGGGAACAAAACAAAATGAGACAAAATATTTAAAAATAAATGTATGATATAAATTTAAAGTAACCTATCTACAGATTTGGAATTACAGCAAATTAAGAAAATATCTTTGTATAACGAAGTTGAGTAAATATCCAATCTTGTAATAATTTGAATTTCAAACGTTCATGAAAATGTAAGTTGACTGTCAAGTAGACATACGGCTGTAACCGTCGTGTATAGCTGCTCCGATATAAACCAATGTGTATTTTAAATTCGACGGAAAACGCTGCGAAATCGGAAATACGCAATGTTGCCACGGCCCGGCCGGAGCTAATATATGCGGCGAATTCCGTCAAATTAAAAAACGCATTGGTTTACATCGGAGTTGCACGACGGCTGTAATATATACGCCGCGTTTTTATCGCAAAGCCGACCGACGTTTTCCGCCGCGGAAAAAAACGCGTCCTATGTTACAGCCGTCGTGTATAGCTGCTCCGATATGAACCAATGTGTATTTTAAATTCGACGGAAAACTCTGCGAAATACGCAATGTTGCCACGGCCTAGCCGGAGCTAATATGCGACGAATTCCGTCAAATTAAAAAACGCATTGGTTTACATCGGAGTTGCACGACGGCTGTAATATATACGCCGCGTTTTTATCGCAAAGCCGACCGACGTTTTCCGCCGCGGACAAAAACGCGTCCTATTTTACAGGCGTCGTGTTAGCTGCTCCGATATAAACCAATGTGTATTTTAAATTCGACGGAAAACTCTGCGAAATACGCAATGTTGCCACGGCCTAGCCGGAGCTAATATGCGACGAATTCCGTCAAATTAAAAAACGCATTGGTTTACATCGGAGTTGCACGACGGCTGTAATATATACGCCGCGTTTTTATCGCAAAGCCGACCGACGTTTTCCGCCGCGGACAAAAACGCGTCCTATTTTACAGGCGTCGTGTTAGCTGCTCCGATATAAACCAATGTGTATTTTAAATTCGACGGAAAACGCTGCGAAATACGCAATGTTGCCACGGCCCGGCCGGGAGCTAATATACACGGCGAATTCCGCTGTCGGTCGAACACCTGTACGTTTAAACCGGGCAGGCTTGCGATTTCGCCGCGACGTTCGCCGTCGGCCGACGATTATTTTCAAAACCGCCCGATCCATAAAACCGCAAAACCGTCCATTTCCATAACTTTTAATGAAAGCGGCTGTGTGCTGGTATTTTGGTTCAACGAATTTCCCGACAATTTTTTCCATAGTGCAGTATTTCAATGCGTCACGCGAATTCGCCGTGTATAGCTCCAGCCGGTATCCTCAAGTCATAAACGTCGTAGACGGCCGTCAATTTTTTTTTTAAATTTCTTTGCTACCTTCATACTATTATATTATTATTTATATTATATTTGTATATAGCATTGTTGTGTTCCGTCACCGAGGACATCCGAAATAAACACCAATAAATCGTTGCAATAAACAGCGCTTGCTGGATCCTTATTAGCCGGTCATTATTATAATTTTTTTACTCTCGGAATTATATACATTTTATTTTCCATTACACTAATAATGTGCCCGGTGCGCGGGACTTAGAATGCCAATTGTATAATATATTGTTATCTATGGAGGCAAGCGGGCAACAGTTACTGTTACTGTCGATTTGTTTTCAAAATCATAATTTCTGGAGATGCCCACGACGAACCTAACCTATTAAAGGTCCATGAAAGCGAATCAGTGCATACCATTTCTCCTAACATAATTGATATAATTTATTACGTCGTAGCCAGTAGTTGGTCGTTCCCGCCTATCGGCGACTTTGTTCGGTGCACGGTTGTTGTAGCCTCTAACCTCTTATCTGTTTACCGAAACCACATTTTTACAACAGACGCCGCTAACGCTGAGCTCGATACCGACTACGGCTGTAGCGTCGTTATTTCTTCAGTATTACTTTTTTGTGCGCGTGTCTCTGGCTCTCGCTGTAAACGTCGAGTGCTTTGGAGTTTTGGGTGCCATTCTTATATATTGTTTGGTAAGCATAATATAATTTATTATATTTCGATTTTGTTCCGTTTCGTTCAACGCTTTCATAACAATAATTATAGATAAAATTACATCGTCAGATCGGCCGTTGCAATAGCGGTAATTAGAGAAAATGGAAAACAACTACTTAGATCACTACGTTCCTGCATACGGCGATAATCTTGACCCTGGTCCCAGCATTTCCGACTTGCCCGGAACCAGCAATAATGATAGACCGGTGCCCAGTTCATATACCGCGGTAGATGGTGAGGATGTGAGTATTAAAATTATAATTGTTAAGTAAGTAGACAACACTCACAGACTCGTTGTATGCCTTACACTTAACCCAATATCGTTTTGTTGTTTTTAATATTACCTACCTAGAGTGGCCAAAAACCAGCGGCCCAGTCGACTTGATTTTTGATAGTAAATAAATGTACTTGATAATATTAAAAAACAACAAAACTATGTTGGAAATGTGTTGACAGTAGACACATTTTATATACTTTGCGCCCATGGCTGCTCGTAAGGTTCACATAAGATGGTACACAAACCTATAAGATACCTGTGTAAGATGGTTAATAAATATTAATTTTGTTATAGATACATACCTAAAATAATGTACCTACTTAGTACTTATCTAAATTGACAGTTAATGGCCAATGTACGTTGGTGTGTTATTGTTTCGCTAGTGCTGCACTTATAAAAATATAGGTCCAGTTCAAACATTAAATGTGCTCCAAACAAACATAAATAACTAACCAACATGTCGATGCACATAGCTAATACTTATTACGGCCACCCGGAGCATAAAAAATGTGTACCTCACAAATTATTTATTCATTAATAGACACTTCTCAACACAAAAAGCTGCAAAAACTTTTTTTATTTCAGACCACGTGCAAAATAACCAATTATAATTTACTATAGGAATCTGGTAATCTTTCTGAGTAGTACACATGCACAACGTGCGGCTGCTCTGCGCATGATAAGAACATGACCAGTTTGCCATCTAAAACCAGTTTTTTTCATATTAACTGGTCATGATCTTAACTTACGCAGAGAGTATGTTATATATGTAAAAGACAGAGATAAAAATCAATGATTATTTTCAAGGCATCTTTATTGCTATTCAAATAAAAATCATTTTTTTGAAATGTCAACCTTTAAAGGTTTAGCTTATAATTTTTTTTTTAACTAAATTACTATCTACTTTCTACATAGATTACCTATGTAAAAACTGATCTATCTACTTTATAGTCACCTGGAATTTTTGAAAGTAGATTAATTGAAAATATATTTTATAAATTTTTTGTCTATTTTAAATAGATAAAAAATGATATTTAAATTTCTCGTGTGTTATCAGAGTAATATTTAATTATTGTTGATTATTTTATTTGATGACTATACTTATGTTGTGGTCATATTAGATATCCGACCCTCGTCATTAACTATGATAATGGTCTCTGTACGTCGTATTTATTTACTTATACAGTGGTGACCATCATCATGTCAATGGTATGTTTATAAAATAAACTTATTATACATTTTACACTTTTATAAGACTTTTGATCTAGGCACGACGTACACGATCCTGAGGGGTAGTGACTTTATCAGTTATTAAACTATAAGTACATAACAATGATTTTTTTTATTATATAGTTATATGTTTTATTCTGAAGTACTTATAGTAATTACCCTTTTGTTTGATTAAATAGGGCTATGAGAGTATGGCAGTTGTTCGTTCAAGGTTGTATAACTTGAAAGCTGAACCCGTCGAACTAAGAGATATACGTTTCGATCATTCATTTCAGGTATACGTAAAACGGTGTAGGGACCCAAATGGAGAGTTTGAAGATTTACCGTCAATATACGAACGATCAAAAAAAGCAGCTACTGAAATAAAACTTGAACCAATCGATGAAATTGAGGAGACACTTGATTATCTACCTGAGGACTACTCAGAATCGACAGAAAACTTCTCTAGCATTGATACATCAAACCCTAGAAGGAATGGGTTGCAGAGCAATAGAATCTTGTTTCAACTGCGTAGAGAACTAGAGGAAAAAATGGCTGGTAATATACCGCTAGAAGTACTTCCAGAATCTCTGGAATCTGAAGAAGAAATGGTTGATAATACACCACAAGAAGTACTTCCAGTATCTATGGAATCAGAGGAGGAAATGGTTGATAAATCTCTGGAACTCGAGGAGGAAATAGTTGATAATACACCGTTAGAAGTACTTTCAGTATCTCTGGGAACAGAGGAAGAAATGATTGATAATACACCGCAAGAAGTACTTCCAGTATCTCAGGGACCAAAGGAAGAAATGGTTGATAATACGCCACAAGAAGTACTTCCAGTATCTATGGAATCAGAGGAGGAAATGGTTGATAAATCTCTGGAACCCGAGGAGGAAATAGTTGATAATACACCGTCAGACGTACTTCCAGTATCTCTGAGACCAAAGGAAGAAATGGTTGATAATACACCACAAAAAGTACTTCCAGTATCTATGGAATCAGAGGAGGAAATGGTTGATAAATCTCTGGAACCCGAGAAGGAAATAGTTAATAATACGCCGTCAGAAGTACTTCCAGGTTCTCGGGGACCAGAGGAAGAAATGGTTGATAATACACCGCAAGAAGTACTTCCAGTATCTATGAAATCAGAAGAGGAAGTGGTTGATAAAGCTCTGGAACCCGAGGAGAAAATGATTGATAATACACCGCTAGTAGTCCTTCCAGTATCTTTGGAGCCAGAGGCAATAGATGAATTAAATACTACGACAGAAACCCCCTCTCCAATCGAAACAATAACTAACCCGAGAGCAAGTGACATGGATAATGGGAATGCGAAAAGTGAGTTTTAATACCATTTCTTTACAATAAATTACAACCATCACCATTAATAGTATTAGATTAAAAATAACTATAGTTTTTACTATCTTTTATTTCATATTTCATTTGTATAATCATATAGAATATAGGTGACCCAACAAATGTGTATTGCCTACAAAGAATTTTTTAGTGGCGGCAGCACCTAACTAAAACAAACACCAAGGCCCAAGAGAGACCAATTTGTGAATATGGCTTTGACAGCCTTTGTGATTTCCGAGATTACCAAGTACCTACTAACAAACTCATAATCATTTTTTTATACAGTTATCCTTTTTTATTTGTAGATACCACTAAATTTTTCAGCCCGATGACTTAGATTAATTTACAGTTTGCTGTGATAGCTAGGGGGTACAGAAGTACACATTTTGGGAAAATTTGAAACTTGTAACTCCTTTGGTTATGCGCAATACAACTTTTTTAATAACAACCCTCAATTTTATCACTTGAAATGGATAGTTCATTTTTTCTACCTTTAGTAATTTTGATCCATATTACAATGGTCCTAAACCTAAAATTGACTAAGTTATAAGGTTACACATTTTTAAAGTTTGGAAATAATTAGGTTTTTTCAATTTTTCTAAAAAAACATGGTATCAAATGATTTTTTACATGAATTTAGAAATTTGTTTTATGAATTAAGTGGACGTTACACTGACATTTGTTGTCTCCGTCTTACAAGTGCGTAACATAGTGCATTTACGTTCAGCAATACACGTTAAGCTCCGTTGGTTAAAAAATTAGTTTGAATTGACCTCTTATAAAATTTAAAGATAAGACTATAATCTAAGCAATCTCATCGGTTTTTTATAATACTTTTGTTTTAGAGCTAGTGTTTTAATATTATAAAAATCCCATGATGTTGCCTAGATAATAATCTTACCTTTAAATTTTATAAGAGATCAATTCACTCTACTTTTTAAAGTAACTGAGCCAAACATGTTCTGCTGAGCGTATCATTTACCATGTTACGCACTTGTAAGACAGAGACAACAAATGTCAGTGTAACTTCTTCTTAAAATGTAACTACTTTATAGCATATTAGTTTATATCTAATACTAGCTGAATTACCCGGCCCAGAAAAAAAACTCTGACTGTTCAACTCTTTTTGGGTGTAATTCGCTGTGGAAGCAATGTATTTTTAGGTGCGTAAGTGTTATTATATTTTAATGTATAAACATCTAGACTGACGTTGTCCGTGAAATTCACAGCAGTTTATTATGAGGTAGGCAATCTACTTATAGTAGATCGCAAACCCTGTATGGCTTGTACAAGTATATAATTTAACTCTAAAGTATCAAAGTTTGTTGTTTTTACTTAATTCAACCTACAGGAGATTAATACAATCAATTAATACAAAATCCTAACCTAATCTAACTGTACTAAAATCCAATGAATAAAAAAAACCAAACATTTGTATGTATAGATGGAGAAGAAAAAAACAATGTAAAAAATTGATCCACCAAAACCGTGGTTCGAACTTGAGACATTCAGTACTAAAATACATAGAAGTGACACTATGCCAACAGACTTATCGCTTATATAATAATTAATATTTTTAAAACCAATAAAAACCATTAACAAACAAAAATTTCCATCGTCAATCTCATAACCACTGTTTGAGCACCTCCCTGGGTTGCAATTTACACTTTTAATTTTAAATTAACCTATCTTCTTTCTAGAGGTCTAATCTATCTCTGTAAAAGACTTCATTGCAATCGGTCCAGCCGTTTAGGAATGCATAAAGGACACACACACAAACATTAATTTATATATATATTTAGATAATTTAACTATATATCCAATTTCGACTTTCTTTTAATATAATATAATAGGTATTACTTAATTTTACTTTTATACATAATATAGGTTTACTAGCGCAAATGACAAAATACAGATCATTATATTATATTATATTATTTAATTATAATAACTATTTTTATTATTTCTGTAACCAATGGGAATCCTGTACACAAAAATATTCAATTTTTATGATCAAAAAATAAATTAATGTCCAAGGCACCTGTAGTGACCTTTTACTGCTACTCTATGTATCCACTGTAACCTATGAATACTATGTAAATGTTATTTTATTTTTTTAATTTTTATATTTATTTTAAATTAAAATTTTGAGATTTATATTATCAATTAGTAAGTTTTTAAATAATGAAAGCCAAGGTTCCCAAAACTTGTACGGTTACCAGCAAATGAGAATATTATAAAATACAGGGACATAATAGTAAGTTTGGAGATTAATTTATTATACATTAATAAAATAAATAAAACTTGGAAATGTTTAATTAAAAATAAAACTAATAATTTATCATACTAATTAGATATTTTGAAACCTGTTTTATTCAAATTTTTAAATAATGATACAGCTTAAATACTATAAAAAAGAACTTGCTTTTAGATTCTGAGCGGAGCGATGAATGTATTGATTTTACAATGATGTGTGTTTTTTTTTTATTTTTGTGTCTGTCATCACGTTTTAGGACAGTAAAAATGCTTCGATTTTCTTCAATAGTACCTTTTCTGATAGGAAAGTGAATCTAGTTGGTACTTTGGGGGATCAAAAGTTAAAATTACCCAGTAGTTTTCATGAGCGCCGTGAAAAACAAATGAAAAATTAAGGGAAAAACGGGAATTTTTACGGAAAACCAATTTTCGACAAAATCGATTTTGGTTTTTGGTATAACTCTAAAAGAAATTACCGTAGAGACATGAAATTTTGACCTAATGTTTATATAAGCATTTTCTACACACCATAGCATTCTCAAAATATTCTGACTTATTTTGAGCTTTTAACGGACATTTTCAGTTTCCAATTTTTTTAGTTTTTTTTTCTATAAATGTCAATAAAATTTTATTTGTTGGTTAAAAAATCTTGAAAATTTAATAGTAGGCTTCTAATATATAGTTTCAAAGGCAGATGAAAAATATTGAAAATCCGTAGTCACAATTTTTATATATATGTAATCAAAGTTCAAATTTTGACAAAATGCGTAAAAATGACGAAAATTTGCAATTTATTTTGAGTTAGAAATTCATAAAAAATTTTCTTTTTAAATCTAAGATTTGAAAATGTAATACAAGATTCCTCATAAGTTTGCCTAATTTTATCAATAAAAAAAAGTTTATAAGCAAGTCATAATAAATTTTTATGAGCATTTTAAGTTCAAATTTGTACAAGATTCGATATTCACTCGATTTCTCATGTAGCGATTTTCTTATTTTGTTGCAATTCAAAAACAAATAACTGTAGATGCATGAAAATTTTACTGAATGTTTATATAAGCATTTTCTATACACCATCTAATTTTTAATATATTTTGACTGTGTTTCAGCTTTTTACGGACGATTTCAATTTTCAAATTTTTTAGTTTTTTTTTTCTATTAATATCAATAAAATTTTATTTGTTGGGCCAAAAATAATGAAAATTTAATACAAGGCTCCTGATATATTGTTACAATAACAGTTGAAAAATATTAAAAATACATAGGCACACATTTTTTTTATAAGCATTTAAAGTTCGAATTTTGACAAAATTCATCAAAATCTCGAAAATTATCTATAATCATTGTAATTAAACAATTATAAAATGGTCAGTTTTTATAACTAAGGTTTGAAAATTTAAAACAAAGATTCTAATAAATAGTACATACTGTACACAAAAAATCTAAAAAATATATAAACACAGTTATTTTTTACAGACATTTTAAGTTTAAATTTGGACGAAATTACATATTAAAATCAATTTTAACGAGTAAAAGTATATATTATAATATTTTTCTAGTATCACTGATAATTTAAGGTTAATAATTAAATAATATGAATAATATTAATTCAACTTAGCAGTCTGTAAAATAACAATATCAATATAATTTAAAATATCCTAGACTGACATACCGTCTCCGCTCAGAATCGTTTTTCGTATACAATGATATTATATCATTGAATTCAAATTTAATACCATCCATTACAGTACAGTGATCTACTTGTAGCCTACTGTACAGCGGAGCGACACCACTTGACCACCTTTTTTTTTGTTAAATTGACAATCATTTTTAAAAATAAATTTTAACCATAAAGATCTTAATTTAGTAGAAAGATATGTTAATTGTTCAATGCCAAGAATTACATTTTTTTTATTATTTAGTGTGATGTACCTATTGGTATCTTTAAATAATTTATAACACCTGTGATTTTCATCTGATTTGATATGATCTAATTTGTTTTATTAGTGTAACTCAAAAACTAATAATCGCAAATACTTGAAATTTTCACCAAATTGTTATTTAAGCATTTAATGCTATAATTTAATACAATTTTCAAAATATTTTGACTCTTTTTGAGCTATTTATAAACAATTGAAACATTTTTTTTTTTGTTTTTTATAAATATCAATAAAAAAAATTGCTTGGTCAAAAAATTTGAAAATTTAAAATTATCACTTTCACATAGCTCAAATAACAACTCCAAAATTCCTACTTTGCCCATAGCATTGCTATTCATAAATATTAACTGAATTAATATTTAAACTATAAAATGATTCTTTTCGATATGGGAAAAATAATGTAAAAAGGCTTTTGATTTAATGAAGGCTTTTGACCTACATCAAATGAAATATGTTTTTAGAACAATCATAATGAAAAATTGAGGAACTCACCCTGCTGTATAGTATTTATCGAATGCACCTCATTATTGAGTAAATCATAGTTTGAATTCAAAAAACATTGTATTTATTATATTAATGAATCATTTATAATACCTATAGTACTTTATACTTATATCATACTATATTATTTTTATTATTCACTTTTCAGTACCTAATACAGACAACTGACTTATTGTAGAATATTGCATGAATAGGTTCCTAGTATAAATAGGCAATACCATAAAATATAATAATATTCAGTTTTAAATCCCCACTAATAATATTTTTGAATCACAACATAACTAAAATTGAAATTTTTAGTTCAAATAACCAATTACGTAAAAATGTGAAGTTAAATTTCTATAAAAAAAATTGTGTGACTGTGAATATATTTTTTAAATTGTTAAGTTTCTGTAGGAAATACATGGGGCGGGAAGTTAAATTTCCTAAAAAAGACCTGAACATTTCTCTAAAAATAATATGTTTTTATTCCTTAAACTCTGAACTATCCACTAAAAAAAATTATTTTTTATAATTTTGATACAATAATGATAATATAAATTTGATATAGTTAATTTTAAGAAAGTTGTACAGAATTGATTGTTTTGGACTTATTTAATCTGAAAAAAACAATTATTTCTATTCATTATTCATTTTTTTTAAGTTTGTAGAACCTCAATGCATTCATGCCCTCCCAATCAAAATGTAAGAAAAAATATTCTAATGTTTTTGTAAATTGTATTGAATGACAAACTACAACATCGATCTCTGAACCTTATTTTAACAAGACATGATAATACATAGTATCCAATATGTCAGCAATTAATGTGTTATTTATTTAAATTTTTGTTTTAGTAAAAGAAAATCCAGCAAGCGTGCAAAGAAAAACACGAAAGAGAAGAGATGTTATATCTACACCGACCCGCGTTTCCACTAGGATAAAGAAACCTAGAATAATGTTTAACTTATAATCATGAATATTCTGCTTTTCTCAATATAAATATATAATTTATAAAGTTTACTTTTAAATATAATTGTGATATTTATTTAGTTGACTATAATTTTGAGTTTGTTTTAATACATTATTATTTTATTTCATTTAATTTTATATAAATTTGGCTAAAAGTTAATATAAATAGACATTATATTTAAAAAGCCTTCAAGGATTTAATATAAATTGTGGTCCTAATCCACTTCCTAAAAATGATTCTAAAAACTATTATGATAAACAAGGTTAGTACAAAGATTTTTTTTTATTCATTTGTATTTTATTTTTAATCACATTTATAACAAAACTTCAAAAAAACTATTAACAAATAGAATTCATCTTTGTTTTTTTTTATACATTTTTACTGTAAATAATATTTTTTTTAATAAATGTATTTTTTTTTCCTCATTGAAATTCTTTTCTTGGATAAGTTTTCCAAGATCCAGTGAATGAACAAGTATTTTTAATTTGTTTCCACTTGTTATCAGTGTGATACTTCACACTTTTGTTCTAAATAGCACACTGAAGATCTATAGAGTTAGAGCATGGGGTTAGCATATGGTTTATAATTTCAACGGTTTAAGAATATTTATCATTATCAACCAGTTATAGTATGAGATAAGTTAGAACTATTAACTTGTGCCATGGACATAATATGTCTATGACTTGTGCAGTATTTAATTATTAATTACACATTATAATTATGAAACGCAGTGGCTATCCTAAAGTATATGTATATTGTAGAATGTATGACCTTAACAACACATGCAAAATTAGATTAAGCACAAGCACCCAACCCACAAGACATAACAAAACAACTTTATAAAAAAAAAAAAATTTGGTAGTTGGTGTTTAATTTAGGTATGACTATTGAGATTTGTGTGGTTATTTAGAATTGTATTTTAATTTAATACAAATATGTAGATAGATCTAAATTAGACTATGGATCATTCATTCATTCAGTTAAATAATGCAAATCCTAAGATTTTAAAAATTGATAAAACTCGTAAGAGTGCTCTAAGAGTCGCTATCAGAGAATTTCCAAGCATTTTATCTATTTATGGAAAACCCCTTTTCACATTTATAGAATAAAATTATCTTGTAAAAAATATTAAAACCTCTAAATTAAATACAACGTACATTAATAATATTATTTAAAGACGGAATCGGAAATTGGAATGTTCAGATCTCAATTGGATTGACATTTGAATCCGTACGTACTATTTTTCGAAGGTTTTTCAATTTACTATACTATAATCGATAAACATTTCGGCGTAATCGTTGTATATAGCTATTGAATAACTGTCCGGTAATATTACGGTAATAGTACTATTATACGTAATAAATAATAATCTTCATCGATTGATAATAATACATATAAATATAATATAATATAGCAATACATATTTTTTTTAAAACCAATTACCTATACCTATTTAAGCCATGCAATTACCTATAGGCTATAGATGTACAATATATATTATTAGTTATTCGTATTATTATAAAAACGATCAAAATCTTAAAAATAAAAGTACTTATCCAACTGCCTATAACGTAATATGAAATGTAAGGGGTTCCAAGCAGCAAGCACCCCCCCCCCCCAAATTGCGCCTATGCCATCAACTTATAATAATATTGAACTAAAGACACAATTGTAAACATTTACATTCTTAATTATTGCTTGCATAATAAACAATATCTAATAAGTAATAAGTATTAAGTACCTTTTACTAATATACGGCGATAAGATAAGTCCAATATGTGAAGATTACGCGATTAAGATACGTTATGTTTCATGGTCCGCCAATAATATTACGGGAATTAAAAATATTGTGTAATGTACACAAAAATCCTGTTATATTTATTTTAATCATTATTTATTACTTATTAATTTTATTTTTAACAATATATTTTATATCCATTTGTTGGTCACATCAATTGTATTAAATATTATTTACCACAAGACAATTTATAAAAAAAGTTAGAGTTGACTAGTCACTCTGTACAGCTTATTTCGTGTCTTTTTTATTTGTGGTATTTTTCTACTATTACCGTTTGTTATACACATGTACATTGTACGAAACAATAAAACTTACAAGGGGATTCCAAACTGGATATTCTTATTTGAAACAAAATAGACCTAGGTATACGCATTTCAACGTACTCCATTGACTATTGAGTAATTTTACTCAAGATAATAATTATACTATAGATAATAATTTTGAAAACTTATTTGAATTTAATATGTAGTCGGTTTTAAATATTTCAAGACAAAATTATAAAAAAAAATTTTTAAAGTGTATTTTTACCATATTGTTATTTCTGATGGCAACTTATATAGGTACTTTTTATATTATATTATGATATATTAAGAGGACGTTACCCATGCGTTTGTTGTCTACATCTTACAAACGTACGGCATATCAAATTTTCGTTCTCTAGTTACAATAGTGTGTTGTTAATTTTGATATTAGAGTGAATAAAAATAAAAATATTGGATAAAAGTCGAAGCTTAAGCATAGTCGACGGTCACAATTTGCCATGTTGTACGTGTGATGACGGTTGACGGAGACACAAATAATGCACTGGTAGCGTCCTCTTAGAGATAATTCTATCCATCCAAATGTAAGCCTTATAGTTATATTAATCATTACCTACGTAGTTATAAAGTAATCTTTTTAAACTTTTTTGTAATTAACTGAAGTTGAACTATAAATTGCAATAATTTAGCTTTTCAGTTAATAATACATTAAATTAAAATCATGTATATATATAGTTAAAATTAATTATTTTTTCGCTTTATCATAATGTATACAATGGTTTTAAATAAAAATAGAAAAATAAATATTCCAGTTAACACAAATGAGTGATTGCTTACACAGTTACACCACTAGCTTATCTGTGCAACAAGAAGAAATAATACCTATAATTGTAGAATGCATTTTCAACAAAATGTTATTTATTTAAAACATATGAGAGCACCATATAATCACGATTTATGACCTAGATAATAATTAAAAACACTTGATAAACTTCTTTTTAACTTAGTTAAGTTAACATTTTTCTTCAAACTAACTTAAACTTTTAGAGTTAAATTACTGTCAACTATATACTGTCTTACCTACCGTCCTACTGGTCATTCATTGTATAAATGAATTTTCTTAATATGGTCTTAACTAATTTAAGCTCGTTTTTCTTTAACTTGGCTTTTTTTGTATTTGAAATACACACCACACTGTCTATGTCAGAGGTTCCCAAACTGTGGATCGCGATTTTATTGTTGGTGGGTCGCGCTATAATTTTAAATAATACATACTTTTCGTTGATGTTCTAAGTTCAAATTTGGTTTTATCGTCAATCGTTATATGCGAGTGTGACGATACAAGTTTACAGTGACCGTGTCAAAACGACGCAACCTGATTAATAGTTATTGAAAAATAGCAACTGAATTCACTAAAAAAAGCACCAAATTTTAAAAAATTCCCAAAATGGGTCGTACAATAAAAAGTTTGGGAACCTCTGGTCTATGTTATATACGACAATTGATTAAAAATATGTGCAAGATTTTAGTGTAACACCTATTATAATAGAAACTGAACACAGCCACACAGGCTATCTTAAAAGTGATGACCCAGCCTAAATAAAATAAGTAGGTACCTATAATAGTTTTAAAAATTTGAAAAATGGCGAAAACAAAATAAGTAGGTAAGAACCTATTTTCAACAACACAATCTTGATTAATAGATCTCTGGTAAAATTTAAATTTTGAAAATTCGATAACTTTGTTGCGTTCTACACAAATAAAATATTATACACAACTCGTTATTTCATTAATCATGGAGCATATAGGAAGGAACCTGGTGTAGTAGGTATACGGTACACCCACAACCCACTATTAGAGGTGGGCACTTAATATAGTTAGATAATAAATAACCTAATTTAATTAAAATATGTTTCTAGAGTAATAACACGGCTTTTCCTTGTTATTTTGAGAAAAAAAACCGTTTACTTTAAACTAAAAATGATATTGTTAATATTTTTATTTTAAAAACACGCTTTATTTGCAATATTATAATAATGGACATATAATATTAGGTACAATATTATTTACAATATTTAATAATAAATTATACATAGGTAGATAAGTATTATAGAGCCTACAGGCTACAGCTTGGATCGTATAATATGATCTAACTCAACCTGAGGCCTATATACTAATATTGGCGATAGAGAGTTTATCCATTTTTAGGCCGGCGGGGGTGGATCTGTAACGGTTACAGTTACACTAAGATAAAGGTGCAATTACTAACACAATTAAACTATTATCGAAGACGAGAAACGGGAAAAAATTTTTAAAAATAACTTGCATATAAAATTCCGAAGTATAAACAATAAATGTGGAATAAAATTATTTATTATTATTTATTTATTCTGGGTTATTTTAATGGTTTTTTCTATATTAACTGGTGACTTCAATTAATAAGGCATCAATTGTCATTAAGTAGGAACTGTTGATTTGACTAACCTAAGTAAATTATTTTTATCAGGTAACTTAACCACTTAACTACTTAAGCCTACCGAAATGTCTATAGTTTGGTCAACAATACATCAGCTAAATAATAAACAGATATATATTGGCTATACTGCCACAATGACACATTGTTTAATTAGGTACTTAAATTAAAAAACGATTTATTTCCAAGTCAAAAGACAAAAATAATTTAAATATGGTAATGTATTTTATTTAAGCGTGTAAATAATCAGTGTGAAAAATGAAAATCGTAGTTAGGTACCTTTATTTATATGTAATTTGACTTAGTATTCGAGTAATCGGTACTAGGACCCTGATGTATATCCTCTAAAAAGCTTAGAAATATACCCTTTAAATTAATAAATATGCAAAAAAATAATTTGATTTTTAAATTATAATTTCGGCATATTTTTAAATATTTATTAATTTAAGTAATTGCGCGCACTTTAATTACGACTAACTCGGACGAAACACGACTAAAATATAGTTCACGAAAACCTACTCAATATACCTACAGAATACAATATAACTAGAGTTCCGACCGAATTATCTTTTATCTTGAAGTTATTAGATAATATAAGAAAACAAATTCCTTACAAACCATAAATTACCACCAACGAACAATAGTAAAACAAATGGGTACGAAACACTTAGGTACCTATTCGTAAAATACAGAAATATGCAGTATATATCAACAAATGACAAAATATGTAATAATATACTATGCAAAATAAAACTTAATATTCCGGATCGACTATAATTAAAATTTGTAGTTTATCTAGCTACTTTTTGCACTGTTATAAAAAACATGCAAATGCATATAAATTCGGGCCCTAGACTAATCACTAATTAAATCTAGAGTAGGAGATAGGTAGGAATTTAATGATACCTTACTTAAGTACAATAATTGTATGTACTATAAATAAATAATACTAATAATTAATGATATTTTAAAATGTCTGTAGGTACTATTAAGATTCTTTATGAGTACACGAGCCTAACCCATAAATCAATTTGCTTTTTTTCTTTCTAAGTAAATTTTAGAAGATTTTTTAAACTATCTCTATTTTAATAAATTTACGACAGCTTATTTATTTGAACATTTGAGACAGGTAACTTAAACATAATTAAAATTACTGCTATAAATTGAAATTTTGTTTTTATTAATTTCCAAAACCTAGTAATATCAAATTTACAAATTATCCATCTCAGTATTTTAAATAACAAAAAAAAACTGCTATTCATTTCTAACCTAACATAAAATTGATCATAAATAAAATCATATTTCAGAATTATGATATGTTATTCACGAGTTCTAGGGGACGAACACGGTGGGCACCACATGTCGTAAAGGTTATAGGTAAATAATAAATACAACATACATACAGGTAATGTGAAGAAACAGTAATCACTAGAGTATCTTCAATAGTAAATACTCACCTAATGGCATTATTACCATTATAATATATAATACCTACCTACTAGTATTTATAATCAATAATAATTGTATAATACAAACATCAAGTCGCGTGTATCGTACCAAGAAATTTACTTAATTAACAGAAACTAACTAGGTATTAATTATATTAATATCATTAAATATTAATGTACTTACGGTTATGAGCATGTGATTAATGATAGATCCTCGGGCCGTCGCTGACAATCAATGCAAGTCAGAGAAATGGTGAATATTGTCGAAAGTTACACCTCAAAGATACACCGCCACTAGGTTAGTAGGTACTCGCACGACCGTCGCTTTGTTGCGGAATTTTAACTATAATAATAATAATATAATGTATACATTATATTATTATTATATACGATGAATTTATCTGACGTAGTCAGCGAGTGGCACACTAATTCATCGACAGTCAGACAGCCGATCACAAATTCACGACGGAAGTAAGAAAGTTCTACCGCGCCGACTATCGAGCGCGTCCAGAACAGTGAACAGTTGAACAGTAGTTGAACACCACGACCTCTCATCCCCTCCAAACCACTAACGGAAAAGACGTGTAAGCCTCGTGGGGACGATTAATATCAGTGGTTCTCACAAAGGATTTCGGGCTACCCAACAACGAACGCTGAACTAATGAAATGCCCAATCATTGGTGCCGTTCGGTTTAGTGGCCTGCTGCCACGAGAACAAATAAATCGACCTAATCTCGATGCAGGTAGAGTGGGAGAAAAAAAAGTAATTACAATAATTAATGTAAAAAAAATTAAAACACACGTGTGGATTCGATACGTCACCGTTATTGTAGCTGAGGGTGCAAGCAAAATTTACTTTTATTTTTCTTTTAGTCATTAGGTATTTTTTAAATTACACTGATCGCTAACCTGTGGATGTATCTGCTTTAGTTTTATAATTAAGTGGGTATGGGGGTGGGGGAAATAACCTAATAAATTACCCCAAAAATGTATACCCCTTAAAAAATAACTACGAAAAAATAACACTATCATCAAAATTACTAATTATGTGTAGGTACACAATATAGTCACGAGATATCAATATCAATCCATATGTATGATTATAAACAAATAAATAGCCAATTTTATAGTATATACGATGGTCTTTAAGTATAGAATAAGATAAGGAAATATGTATAAAACGCTGTAGAAAATATTAAAAACTAACTAATTTTATTGTAAAATACATTTTTCGTAATTTCAAGTGTTTACTTACACAAAATAAGGTTAACACAATTAAAACCCATGATATATGTTAGGTACCTATTAACTATTAAATTAATTTAATAATTTGCTGTCTTTTTATTTATTTTAAAAATAAATAAAATATAAAAAAACTGGTAAGTGGGTGACGCTCTGCGCTGTACAGTGTACACTGCAATGGATAGTGTTAAATTTGAGTTTAATGGTATAATCATAAGCAGAAATCCATTAAAATTTCAGGGCCAACATTTTTAACATCAATTTGAGCGGGGAGCTTCGATTCCACACAACTAAAAACTGTATATTTTTTGAGACTACTGGTATATTTGGGGTGCTAACCCCCTCAACCAAGTTGAATTAATATTATTTGCATATTATCATACTTGTATATAATAGTTAGTAATATACTTTAAAAGTTTCAAGGGAATAAATAGTATTTTTAAATTATAATACAAAACTAAAATCGTTATTTTTCATTTAAATATCTCATTTCGTCCAAATAGAACTTAAAATCCCTAATAAAAAAACCATTTTTATATATCTTTTACATTTTTTGGTTACAGTGTAAACTACTTACGTGAAATCTTATTTTAAATTTTCAATCTTTAGCTATAAAAATTTAATATTTTATAAATTACAAACTGCAAAATAACTTGTAAATTTTAAACTTCATAAATTTTGAACTTTGATTATATAAAAAAATCAAGCACATGTTTTTTACTTCTTATCCATTGCTGCTGTCGTTATAAAATATCAGGAATCTTGCGAGCTTTTTGACTAAACATATAAAAAAATTTCAAATTTCATATTTCAAATGTTTGTTAACAGCTCAAAACGATTAAAATTTTTTGAAAATTAGGTCAAGTTTAGAAAATATACATCGTGTAAATTTAAAGTATCTACGGTTATTCGTTTTTAAAAATCACTCCATGAGATATCGCAAGTAAAATAGGTATATACTTGACAGTATATTATATTGTTCGATTGAGTTCCGAAAATAAATTTGTTTAAGTCAATCATTGAAAATGATCGCTCAGTTGAACCAGATGTCACTGGTATAGTTAAACTTATTATAATGCCGATTAAGTATTTAAAATATATTTTTAGATTCTGAGCGGAGCGATGAATGTATTGATTTTACAATAAATTGACGTGGTTTTTTTTTTGTGTGTCTGTCATCACCGTTTGGGGCAGTAAAACTGTTTCGATTTTCTTCAACAGTATTTTGTTCGATAGGAAAGTGAATCTAGTTTGTGTATTTCGGAAGATAAAATTTAAAATGCTCAATAGTTTTCAGAAGCACAGTGGAAAAATAAAAGACAAATTAAGGAAAAACAGGAATTGTTACGCAAAATGGATTTTCGACAAAATCTATTTTGGTTTTTGTTGTAACTCTGAAAAAAATTACTGAATGTATATATATGACCTTTTTCTATACACAATACAATTTTATCTAATTTTTTTAGTTTATTTTTCTATAAATATCAATTAAATTATTTTAGTTGCAGGGTAATAAAGCTTTAAAATTGAATACAAGGATCCTATTATATTGTTACAATGATAGTTGATAAATAAATAGTCACAATTTTTTTTACAAGTATTATTTATTTATAAGTTAAAATTTCGACAAAAGGTGTAAAAATCACGAAAATGTGCAAATCTATAATTTAAAACGTAATATAAGATTCCTTATAAATTTGTCTACTTTAATGAAAAAAAAAATGTGTATAAGAAAGTCCAATTAAATTTTTATAAGCGTTTGAAGTTCAACATATGATATTCAGTAGATTTCTCATGTATAGCGATTATCTTATTTAGATGTAATAATCAAAAACAAATAACCGTTTAGGCACTTTAAATTTATTTCATAATATGTTTATTTTATCAATTCCTGTACTTGATAAAATGTTCAAAACATTTTGATTCGTTTCTATTTTAAATAGAATCTAATTTTATCTAATTTCAATTACTATAATTATTGTTTAGTTTTTTTTTTCTATAAATGTCAATAAAATTGTATTTGTTGGGTCAAAAGACGTAAATAATGAATACAAAGATATATATTGTAACAATAGTAGTTAAAAAATATTAAAAATACATATAGGCACAATTTTTATATAAGCATCATATGACAACATTTATCAAATTTAAAAACGATTTTGTAGTTAAAAATTTATAAAATGTTCAACTCTTATAGCTATATAATGATTGAAAAACAAGGTTCCACGTAAGTAGGTTATTCTGTAACCAAAAAATTTCAAAAATATAAAAACATAATTTTTTGTTAAAGTTACCTAATTTATGTTCAAATTTGGACGAAATTATACATAATAAATAACCAAGAATAACGGTTTTAGTTATTTTGTTGTAATTTTATATATTAATTCAACTAACCGGCTGCCGTATTAATAATAACTAATAAGTAATAACAATATAAATATAATATAAAATATCCACACTGACAACGTCTCAGCTCAGAATCGTTTTTCCTGCAGTAGGTACAATGATATTATATTATACGTAAAATCATTGAATATTTGAATTCATATTGAATACTATCCATTATACGGTGGCCCACTTGTTACCTACTGTTCAGCAGAGCGACACCAGCTTTTTTAATTGCGGCCCATTATATATATATAGCTGGCTGTTGACCTGGCGCCCTGCAGGGGCCGTATGTTTGACAACACTTCCGGTGATTGCGGCACTGCTGGATACCCATTTAGATACCGAGCGGAACGAAGAGTGTATATTGATTTTACAATAATGTGTTGTTTTTTTTCTGTCTGCCATAGTGTCATCACTTTTTGAGTCAGTAAAAATGCTTCAATTTTCTACTTCAGCAATTTTTCTGGTAGGAAAGTAATCTAGTTGGTACTATGGAGTGGGAGAGGGGGGAGGCGAATGAATTCAATCTATTGCATAATTGCATATTTGCATAATCAATAAGTAGTAAATTAAATTTCTTTGTAGCAGTAATGTCATAAAATATACTTCTATATAAGCTGACGGACCATATCTTCGCTGAAAATCGTATTTCGTAGGTATGTAGTCAGAATTTAGCGGTCGGAGTTTGTTTTGTTATACGATGTTATTGCTTTTGAAAGTTTATCATTTATTATATAGTAATCACATTTAGTCTGTAGGCGGTGCTTGCAGATAAGTCACTCGGTCAATAGTATAATACCCGGTCATTGGGTAGTAAGTTATAACTTATAACCAATTATAATTATACAAAAATACAAATACCATTAAAAGTATACTTATTGTCAACCTAAAATGTAACTAAGTTATTTACATTTTTCACGTTACGAAAAAAAAAGAATAGTTAAAATATATATATTATGGAATAATATGGTAACTTAACAATTGTCATTTGACAACCAAAGAGATGATCAAAAAATATTTCAAAAAACAATTTTAATCTACCTATCAAAAATATTAGTATAAATATTTAATACTTATAAAAACATAATAACACCAATCCCCACGACCTATTATGAGGAAACATTATGTGGAAATCAATAAAATAAAAGTTATTTATATGATTTAACTAATCATCTATTCTAGGCAAAATTATTTTTACTGTATAATTCATATTATACGTATTTTTATGTTTACCTATATATAGAAATAAAATAAAATTAGAGCTGGGCCGATACCAATACCCAATAAATTGGGACTATCGGTTTAATCGGGTATCGGTTTTATTTCCGAACCGATAGTAAAACCGATATAATAATGCAGTCGCATATAAATTTGTATGTAATAGTGGTGGGAAATTATTAATTTTTTTTTATTATCTATAAAAATAAAAAGTTTAAAGAATATTAAAGATTTAACTTTTTTTGTTATTGACATTTTTGTTGTTCATCTTTTATTTAATAATTATTTATAAACTTATAGGTATACCTTATAATCTATATTTTTTATTTTTTATTTTGTCATTATTGCTCGTTGCGGCAATCTAATATGTTTTGATATGTCACATATATCGGACCGGGTTTTATATCAGCAATATAAATCGGAATATCGGATATCGGAAAAAGTTCTATCAGCTCAGCTCTAAATAAAATATTATTGCAGGAATCTAAATTATATGAGAACTACATAATAATAATTATTTAGTATATAGTATGTAAAAATTATATATATATTTAAGAAATAAAGTTTTGAAAACTATTTTAATTATATCATAGGTATTAACTATTATTCTTATTTTTTAAAAACTATTAATTTTTAAACTTAATTTTTAAACTCATATACTAAATTATGATGTAAGATCTACAAATTAAATTGTATACATTTTGTTTGGCTATACCTAAGTGTATTATTTTATATATAATAGTAAAATTATTTCTAATAAAATAACACAAATATGTTTGGTTTTTTTTTAATTTGTTGAGGTGTTAAACATAATGTGCAATGTATAAAAGTAAGTTAAAAAAGGGGGTAAAGTGGATGTCACTCCGCTGTACAGTAGATTACAAGTAGGTCACTGTATAATGGATGGTATTAAATTTAATTCAATGATATAATATCATTGTATACGAAAAACGATTCTGAGCGGAGACGGTATGTCAGTCTAATATATTTTAAATTATATTGACATTGTTCTTGTACGGTAGCTGGTAAGTTGAATTAATATTATTCATATTAATTAATTATTAACCTAAAATTATCAGTGATGCTGGAAAAATATAATATATATATACTTTTACTCGTTAATATTGATTTTAATATGCAATTTCGTCCAAATTTGAACCTAAAATTTCTGTAAAAAATAACTGTGTTTATATATTTTTTAGGTTTTTTTGATTACAGTACGTACTATTTATTAGAATCTTTGTTTTAAATTTTCAATCCTTAGTTATAAAAACTGAACATTTTATAATTGTTTAATTACAATCATTGAAATTTTGTCAAAATTCAAACTTTAAATGCTTATAAAAAAAAAGGTGTGCCTATGTATTTTTAATATTTTTCAATTTCTATTGTAACAATATTTCAGGAGCCTTGTATTAAATTGTCATTATTTTTGGCCCAAAAAATAAAAATTTATTGGTATTTATATAAAAAAAACTAAAAAAATTGAAATTTGAAATGGTCCGTAAAAAGCTCAAAAAGAGTCAAAATATTTTCAAAATTGTATGGTGTAGAAAATGCTAATATAAACATTCGGTGACATTTTTAGATATCTATAGTTATTCATTTTTTAATTACAACAAAATAAGAAAATCGCTACATGGGAAATCGAGTGAATATCCAATGTTGTAAAAGTATGAACTTCAAACGCTCATAAAAATTTAATTTGACTTGGTATTAGATATATTTTTTCTTGATAAACTTAGGCAAACATATAAGAAATCATGTGTTACATTTTCAAATCTTAGATTTAAAAAAAAATTTTTTTATGAAATTCTAACTAGTTTCTAAATAATTTGCAGATTTTCGTGATTTTTACGTATTTTGTCAATATTTGAACTTTAAATGCTTATAAGAAAAATGTGTGACTACGGATTTTTAATATTTTTCATATACCTACTACTGTAACAATATATTAGGAGCCTTGAATTAAATTTTCAAGATTTTTTACCCAACAAATAAAATTTTATTGACATTTATAGAAAAAAAAACTAAAAAAAATGGAAAATGAAAATGTCCGTGAACAGTTCAAAATAAGTCAGAATATTTTGAAAATGCTATGGTGTATAGAAAATGCTTATATAAACACATTCGGTCAAAATTTCATGTATATACTGTAATTTATTTTAGAGTTACTTCAAAAACTAAAATCGATTTTGTCCAAAATCGGTTTTGCGTAAAAATTCCCGTTTTTTCATTAATTTTTCATTTGTTTTTCACTGCTCTCATGAAAACTACTTACTTTTGACCCCTCAAAGTACCAACTAAATTCACTTTCCTATCAAAAAAGTTACTATTGAAGAAAATCGAAGCATTTTTACTGTCCTAAAAGTTGATGACAGACACAAAAATAAAAATAAAAAAACATTTTCACATTTTCCCTTGTTTAAAGAAAATACAACTTTATTTTTTTGTATGTTAGTCGATACACGACTAAAAGATTTTATTTTTTAATGAAAATCAGGTCCAACATTTAAAAACCCCTATGAAAAATGAAATTATTAAATATTAGTTACCTTTAGAACCAGTTAATATCAATACTATTCCTGGAGTAAACACTGATGAAAATTATATGTGGTCAACGGTTGGAGAATGGAATACTGACACTATCCCAAACAAATAATGATTTAATTGTTGAAAAATAAATAGAAAATTACATGCAGGCCCCTAAGGAATCTAAAAAAATCAATAGTTTTCAATTTTGGAAAGATGTGTGTCAAATAAAATACTCATCTATTAAATGGCTTGCTCTTTAACACCTAGCTATTCCAGCTACTCAAGTTTTTAGTGAGAGATTATTTTCATTGGCTAGCCAAATTGTATCAGATAGAAGGACATTAATATTACTTGAGCATGTTGAATAATTTTTATTTCTAAAAGATGACTATAAAATATAAATATATTTTGGAAATGGTAGACATAGAAGACGACTTAAAACAAGATGTGGAATGATTAATAATTTATACTAATTATAATACTCTATACTCCTCCCATATTATATAAATTATAAATTATAAATGTTCACAATTCAGGTTTCTTTAAATTGTTGCTACACATTTACTTGATTTGATCAACATTAATTTAGTAACTAACGTTAATACTTAATAGTTAATAGTATACTAAATACCTACTAATTTAATATTTTAAATACCAATATGTTCGCTTATGTTTTCTAATCTTTATTTTTTTCTACATGTATTTACTATTTAGTATTATTTACTATTAAAAGTTTTATTACTACATAATTAATATTTAATAATTTTTTACTTCTTTTATGGTTTTTGCTTTATTATGTTATAAGAACGTGATATAAGGATTTATTTTTAATTGTGTAACAAAAATAATATATAATAATAATTATTAGTATAATATAAGTATTATATATATTATAGTAATTATTAATTAATATTATATTAATATATTAGTATAATATAATATTTTATATAATATATTATTATTAATTATATCATATTAACATATCCAGTATCTATTATTTAGTATTTAACTATTAGTGTTATTATGTTATTATATATTTTTTAGGGATTTACTTTATACTTTAATACTTTAATAGTTATTTGTTTATGTCTTTATTCCTTGAATCAATTACTATCTGTATATTAACTTTTAAACAGCTGTTTAATTACATAAAATACACTGAGATTATTAACATAAAGTAACTAGAACCACATTGTATTCATTGTTACTTGTTAGACAAATTAGTAACTTAAAACTTAAAAGTAAACATTCACAAATATTAATAAGAAAAAAATTGAATTTTAACACACTTAAAGAAAACTATAATAGGATACATTTTGAATATTATGAAAAACTAAAAACAGCAAAGTAGTTGACAATAGATTTAAATTTAATTTGATTGTTGTCAGTAAGTAACCAAGTCAGATTCAATTTCAAAAACAGCAGCATCATGATCCCTCAAACGATTCACAAATTGAGTATTACGGAATGCAGCAGCTGGTGTTAAAACACCTCTATACAACATAATATTTTAATAACATTTTAACCTATATTATATTTAAATAAAACGTTATACCCTTTAGGAATATTAGTTTGATCTTTTATAATAGTTATTGCTCCCAAGATAACAGCTTTACTAGTAAATCCATAACCTGGGTTTTTAGCTTTGACCTAAAAATATAAAATAATTTTATAAATAGATATAATTAACATTAATATATATCAAGGGTGGGTGACCTGTGAGGCTTTTTTTATCTGGCTCGAGCTACATTTTCAAAGTCACATTACAAACAAAATAAATGATAATTAAAATGTATATTTTGAAAGACACTTTTTTTTTTGCTTTCTATGCTCTGGCCTGCAAGATTTTAATTAAAATCCCTGTTATATGTAACCCCATAATAAATACACAATCATTATTTAAAAAAATTACCTTAATAATTGTTTTTCTTGTGGTAGTATTATCATTATGAGTTATTTCCTTAAGAGTAGCAGTAGGAGGCTTGACAGATGTTGTGCCGTGACCAATCAAAGTTAACGACATACGTGAATTTTCTAATATTTTTTCATTTGGACCAGTTTTTGTTGCAATCCCAAATGAAAATAATTTTGGAAACTACAATTTAGTATAAATTACAATTATTAGTTTCAAAAAATACTATTATTTATAATCAGAGCGGCCTCAAACTCATAGTCTGAAAAATTGTAACAGCACCCAATTTTTATAAAAATATTATAAATTAATATTAGGTACATTTTTTTTAACAACAGTTAATAGTATACTATTACAAAATTATGTGTTAAGAAATAAATACATCATTATTTAAGTATTTATAGTCCTCAGAAATATGCTTGAGACAGCTCTGCTAATAATGATTGGATTCTCCTACCCGAACGAGGAGAATTCTAATAGGTTCAAATGTGGCCATGATCGACAGTAATACAAATATGAATATACCAAGAACGGCTGATATTAAACTACCAAAAACCATATAGTTTCGAACAGTAAAATTATAAGGTAAATTTTCTACAGTTTTAGCATGATGTATGGATCTAGCAACAACAGCTTGATCTGGTTCTGGAAAAGCCAAACACCATTCTTTGGTGTCACGTTGCATGCTGATTTGTTGTCTATGCAATACCCTAAAATTTAAAATCTATTAGTTTCTACATTCAATAAGTTTAAATTAATTATTCAATAATTATTTTCATGCAAAGATAACAAAATATTTTTACAACTGAGACAAGGCATGTTTCTTTTTTGAAAGACTATTTTATATTAATATTTTATATAAATCAGGATGATGAATGGTTTCTTTCAGAGGACGTAATACTTGTGCGATGGTATAGCAATCTATTTAACTATACATTTTAACATTAAAATGGAATAGTGGACTAATCTATTATAAAATTAAAGGGTAAGAATATAATCTAGGGCTCTACTAATTTTTTTTTTATATTTAAAGTTTAATTTAAGTTATGATCATTTTAAAATTGTTACATTATTCTCAGTACAAAATTTGGTATGTTAGTGTATTAGTATCACTGAGATAAAACATGCAGATATGACATTATTAAAAAAAAAAATATTTAAGATCTAAAAATAACTAATATTTTTATATTTTTTGATATATGAAAACAATTTGGAATTTGGAAAATCAACTAGAACTCAGAAAAAATATTTTTTAAATTTAATGGTAAAATATTAAAACACCTATATGTTGTAAGATAATACATACTTGGAAACATTTGGTTTTACTCTAGTTAATCCCATTAACTCATCTAACAGATTTCGGTAGTATAAGCGTTGTTTTTTAGTAGCCAAATGCAATATAGCACTAATCCAAGTACCGTCATGTATTAATGCACTCTAAAATACAAGCTTATTAGAGTTTGGAATCAAAAATTCTAATATAATATATTAGCTTTTTTTGTAAAAATGTTAATATAATAAAATTACATACTATACTCTTTTTCAAATGAGAACAAGCTGGTCGAAACTCACACACGTCCTTCCCATTCCCAACAGTTTCAGGCGCGATTACTAATTTTGTGGTTGCGCGTGTGGTTCTGCCATTGATAAGGATGCGTTCTCATTTAAAAAAGAGTAGTCACTAATATTTTTAATTTCTAAAACGAAAATGTATGTATGAAATCTTTATTAATGTTTAAATTAATTGAGGTAATGAAATTGAAAGTTAGATTTTATGTAACGAGATCAACTTTAAAACATAAGGGAAAAAATATTTTTATTTATCAATCATTAGGTATTACCAAACATCAATATTGGTTAATAAATAATGTATTTTTACTATATAGATAATATATTATTTGTTCAATAAATGATGATAACATTGACAGTGTATCATAAAAATACAATTTCTTCTACATTTAATAATATAAACAAAAATGTATTACTCACATTAGTTAATACAAATGAACTGCTATAAAGTTTCATGTACATGTCAACATTTTCCAATTCACCTAAAAATAAAACATAAATAATTCAAGTAACTATATTTTTTAATCTATGAACTGCAAATATACCATTAAAATGTTTGTATAAAAATTCTACACCAAGGTCAGCAGGTACACTCTCCATACCAAGTGCACTAACAATTATTGAATTGTTTTCTTCAGCTTGTCTATTATACATATATGCCATTTTCTCCATAAACTATAATTACAAATGTGTTTTAAAACTAAATGCAAATAATTAACAAAAATCAAAATAATATGTATTATAAAAACACAATATAGCAAATTCTATAAATATTTAACATGCTTCAAAAAATACATTTAAAATGTTTATAGATTCTTAAGGATCCCAATATAAAAACAACAATTAATCTAAATTTGAACAACATATATTACTTACTAATGATTCACCAGTTACGTCTACATAATGAGTCGATGTCAAAACACAAGATTTGACTACAACTTCTCCATATATATAGTACGGTCCAGTACAATTTATAACCACAGAAGCTGTTTGAGCCATTCTCATAACAGTTTTAATATCTTGTACATCGGCATAAATAATATCAATTTTTTTATCTTCATAACCATCTATATAATATTTGATACATACATTAAAAATTGTGAAACATAAGTAATAATACCTATTGTTATTTCTAAACCATAATGTATGATTAATGTTATTTCAAACAATAAATTATTTTATACGAACTAAAAAAAAAGGAAATACAATTGAATTTTAAATTCCTAGATATTACAAATTTAAAACAACCCTATAACTGAAGACAGTGCTTAACATCATTTATAGAAACAAAAAACACCATTGTTGTTGTAAAAGTTAAGGATTCAAACATACACAATGGTTTTTAACGTTCCTTAAAAAATGAAAGCTGTTAATATGTAGATCCTTAATTGAATAATTATTTTACAGTAATTATTATAGTAAAATAAGGAAACTTACCAAGAGTTTTATACAATTTATCTAATACATTTTGTAATTTATCAGTGTTACGCCCGGCAATAGCCCAAGTTAAATTGTATGTTTGAGAAAAGTGACCCATTTCCATAACGACAAATTGTCCAGTGAATCCTGAAGCGCCAAAAACGATTATATCGTATTTGCGTCTTGGTTTTATATTAGTGATTTGTTCATTGGCTGGATTGTGATCAGTAGTGGTTTCTTGGTCAAGTATTTTACTTTCCATTTTTGCTACTTAGTACGATGCTAGAAACCTGAGACAACATATGATTGATGGTATTATAAATAGATAATTGCAGTAGTTTAATTTAAAGGTATTATTTTAACGCTACAGTTTTTTTTATCAACTATGTGATCAACAAGTTACCATAATATACTAAATAGTTGAAAATATTCAACTATTTTACTGTGTACCTGTGTGGCTAGGTGGTTATTAATGACCAGTGAAAAAGTTTTACCCAAACAAAACTATTTAATTTGATGAATTACAGGGAAATTCTGAACACAGGAGACCGTGGTCAGCTTTAGTGGATAGTACCATAGGACAAATAATATCGAACCACAACAAACGTGGTGGGAGGCTGTAATTGTCATGAATTCCATCACCCATGATTAGCACGGACCCAAAATATTAAATAATATATATTTTGTGTTGACGGAATAACCGGGACGTGTTTCATCTATTCGGACTGGACATTAGAGAATATCTAGATCTCCTAATGTGTCTATTTCAGTCACCAACAGATACAGGACATTCTTGACAAACCGCGTATGACGTACCTGTCGTACCTAGCACTACAATCCATCAAATGCCATGATCATGTGGTACTCACCCGGAACGCTGTAAGACGGTGAGTTTGAAAAACGACAACCTCAGCAGTTAGCGTCTGTGTCGATCCAAAACCTTAAAGGAACCCGGTCGGAATCGAAATATCAGTCAAGAGTCGGAAATAGGCACGTTGAAAAGTAACAAAATAACGATAGGCACAGAGAAACGACAAGTTGTTGAGTAGTGTGTAATGCGCGTGTGTTGACGGCTATGACGCTTGTCCCCCCTACCCGCTCCACAAGTCCATACGACAATGATACAGCATAACATATAATAATAATAACCAGCATAATATATTCTATTATCAAATAAATTAAATGATAACACCAGAATTTCTATGATAATCAGCATTTAGCAGTCGCATCATAACCGTAGACCTAGTTTATATAGGTCTATGATCGTACCTCGGCCTTAGATAGTGCATTATAGTCAAAAGATATTATCTGCTAAGACCATTTTTGACTATATGGGCATACGTCTATAATATGGCGTAATTCACAAAATAAATCCCACCAAAACTTAAAATGACTGTAAACCATAGGCTCACCAGGGACGTATTTGATTATTTTGTGACCTGTGAATCATATTTTTGCCTCCCCTCAAAAAAAAAAAGAATGTTATTTCTTAAAATGTAAGGTATGGGTAACTAATATGCGACTCTCACTATTATGATATTGTCGAATTATATTAATATACATAATATATTTAGTGCATAAATCCACTTTACTTAGGTACCCAGCATTTTTTTTTAAATATTTGTACGAAACACACGTAGGAACATTCCTACTTTGCGGGACACCCCTGTTTTTGGGGGGACTTATGGGCGAAAAAATGTTGGTGAAATCAGAATGCTTAAATTTTCGTATATTCAACTGTTACGCAGTTGTAACTTTGTAAATTATCAAAATTATTATTCCTAAATATTACGTCTATGCTAAACCTAGAATAAAAATAAAATATAAACTGAAAAAAATGTATAATTTATTATAATTGCATTTTTTTTTTATATTAATTTTTTGAATAATAATAATCTAGATACATTTATAACTTTTGTCTAGATTGGAAATTTGTAAATAAAATAACCATTTCTTCAAAATCTTTTTTACTTATTATTTCTTATTCAATTGTCAATAATGTCAACGTAGAACACCCTTGTCCATAGCTGACCTAACTGAAGATTTTAACAATAAATAAAATACCTATATAATATAAATATTTTTATTTAATTTTTTGATATAATTAAAAATATTATTACGGATATTTTTATGGGTATTTTTACGCAAATTTGGTTTTTGAAAAAATTGATTTTAGTTTTTGGTGTAACTCTAAAATAAATGACCGTATATTCATGAAATTTTCACTGGTTATTTATATTAGCATTTTCCATACACAGTACAATTTTTGAAATATTTTGATTTGTTCTTAACTGTTTACGGGCATATTGAATTTCTAATATTTTTAGTTTTTTTTTCTTTGAATGTCAATAAAATATTATTTGTTACGTAAAAAAACTTGAAAATTTAATACAAGGTTCCTCGTAAGTTGTTGTTAGTGGAAATTAAATAAAAAGTTAAGCGTAATTCAATAATAATTTTTTATGAGCATTTAAAGTTCAAATTTTGACAATAAATACGTAAAAATCACGAAAATAATCAAATATTATTTTGAGTTAGAAATTCATAAAAATTTTTCTTTTTAAATCTAAGATTTTCAAATGTAATACAAAATTCCTTGTGAGTTATGAGTTTGTCTACTTTTATCAAAAAAAAATGTCAAAATAAATTTTTATGAGTGTTTGAAGTTCATATTTTTCCTTGGACATTCACCCAATTTCTTATGTAGCTATTTTCTTATTTTGCTGTAAAACAAAAACAAATATTAGTAGATACTTGAAATTTAGACCATATGTTTGTATTAGCGTTTTCTTTACATGATAAAATTTTTAAAATATTTTGATTCGTTTTGAGCTTCTTACGGACAATATCAAATTTTTTTAGTTTTTTTTTCTACGAATGTCAATTAAATTTTATTCGTTGGGTCAAAATACTTGAAAATGTAATACAAGGCTTCTATTATATTGTTACAATAATAGTTGAAAATTTAACTAATTCAGTAACCAAAACATCTCAAGAATAATATTCTATTATAAAATATACACTATTTATTTTATAGTTATTATATGATAAAATTTGGACGAAATTACATATTAAATTATTAAATAATCAAGAATAACGATTTTAGTTATTTTGTTGTTATTTTATAATATTATTTCAACTTACCGGCTACCGTATTAATAACAAGTAATAACAATATAAATATAATATAAAATATCCATACTGACAAACAGCCTCAGCTCAGAATCGTTTTTCGTATACAATGATATTACATCATTGAATTCAAATTTAATACCATCCATTATAGTATTATACAGTGACCCACTTGTAACCCACTGAACAGCAGAGCAACATCCACTTACCCACCTTTTTTTAAAATATTTGCATTTTGTTTTTTATATCTACTAACTTATATTTACTTTTAAAAAATAAATATATTGTTTCAAGTTATCGTTAAAGTATTTTAATTGACAATAAAGGCGTGTTAAAATAGGTAAATATTTCGAGTCCCCCAAATATCAGGCAACAAAGCTATAGGTTTTTATTATTTTTACACCTCTTTTTGGTCTTAAAATTGTTTACAAGGCATAAGTGGATTTATGCGACAACAAATTATTTTTTTGCAGATGTTTGTTTTCAACCCAGAATAAGGAAAATAATGTTAAAATTGTTTCAAGTTAGTCAGGTTGACGGTATCAAAGATACATTACAAAAATATATTACTTTTCGCATTCTTTAAAAAAATTACGATAAACTTATCTGAATCAAATTTTTTTTCCCTAGAATTTTAATAACACGTATTAATTACGTAACTAGCTATATTTCATTAAAATGTACTTAGTAACTATATTATTATTGCGAGTATTTAATATTTATTCATTATTGTGTACCGGCATAGTGTACATAGTACATAGTATATTAACAGGACTACAGTCTACAATTTAGGACTTATACCTACTAGTGCATGATGCTTTTAAGCTATTATAAATAATTATAATATGACGAGGAGGGTCAGGGTGTTCAAGTTCGAACATTTTTGTAATATTATGTAATATTATAAGATTATTTATCAGATTATAATATAATACATAACTTTTCTTCGCAAGACAAAAACATACTTCGATCACGATGTGCCATACGCCGCCCACACATATCATATTACATACTTATTACTTATCTGAGCATACACTACAGCTGCTGATTCCACATCGTCTACAACTATAACTATCACTAAATCTAAATATCTTAGTCCGTGATAACCACCGAAACGACTGCACGGACGTCGCATAGATAATAGCACGAACTAAGATATCATTTACGCAGACTTCTATATAATATTATAATATAGAAGTCTGTGATTATTGCTGACTACTGTTTCTATTTTCTTAGTCCGTGCCCCGTACATGGATAATACTTGAATAGTACAATTTTTGTTACCTACATGCCTTGTTATACGTTTCTTACATATATATTTATAAATTAACTATTCCACGGTTCGAGGGAAATTTAACCGAATAGAGCTTCACTACAATGTGTACTGAGTGACATGAACATAATTTTATTATTCATCCTAAATTGAATCTTAACTACATAATTTAACCATGTATGGTCTAGTGTGATTGTGATCAACTGTTGTTTAAGTGATTTGCATAAAGTTTTTGACAAAAAAATGTGGCAACAACAAGCCTTTGTTTTGGATTCCAAATTTAACGCCTATAGAACTTCAAACCACCCAAATTTTAGTAAGTTTAATTTTGTAATTATTAATTAAATACATTGAAAAAAGGATAATCTCTAATTAAATTATAAGCTAAGTTCTAGCATTGAACTTAGTCTTCATAAAAAACTTATAAATATGATAACATAATGTTGTTTATATAATTTATGTAGACAACACACACCCATTGAAGAGGACATCGCACTCGCATGTGTTGTCTCCGTCTTACTTACATACAACACAGAACATTTCTGTTCGCTAGTTTCAATAGGGTGCTGTCAGTTTTGATATTGGAGTTAATTGATCTTTTATCAAACTTTTTGGAACAACATTATCTGTGTTCTCTTGTTGATTTTTTACGATATTCTAATTTTTAAATGAGTTATGAGTATGTTAAACAATAAAATATACAAATATTTGAAAATGCTCATAATTCACTTAAAAATTAAAATATCATAAGAGTTCCACAAGAGAACACAGATAATGTTGTTACCTAAAAGTTTGATGATATCAATTCATTATAATACCAAAACTAGCACACTATTGAATCTGCCAAACAAAAATTTGCTATGTCCTCCGGGACTTTGACAACATATGTCGGTGCGACCTCTTAAGGGATTGATAGTTGACATAGTAAATTTTAATAACATTTTGAGAAAATTTTAAATCTATTCAAATATTAGGTAGGCAATATAAAGTAAGTTACAAGTGATCCCGTGTCGATTCTATTGTTGCCACAATAACTTGGCTATTGTATATTTACAAGATTATATTATGGAAATACAGTTTTTCACAAAAAAAAAACCCTCTTATGCTTTAGTCATTTAAGAAAACCAATTGTACTTAAAGAAGATAATATTTACTGTATCATAGTGTTCTTATTTTGTTTGTTTGTATCATTTATATTATGAAAGTGGTTACTCTTTTTAATCCGTTGATTTTATATTTTTTAAACATAAATACATTTTCATAATATAATTATATAAAAAATAAAAATGCTACTATACAACAAATATTGTTTTCTGTATAATTATTATTATTATTATTATTATTATAAATTGGGAGTGTTTCTTTTTTGAGAAAAATTATTTGTGTGTGGCATTCTCAATAAATTTATTTTATTTTGAATACTTACTAAATATACAAAAATTCCAAGGATCTTAAGAACATTTTCTTATATTTGTGTATAAATATGAAATATTAATTATTAAGTGTGCTACTAATTATTATTAGTCTTTAACAATATTTCATTATTTTTTGTTTTATTTGAAGGTTTTGTCTACTTACTGTATTACCTATTTTAAATAAAAACATAATTTCTGATTCATTGTATCAAGTAGAGTATTGTAGAGAATAATTAAAATCTCTGTAATTTGGTATATCTAATTTTTTTAGGAACACTTTACATTAGGCGAAGAAGTCAACTTCTCCGAGAAAAATCTAAACAAGATGTAAGTTTTAATATTAACAGTATAGATTTTAGTAAAAACTTTAGGTACGCATATATTAATTGTTTATTTTTTTTAAGGATATGATTCCAGGTATGAGAAGAAAGTATTTACGTATTAGGTCAGCAATTTTACAAAACCGATACAATGCCAATTTTGATATGCAGTCCAACAGTGCCTGTAGCCAAAGTACTAGTTTGGTAAATACACGATTATAGATATGATTTATTGAGTTGAGAGTTCACAAAGAAATGTAATGTAACACATTTTTCTTTTTCTAAAACCACACGGAGGATTTTTTATTATAACAGTCAATGATTTTTCACAATACATTTCTAAGGTGTACATAAATATTTAGCACTGGTCTAAGTTATTTATATTTTATACTAAGTCTTATGATCTTTGCTATTTTAGACTCCTTATGTCTTGTGAGTTTAATTTCTGATAGATTGGTTAGTTGATCCAGCCTTATGCCCTTATCTTATGTTGTGGAAAACTTAGTAATCTCGTCCCGAATGGAGGTCATCATCAAATCTCTGTAAATATGTTTATAGTATGTTTTACCAGTAGGCCGTGACAAATTAGTATAGACAGCAATTTTTAACAGCGTTGAATAGTCTCAATGTTGGATTTACTGGCACAACTCCTCAGTTATAGCTCCATAGGTACATACTGTATTGTAATAGTTTATATAAAACTTGATATATTTAAATAAAATTTTTAACAATCAACTGAATATTTTCATAAAAATACTTTATATTATTTTTAAAAATAGCAATATAAATCACTATACCAATGTAATATTTGTATCACACTGTAAAATATATATATAGTTAAGAAAGTAAAGAATTAAAACTTATACTTTTAGTATGGGGTCCACAGCAAAAGGGTCTCTAAGTAATCTGTTGGTGGATAAGTTTGGGATATGTTAATATGTAGTATACATTTCAAATTAATTGAACCATTTAAATTATTACAAGTTTTTAATTTTAACAGATGAGTTTAAATAGAGATAAACAATTAGAAATTGATGCAGTACCTCGAAAGTATGATTTTTTATCATCACCTATTCCAACCACTCATGCTCAAGCTTCTAAAGCTATTGTTGGAAATAGTACTATGGAAGAAAATTATGCATTCAATAATGTTCACCACATCTATGATCAGGTACATATCTTTTTTAAAATTTTTTTTTTCTGTTTGTTATTTTCTTGTATGATTTAGCATTCAGATGCAGTGACAATGTTGAAGTTTGCTAATAATGACAAATCAAAATTATGTTGTGCATCAAACGATGGAACTCTTAGTATTTGTGATGTTTTGACATCCCCACCATGTGTAAAAGCTATACTAAGATGTCATACGGGCCCAGTAACAGGTATTACATATCATATTATACTTTTATTATTGTGTACTATTTATTATAGGTTAGGTAATTATTATAGGCTATAGGAATAATCCAAAAATTTTCTTTGTAGGATTAATGACAAATAAAAAAGGTATTAAATAGGGGAAAAAACATGAACATGGATAATGAATGTAAGAGAAGTAGTTAATAAGTTTAAATACACCATTTTGCTAAAATATTAAATTAAAAAAATCAAAGAGGAGAGATTTCTTAACCCAAAATAAACCAGGAAATTAGTGAGCTATTCATACACTTTAAAATGGAAAATATCTTGTGGAGGATATTATAGTTTCAGAACTTCTCAAAAAGAGAGTCAAATGTTATTATACAACAACTAGGTAGTATTTTCTAAAAAATCTGGAAAGAAGACACAAGGAAGGTATTCTATGCTTTATCTATAAAAATTGAGATGTGATATTCTATAGAAAATACAAAAGAATATAATTTCTTTGCACAGCATGCAAGGTATTATTGAATATCTTACTTAATAGACTATGTATTATACAAAAGAAAATATAAAACAAAATTTAAGAAAGGATAATCTAGTAAAACAATTAATAGAGAAATACATGGATTTAATTTAAATTTATTTCTATTATTCATAAGCTATTAACCAATAGCATTGTATGTCTGTAATACATGGTATTAAAATAAAACCAATGAAAAAAATATAGAATCATTTGAGAGAACAAAATTTAAACACATTTTTGGTTGCAAAGATAATATGAAAACTAAAGAGTACAAGTGCATAATCAATGATGACCTTAATAGGCTATACTTGCAACCAGATGTAGTGGTCATAATGGATTGAATAAGTATGAATGTACGATCAGGGTAGATGTCGTAGTTGTAGCTAAAGGCCTAGATTGTCTTCATCAATATAATATATATACATATATTTATGACAATTTCTAACTACAAATTTTTTTCAATATGAATCAATAATAAAAATAATTTATTTTAGGTTGTGATTGGTCTGCTTCGGATGAATTAATTGCTAGCTGTTCCACTGATGCAACTATTTGCTTTTGGGATGCAATTCGACATTGTTGTCTAAGATGTGTCAGTGATCCTTTTTATTCATCTGTTTTGGTCTGTTTGTTTAATCCTATCAACAACAATATTCTCATTGTATGGTATTTATATATTTATTTCTAGTTATGTGTTATGTAGTATAATTTAATTTATAATTGCAGACTGGCAACAAGGCTGGATTTGTGTGCGTATTAAATGTATCAACAGGTATGTACCCAAAAGGTGGAAAGCACAAAATTGGAGGTCAAATTCTATCTCTTGCAGTCAACAGTAGTGGACAAATAATATGGGTTGGAAATGACAAGGTAATAATATTCATATAACTGTTACATTCAGTAACTAAAAATAATAATGTTAATGTACATATAGAGTGAAATTGTATCTCTCAAATTAAACAGCAGTGATAATAGTATTCTTACTAAGTGTCATCGAATTATAACATCTCCAAATCGTGGTGCAATTACTTGTTTGAGCTGGAGATCATGGATTAGTCGAGAAGCCAGAGATCCAATGTTGTTAGCAAATTGTGCAAATAATATATTATGTCTTTACAAGTTGGTCATATAAAACTCATTTAAAAGAAATTACCATGAATCATATTGTTATTGTATTTTAGGGTTTCTGAAAATGACGGTGGCTCCTTGTATTTAAAAAAGAAGTTTTTAGTTCATCACGCTCGCAGTAATCACTTGCTACGTTCAACATTTTGTCCTATTATGTCATTTAGACAGGGTGCTTGTGTTGGTATGTGTTAAGTTATATCATTATATTATCAGAAATGTGTAATTATAAATATAATTTAATATTTTAATTTTACAGTTACAAGCAGTGAAGATTCTTGCATTTATTTTATAGATGTAGAAAGAGAATCCAATTATGCAGTCAACAAATTGCAAGGACATGCTTGTGTGACTTTGGGTGTTACTTTTAACTATGATGAGACTATATTAGCAACAAGTGACGTACAAGGGATAATTATTATTTGGTCTCGACAATGTCAAAAGCAACAACAACCATTATAATTACTAATTGTTATAAATATTACATATTTATTGTTATTTTAAATTCAAAATATTGATACTGATTTAACACTATGAAAAATTCATAATTAATAATGACAGTATTTTTGTAAATAATAGTTCTTCTTCTTTTCTTCAGTCTTATATTTCTATCTCTCTTTCCTTTTACATTAATTTATATAACCACTTGTTAGCACTTAGGCTCTGAGTTGATACTACTTAATAGTTGGTAAAAATGCCTCAGGAAAGAAAACCGGTAGAAAAAATACCAGTGGAAATAATATCCAGTAGTAATTACCAATATTTTATTTTATATTATATAAGTGAAAAAAAAAATATAATTGCTAATATAAAATAATATACCTATTAGATGTTTTAAAAATATGTATTATGATGTAATTTATAATATTGAGAGGTGTATATACATTTTTTGAAGTACCTACCTATATTTTCATTAGATATTATATTATATTTATATCAATACTCAATAAATGTATCAAGTATGTATACATACATCTTTTTTATGTACCTTATTAATATGTTTATTATTATTATTTTTCTAATATTTTTTCCATTGGGTATTATTTCTTCAGACATTTTTTAACATAGATGTTTTTGAACTGGGTCTGTACCATTTTGTTTTTTTTTTGTTTTTTTTAATTGATAACTAGATTTTTTTTTCACAGTTACTTTGTTTAGGTAAGTACATAGTTTAAATTTGAGTACTTCATTGTTCAACTCAGATTAAAGAAAAAAATTATGTACCTATAAATATTTATATTGACAATAATTTATGTAAATATATGGCTAATTTTAAATAATAATTATTTAATGAGATATCAGCGTACTATCTGTTTTCTCTCTCTGGCCCACACGCAACATAGACAAAACTCATTTACTCAGAATCATTTTTTTTATGTTTTTAAGTAATTTTAGTGTAAAATCATCCATCACAATAACAATAGAGAATAATAGACATGACATATTGATCTGTCTAGATATTGCCTAAAAACAATTTGAACATTATTTTAATGTACAACATTTTTTTGTTTAGTTTGAAAATTGAATAACTTTATTGTTAAATAACAATAAAATATAACATCGATATGTCATACCTCAAAAATATTATCTTCTATAATTTTTGTAATATTTATATTGCGCGGATATCCTTTTAACGTTAGGAACCCAATAGTGGCTATGTCCTTGTTTCAACATACATGAATTAGAGTCAGACCAATATCATCAGGTTCAAGAAATGGAAAATTACAATAATTTGCCTCTAAGCACAATGTGTTTTACTAAATTTGCACCATTCCTTATTTTTTCCAAAACGGTCTCACTGAATTCTATACCGTCTGTATAGAGAGGCACTCAGGCACATAAAACATTGCACTGAGCCGACGTTGCCTCTATTGAGTTTTGCGTAGGTATAGGTTTGTGCAATGGAACAGTGGTGTATCTACGGGGGGGAGGGGATCATTTCCCATCCCGGAGACCAAATTTTGTACACAATAATATAACATGTATAATGTATATAATAATATGAATACTATAATATGTGTATATATTGAATGTTTATAAAAAATGTTATATCCCTCCCCCTTCTTGAAAACATCCTAGACACGCTTCTGCGATGAAAGTGCGAATTCTCCAGCTGACAAGGGTGCAGAGGACAAAGCAGATACGTCATTTCCGTTTGGTGCTAAGGAAGTAGTAGCGAATCTGCCATCTGGTCTTAACTCGAGAGACAGTAACCTTAAACGGAAAGAGGCGCATAACGAAATATTACGAGGTAAAAATGTAAAATACTCCTTTAAATATTGAGAATGCAACCAAATATACTATTTCATATAGTATGGCTGACCCTATCATTGAGCCTACGGTCAAGAACATGCACAGTAGATTATTAATCGGTATGCCAAACGCTGCGCATCGTAGTTATATTAACTATTACTTATGATTTATGATTATTGATTAATCGCACGATCACGAATAATTCACGAATGAGTACAAAGTCTAAATATTAATTTTTCGATGTACGATGTAATAATAAAAAATAAAAATAACTGACTATTGAGTAATTACTAATTATTAGTGGTGAGACAAAAACTAGAATATTACTAATGTACCTAGTAATGTGGCACAGCGTGGCACAGTGCGCGGATTTGATGAAACACGCACTTTGGAGTAAAAAATGTTAGTATCTACTGATTTTAGAAAAAAAAATTCTGTTAATCATATGTAGGTAGTAAGTACACAGTTAGAATAGACAAGACTACGAGAGCGAAAAATATGTAACGACCACAAAATAAATATCTAGAATCCCGGACGAAAAGTCCGTTTTGATAAAAGTTGGACAAACAGTTCACTCATTTTTTTACTGTCAAACAAAACATCCGAAAATACAAAATATTCTATTCAATTTTCATTAATATGTATATAATATATTATATAGGTACGAGGTACTTACCTACTACATACCTACCTATGTATATTTAATTTATAATTAATATAAATGCAAATTGTATTCAATTATTTCATGAAATTTCAAGGCTTTCAATTAATTTATAATTGATTTTCTAAATAGCTGAGTTATTTTGTCAAAAAATTCATTCATACAATAAAAATTTAAATCGGACACTGCGGTCTTCAAAGTGCAAAGTATGTGTAATTTACCACCGCTTATTGGTCAAAAATATATGAAAAAGAAGTGTACTGTGAATTGCAATCCCCTTGATTATAGGTAGGAAAATTATTTTTCTTTTTGTAAAAAAATTACATTTATTAAGGAAAACGGCATTTTTTAATACACTTCTGGTCTATATTCCATAATGCTATATCAAGATCTAAAAAGAATCCATCTCAGTGATTCCCAGCTTTTTTTTATTCAGTGCCCCTTATTTTAGATTTTCCAATGTTAGAATCCCTCCTGACAATTTAAGAAAATTAAAGTTTCATTTTTATAATCAGCCATTTAATTAAAGTAAAAAAAAACCATATAAACAATTTTTATTTTTATACACTAATTTCTTCAATCTAATAATAATTTAAATTAGGTATCTATATAAATGTAACATAAAATTGGCTATTAAATAATTACAGAAAAGTTACTTTTGACAAGTGACTACCTTGAGGTTGATGATTTCATGCTAATAAAATGATATCTGGCTCAATGGACGTCAGCATCAGTATTAAATTTCCCTAGGTCAACAGAAAAGCCATAATTAAAAACTTATGTCCGTTATGTTTAAAATTTATTTTAGATTCTTTATTGTGCTTCACTTCGAGACTCAAGTAATTTTTCTAGATCTAATGGTTGGATATTTTGTATATCTACTAAAAACAGATTTAATACCCATTCTGGTATAATCAGGTTGTTGATATCCTTAAATTAGAAATCTAGTTATCATATTAATTAAAAGGGATTAGATATGAGCACTGTATATTTATAATTCAGAATCAAAAATTTGTTTTAAGCTTGGTAATTTAAAAAAATTATTAAATTCTTGACGACAAATTATTTCTTTAAAAATACTTAATTTTTAAATGAATACACTAATAATGGACTTAGATTTGATAACCTAGAGTAGTGTGTATACCTATTATGCACACCTACATAATTCTGTATATTACTTTTGGTACATTATAATTTTTGATTGTAAGCAGTTACCCATACATTTTATTGCAATAAGTTATGAATAATAAAAGTGAAAATCACAGTAGAATCTCCACCCTTAGCACCGCCGCTTCAAAATTAAAAAACGCCAACAAGGAACGATACCGTCCACATTGGAAATTATTGATCTATCTTTATAGATCTTGACACGTAGCAGCGACCCCACTTAATACTCGCCCAGTCACCCAGCATGTATAAACATCAGTGTTCCAGCAAACGTCAGCCGAAACGAAAACCGTTGCCGAAAAAAAGCCCAGGGAAGGGAAAAATGGGGGTTCACAATTTGTTGACCATAATTCGACATTCGTAGAAACTGTGCCTCCTCTTTTGAAACCGAGTGTAATATGTTATTATTAGGTAATTTTATGTAAAGAAGAATATTATTTATTAACTATAAATAGGAATATAGGACATAATAGTAATATAGTATATTTTATTCAAATATTATTTGTTTATTGTACTATGTACTTAAGTGCTCTTTCTAATATTCATTAAATTTACAATTTATTTTTGCTACATATTTTTAATCAGTAAAATAATAATATAATGTTACATCATACTTGAATTTAATAATGCAAATGTAATATTTTAATAATATTAAAACACAAGCATGAACAATTTACCAGTAAGAAATCTATTAATATATAAAAGTAATAAATAAATATGCATACTCTTAAATGTTTTTTTTTTCTTTTTTCCTTTTAATAGAATTCATAACCAGTTAAGAAAAAAACAGTTTAAATATTTTACAATATAAAACAGTTTTTGACCTGGTTAATAACGAACAAATTCACTAATTTTTTAAAATATATAAATTTCATAAAAAAAAGTTATATTATAAATATATTGTTCATACAGAAGGTGCAGTTTCAAGTCTAGTTAATTATTATATAATATAGGAAGTTTAATAATATACAAAAAAGATATTTTTTAATATCTTGAAAAATGTTTAACTTCTAGTATAACTTTTCCATTTTGCCAATATGCAATTGATTTAATTGATATCAAGAATAAATCACCAATAACATTGTAATTTATTAATCCTATTTTAGTTTGAGAAAAGATTAAATATATAAAATGGATTCAAATTTTACTTAAAAATAATATGATAAAATTTCAAAACATAAATACTTTATATGGTAAATTTAAGACTATAATATACTCATACAATTAAGTAAATACTATTAAAATTTTATAAGATTAACGAATTGTCAAATTCGTATTAAAATAATTGTTACTTAATATATTGGAATATTTCATGTATATGAAACACATCATTTTCATACTAATTTAGTAGTATTTATTAATTTTATTGACATGTTTAGAACTTCATAAAGTTTTAGTTAAAATGTAAACTAATTTGATAATTAGTAATTACTAATTATTACAAATTTAGCATTACGTTAAAGCACCAACATTTTATTAAAATTATTAGCTGTCGGGTTTAAAGCAAATTATTATTAATAATAGAATAATACTTTAATGTCTTATACATAGTTTAACAAATACTTAACTAAAACAAACTATAATAGAATAAAA
Organism: Nasonovia ribisnigri; assembly: GCA_027563435.1. Lineage (NCBI taxonomy): Eukaryota > Metazoa > Arthropoda > Insecta > Hemiptera > Aphididae > Nasonovia > Nasonovia ribisnigri. The sequence continues at coordinate 258,261 of JANEHU010000372.1, read as the reverse complement.
ATTAAAAAGTATAAAAAAAACCTTATTTATACAATACTAGTTATTATAAATATAAAATAAAAGGTATGTTAGCTATAATTATAAACCTGTACCTAAGGATTTAGAAGAAAAAATCACATTATTTGACAATACTGAAGATTAACAATTAGATAATACTAAGATTAATTTTTAAGAGTAGAAAAAAAGCAAGAGGAAAATATAATGTCAAAGATTTTTTGGCAGCTAGCCATAAATATAAATATTTTTAAAAGAATATAAAATAAAACATAATATATTGCATATAGTTTTTAATTCTAAAGTAAAATATTAATAAGTAAAATGGAATTAATGAAAAAGAATAGATACATTTCAAATGGAAAAAAATGTTTAATTTATACCATCTTATATTTAAATTGATTACATTCATAAAAACCTTGAATGCCTTTGAAATGATTCCCAACGGGCATCATCGGATTCATGAGTTAAAAATCGAACACCATTTCCTGTTGATTTTTCGAGCTCTCTTAAATCACACCACGTTTGATAATCCTAAACAATAAATACATTATAAAAAATGTGTATCTTAAGTTGAATCATATAAATTTGGAAAATAATACCATAGTAAATAAGGTTAATATGTCTATGTAAGTTCAAGTTATAATTTATCTAATATAGTTTTTGTGGAAAAATGTAATAACTTAGCAATGATTAAGGGTTTTTCCGTAGAGTAAGTATTGTCAAAATACTTTAATAACCACAAGTAACTGAACTATATATATTAAATTTTTATACCTCATTTAATCATTTTAACTTCTGACTTTTATGTATTTTAGTTTGAAATATATGCTATAATATATGCTTAGGGTTTTCTAGATCTAAAAAAACACAGAAATATGCACTAAAAAAAACATTTAAAAAAAAATTACAAAGTATATGTGTACTAAAACAAACACAGTGGGTACCGTCGTACCGATCTGCTCTACAATAGATATGGACTATTGAGTCACTGTAATGGATATGTTAAATTTGAATTAAATGAATAATAATATATCAATATATATCATTGTATACAAAAAATGAATCTCAGCAGAGATAGTTAATCTATATTACGAAGTATATTTTAGTATTTATGATGTTGTTATAGTAATTTATTTTACAGTATAAAATACTTTTTAATTACCTATCCAAAAACAACACGCAAATGCTACAAGTTTTTAAGCCTGATAATAAATATAAATGTAATAAAATGCAAACTAAATTAATGTCTGCCAAAAAATCACTATAATATTTAAGAACGGAACTATATTATAATGCAAAAAAATTGTGTTAAAAGTATTATGAAAATACTTCAAACGTGTGCAAAAAGAACACTCTGTTAAATATTTACCTGTAACCAAACGTGTACTAATGATTTGTCAACAGTAAATCGTTTTCTTTGCTTTACTTGTAATAAATTTGTTATAAGATCAATAGCTGAAAAATGTATATAGATTTTGGATATATTTATATATAAAAAAAAAACATTAAGAAATTATTTAACACCAGTATATAAATATAACATTTACTAAGTAATAAATTAATAAGTACCATCATGTGAAATTTCTTTCCACGGATTTCTTGGGTACATAAAAGCAGCATTTTGTATCTGATCATTAATATCTTCATCTTCGTTAAAAGGAAACGTTCCACTTAGACTTACATAAACTATGACTCCAACACTCCACATATCTAAAGATCTATTATATCCTTTATTTCGTAGAACTTCAGGAGCTAAAACCATATTATTTATACAATTAAAAAAAATGGGTACATTAAAGCTTATACTAAAGTATTTATACTAACCAAGGTAAGCAGGGGTTCCAACTACTGATCGACGAAACGATTTTTCACCAATTATTCGAGCGAAACCAAAATCACATAACTTTACTTGTGGAAAATCAGAATTTGAACTAAGAAGTACATTCTCTGGTTTTAGATCACAATGAACTATGTTTTTGCTATGTAAATGCTTAAGCGCTATTAATATCTAAAAGAAAAAGAAAAAATTTAATCAATCTCAAATTATCTTTACAACATTATTGTGCATAAGTTATTTTTTGGAAGATATTTGATAAATTAACTAATGTTTATAATCAAAAGTATAATTATAGATTACATGGTTTATTATTTTTAGTCGTAGTTTTCTAAGTATCTTTTTTTATATATAAAATCAATTTATAAATAATAATAAGATGTATTAATATAATGATGTTACTCACTTGGGTAATCAAAAATTTGGTAATACGTTCAGATAACCGTCTACGTTCACTGGATAATATCATTTCCAACATATCTCCTCTTAATTTTTCCATGACTACAAAAATACGCTCTGTTGTCTCAAACATACAATCAAGATTCACCACACCAGGATGTTCTAATTTTCCAAGAATGGCAACTTCATTTTTTAAAGCAGCTTCTTGTTTAGTAGGAAATCTTAGTTTATCTATTACTTTAATAGCAACAGTTTTACCTGATTTTCTATGTTTACCTGTAATGATTTAATGAAATCCACCAATATATGTAAATTAAATTAAACAGATATGTACATTTTTGTTAGTAACTTTCTAGTATCTAGAACATACCTCCGTAAACAATACCAAATTGACCTGAACCTAACACTTCGTCAGGAAATATTTGATACAATTGACTCATATCTGTGACATTTTGTTGTTGCTCATTAGACTCATTAACTGAACGTGACACTATATTAATATATACATATTATTTAAAAGTTTTAATTACTAATCCCATAAATGTTTATTTAAAGATTGTAATTTTAAACACATTTATAAAAAATAATGAAGTTTAATTATTAAAAGTATAATATTTAATTTATTATCTAATAACTATCTACTAGCAAATGTACTAATATTATGTTTGTGTGTGTGTTATATTTTAGTTATAATTGTAAATATTTAATTTAAGTCAACATTAATATAGGTTATATTTTAATTTAACTTGAAAACCTATAAAAAATCAAAACTTTTGTTATTCAGACACAAATATAACTTACAAGTCTAAAACATATTTTCATCAAGCAGCACAGTTAATTTTTTGGATGTTGTGTTCTATTTGAAATACTATATAATTTTTTTTTGCTAGAAAAAAATGATAATACACTTTAGTTTATGTTTAATTCAACAAGATATTTTCAGATATCTATAATTTACAATTGTATGCACACACAATTAATTCAATTTATGAATACATAATTATGATAATATTAACTCATTTTTTTTTACAAAATTAAGCCCTCATAAAAATATTAGATATATTTTCATAAAAAGAAAATTAAAAGCAAGTATGAGGTTATCTCAATAAAAGTAATAAACTTTATTAAAAGAACAATATTAAATAGCTGAATGATGGCGCTATAAAGACTATAAAACGTGCTTATTGGACAAACATATTAATTACTAAATACATAACAATTGTAGAAATATTAATGTAAAATATATAAATGAACGGCAATATAAAATAAGTTTTTTTATTCAAACATTTAAATAATTAAGTATAAAACTAAGTTTTTTTTTAATATGAATACTTCATAATACAATGTATGTATAAGGCAGTACAGTATCCAGTGGTGGGTGGTTACAGGGTTATATCCTCCCTTAATACAAACGTATCGACATTTAAATAAAACCAATTAATTTAATGTTATTATTTAGGTACTTATTGAATTATGTGACAATATTTGAACACAAAAAACTGGCGCCATGCAGTTTGAGAACCCATGCATCACAAGTAGTTAGGTAAACATTATTTTATACTACCCTCACCCCAACTTTAACAAATTTAGGATATGGCAGATGTATGAGATTATATACACATATTTCTATTCAGGGTGATACATAAACTGCTACTATCCGACAACAAACAGTATTTACATGAAATTATTTAGTAACTATCCTTTATAATAATTAATATCATAAAATACATATTTAGTTAAACATGGTAATAATTATAAAAATTGCTTTTCATTATTTAAGTTACAAAAAACCAATTTTTTGTTAATAAAATCTCATTAATCAGATCGATCAGTAAAGTTAGAGTTAGTAACCTCAATGGTAACTTTGCCATGTTTTTTCAAATCTAACCTCTTAAGTATAATATTTTGTTAATCATTATGCGGTTATTAACAATATTTATAAATATATTAAGTAGTTAAAATCTTTTATTTTCAATATAAAATATATATGGCTTATATATCATACATTATAATTTACAAGTGAATAGTGGTAATTGGTTTTAAATAAACTTTATTTTAAAACAGTAGGTATTATACAGTTGATATTATGATATTTCCATTAAAGCACATTCATGCATTTGTGTATAAATACAGTGACATACCAACAATGTTATAATATAGTGTTAAAACTTTGTAAAAGTGTTGTTAAAATATAACATGTTTGGAGTAAATTAATTGTTTCTAAATAATATACAGTTAATTTCATTGTTTTAATATATACAGGTGCAGATTGTTATGTTATTATTGTTTATTATAACTATAACATTTAACACAAAACACACAAACATAATAATATGAGAACACAAGCTAATTAGTGTTATGAATAAATGATACTTTTATGGTAGATACTAAACTATAAACAAGTTAAGACATTGCACATTGATGGTACAATTAAATGAGTAAAAACATTATTTTAAATTCATTTGACAACTTTAAGAATTATTGTTAATTAGGGAAACAGATTGTTGTGTTTCAGCAAAAATATGGCAAGTAGCTTAGCAAGCAGCCGGAATAATAAAAAACTACTAACTTGAGGGATTGGATGGTACAGGCATTAATGCCTGTTGAATTATACTCTCCCAGTCTTTTTCTCCCTTTGTCCAAATACTATTGCAATTATCTTCTGCATTTATCCCAACAGATAAGTTAAGTTCTTCACCACCAACATAATATTCAAGGTTAGTAGTCTTAAGTTCAAAACAATGCATTGGGCCTGAAACAATTTTTTTTATTAAAAAATAAAATAAAATAAAATTCACTTAATTTGTTAGAATATTACCAGGAGCTCGAGGAACTATTGGACTATCAATATAAAGTATCTCAGACAAAGGAATTTCTTTATAATACTTTGATGTTTTGTCATTAACAAATAGTGTAATAGCTTTTGAATCCAATCTCCAATAATGAGTTTTTCTCTTTAGAAAAAAGATTTATACATGTAAATATTATTGTTAATTGTACTAATTAGGAACCACATACTTGTTTGTCTTTGTTAGTAAAATGAACTAACCAACCCTCTTTGATGACTTTTGAACCACATCGTCTCTTAGTATGTTTGATAGATTGAACAATTCGCATCAATGGAATGTTATTACTGGATGTAGAACTAATAATAACAAGTTTGGTTTATTATTAAAAAAATATTTATTTTATTAGGTAATTTATTATTCTATGCTAGTAAGATAAATAACGCTGATACTTTACCCAACATAATTTATATCATCTTGAGGATTATGATTTATAGTATCTGTAAAATGTCCTACAGTTTCCTAAGACAATAATAATTCATACTGAATAAATATATCTATGTATATATATATATATAAATTAATTTTTAAAAGAAACAATGTAAATAATTTATTTATAATCTTACCAGATTACAAGGACTTTGTCCATTCTGAGAATTTGTAACTATTGGTGGAACAACATAAGGAGGTGATGGTGTATTATTTTCACCATCACTATCATCTTCGCCTTTACTGCCTGATCCTTCGTGCTCAGATTCACTGCCTACACCACTTTCTAAATAGTTAATGTTATATTAGTATTGAGATGATTAAAATACTTCTATCACAATAATTGTATACATACTATGATAACAATAATAAGAACCACAAAATATAAAAACAAAACTATTAAATCTTAATCAGTTTAGTAAAAAAAACAAAATTTTTAAATATAACAATAGCGTATAACATAATTTATTTTATTCCAATTAGTTTTACTAATTATATCAAATTAGTAGTTTAAGTTAAAAAGTTTTTATATTGAGATAAATTAAAAACGCATTAGGGATATCATGATAAGTGACTTATTATCTCTTTCAAAAATAAGTATGAGTTATGGATAACAAAGAAATATTCTCATATTATTGATTACTTTATCTGTATTAATTGCCTTTCCAAGTATTTATACAAATATATCTATTATTATTTTTTTGCTGATAATTAATTATCTAAGCCAATTTAACCCAAAAAATAATTTAACAATGATTTAAATTTAAGTAAAGTTTAACATTTTTTTTTTTTTTTGTTAGTTGTGGTTAATTAAACAGAAAAATTTAAATTAGTAACAGTATTATATTATTGTTATATGCTATGAGTTTACAACATGTTTATAATATTTTTATAAGCTATTAATTATTATACAAAAATTAAATATTTATACATAAAAACTCTACAAATTGTTGAATAATATAAAAAAAAGTTATTCAGATCATTTTTATAATTTAAAATGTGAATGGCCTTGTGTATTAAAAAGCTGAAAAGAATAATAATGAATTTAAATATAGAAATAAATAAAATTGTGTTTTTGATTTCACAGGCATTTACATAATTCAAAGATTAAAAGAAATTGGAAAAAATAGTCAGTTAACTATAGTATATTGTACTTATTATTGTACATCCATTCAAATGAATATTTCAATAATCAAATATATGTTTCGCCACAATAGTGTACACTTGTAAGTTGGAGTAGCACAATACTTCAAAAAAAAAACTATAAAAAATGAAAAGTGCAACTTATTTTATGGAACTCGCATGGACTTTTATTTCGGTGGGCTATTTGACCGGGGTCTGTATATTTTTATTTTTTTTGTTTTTCTTAAACTTCAAACCAAATATTTTCCTGTATTACAATTATTAAAATGTTTTATTTTAGAACTAATTGAAACATGTATTTTACTTTGGTTTACATTTTTTTAGAAATGTATAAATGATTAATTTAAGTTCTAAGCATGTAATTACTATTAACAAATAGTATACACTTATAAGCTGGGGTCACATAAGTGTTTTATATACGTATGTTATATAACATAAGTTATTGAATTTTATCATTACTACAATGACACACTCGACGTCCATCAGATTTACTGTCTATTTGACGTCACCTATATCCTATACATTCCGCGAAAGATGTTACATTTAACATCTGATGACATGTGACGCTCATGTGAGCCCAGCCATAATTAATAAAGTAGATTATAAATTAAATATCAAAAAATAATGGTTGCTACCAACCGTTTAAATCTATTGGATAATCACTAATGCAATCTTTTGGCACATCGTCCATACACTTTTTATGCACATTATAATGACAATCTTTGCACTGCACTCCTTGTTTATAAATTCCTTTCAGCAATTTCTTACAATGTTGACATATTGTAGGTCTAGTATATGAATGTATAACAAATGTGTGTGGTATTTTGACAGGAGATGGTGATCGACTTTTGCTCTTCATGGGTACATTTAATAAATTTCCACTAATTCCCTAGGAATGAAAAAGTAATTAAATATAATAAAATAAGATGTTAATACAAAACAATGTTAAAAAATAAAACAGTATATAATTAGGTCATTTTAATATAATATTAGTATTATGAAATTATATAAAAAGTAATTATAAAGTTCAACATACTGATTCATCTGATACTGCAGATATTAATGAAATATTTGATGGACTACGATTTGAAACACTCAAATTAGTAGTACTTGATTTATGTTTATTTTTATGTCTGCTTCCACCTCCACAATCATTTAGCAGTTTGACAACACATCTTTTATGGTAATTTAAGTTACAACCTTTGAACAGTAATAATATAATTAATATAAAAATATATATATGTGTATGTGTTAATGAGTATCCCTCCATAGTGTATACTTTTGAGATCCCAATCAAAAATACACATGTACAACAAAGGCTAGAACCTCTGAATAGCAGAAACCTTAAATAACAAATGTGGATACTTTATGTGTAAAATATAATACAGCAACTTGATAAATCAAACAATTTTCTAGAGTTGATAAGATTCTATACATGAAACTAGTTTTGTAAATTAAATACCTGAACATTTTAATCCTTGGCGTACAATCCCAAATAACATTTGACCACAATAATCACAAAATGTTGGAGTTTTGTATGAATGTACTGTTAAAGAATGTGGCTTAATAACTGAGCTCTCATATTCTTCAGATAATGATTGACCTAAGAATAATTTTAACTAATATTTATTAATACAGGTACAGAATTACAAAACTGTACTAATGTATAAATTGGTGGTGACCTTATAAATATATATACTCTGTCCCAAATGAGAACGATCACTTTTTTTGCATCTTGAATGAAGTGATTGGCACGTTGAGAACCAGGTGATTACGGGTTGTTGGCGGGAGAAGTGCAGCATTGAAGAAAATTGATCGGCACACTGATTATTTTCTTTGAGACAGAGTATATAACTATACTAAGTTTATAATTACCTGACAGAATAATTTCAATTATAGTTTCATCACTTATGTCAATAACATTATTTACAGGTACAAGAATTTGATCACATGAATAATTATGACGGAACAGTAAAATTCTCTCAGCTAATCGAGTAAGGCCATGATCAGGACACTACAAATAAGTAACAAATTACAAAATTTAAATATAACAACATTATATTATAAATTATAAATAAATATTGGGATGAATTTAATTTTAGTTTTTGATAAAATAATTTAATTGTTAGAAAACTAACATGCACTTGGAATCTACAATACATATGTATTTAATTATTGTTTTACATTTGAAGATTGAAGTAATTAAATTATATTTCTCTGAACACTTCATATAATCAAGGAAAAGAATAAAAATTATGAAGTTTAATTGTAATTGATAGTAGAAAGTTTATATATTAAATCTATTGTTAAAAATATGTTTTACCTACTTTTTGGTTAATTGGATTATTTATAGACAATATAAAAAAATTATTTTTTACATTAGATTAGTACATAAATGTTTAATTAGTAATGTATGCACTAAATTGTTAATAGAAATAACATAGTAAATGTATTGTGTGTTTATTATTTATTAATTACAAATAATGAAATAAACAATAACCATAATTTAGTATCTATTTATAAGTTAACAACACACAGTGGCGTGGTGAACAGTAATTTCAGAGCTAATTACCTCTGAGATTTTTCTTAAAGAGAGGTGGGTGGTACCTGTTGGGTATTCTTATAAATGTAATATGATATACTCAATAAGTAGTCAATAATGATCTGAAATATAATTAGTTATGATATATTAATTCATTATTGTATATAAATACTAAGGGATATTTGTAGCTTGCCTCTGAAAAATGTTCGGTTCACCACACCACTAACAACAGACATTTATATTTGTTATTTGTGGTACTACCTATCTGGGTAATAGGTTCAAGAATAATCCAACAAATGAGTAAAAAAGAAAGATTTAGAAGGAAAGAAAACCAATTAAAGAATATATTATGAATATCTAACTCCCAAAAATTTTAAATATTTTTACACATAATATAAATACAATTTTAAAATATTTTTTATGCAGTGAAATATTAAAATAATTTATTATAAAGTAATGTAATAAACTGTTTATTTAATGTTCAATTAAACATTGTTACTACTTACTTTTATGTTTACAAAATCACATGCTGCTTCTTTTAAAGTTTTTAAAGTAAAAGAAGATGCATTCAATGTTACTGGGTCACGAATCAACCCAAGTTGCAATATAAACGTTACATCTTTTTCTTCCATGTTACTGAATGTTTATTAAATTTTTCATACATTAAAACTGAAAGAAATTAAACGTATCAAGTGTTAAATAAATTATTTATAAGTATATTAATTTAATTTATTCAAACAACTGGTAGGTAAATAAAAAAAATCTTCAAATTTCATTAATATATTCAATAATACTATCAATTTTAAAAATAAATTAATTTTGACTTTTCATCACATATATAATACTGTGCAAGTACGACAAGTCCACAAACAACAGTTTCGGAACTGTAACCTTCGGAGTTACTTAAAATTATTTTATTACCTAATATGGTGGCATATTATCTAAATTTGTTGTAAATTGCGTATTATGTATTGTTAATTACATCTTATTAATTGTTCACTTATTAATTAAATAGATTGAAATATATAACATCAAAACTACATTTCTTAAAAAGTATAACAGTTTTAGATTTATTATTGCCAATTAAAGAGAAAATTAGTTTTAAAAAAAATAATTAATAAGGCTGTAAAAAACAATACATTAGGACAAAACACAACCAGTATGATAAAAAAAAAAATATTTATAAAACTATTTTTAAACCTCAACAAAATACATTAATATTTTAAATTATTCCTATAAAGTCTAAATAACAAAATTATTTTTTTTATAGCTTTAAATTTACATAATTGTTGTAATTAATTGTGAATGTATATTTATAAATATTAATATCTATAAGGAAGTTTGTAAGCTATTTTGGATTAGGAACATTTTAGTAAAAAAATGATGTAACCATTGAACGCTAAATTGTCATGTCCCAAAATAAAACAACATAATTATTAATAATTTCTTTAGTTTTCCATGAATTTAAATTAAATTTATAACTACAAATACCTAGGCTAAAACTTAACAGTTAATAATATAAAAAATTATAGAATATAATATAATATAATTTTATTAACAAGTATTAGATACATTTAAATTTAAATTTAAATACATTAAGAAAAATACAGTTGAAATCAGTTAGAGCATACAAGAGACCAGGACAATTTAGTGTTTTAGGCAGTAGGATACTAGGATTGTATAGAACATAATATAAGTTAATTTTGATAACATTGTTGGTTATATTAACATTTATTTTAATTGAAAATTATATGTCAACATATCATAATGAATATTAGGTAATATAAAATAATAGAAAATATAATGATTAACATAATTTATGCATCTATATATATATAGTTTATATAAAAGGACTTGTCCTGACTGATTTATCATTAAATAGCGGAACTGTTGAATCTATTATAATGAAACTAGGTTAGTAGTTTTGTTTTATGATGTAGAGGATCAACTAAGAAAGGATTTTCCTAAATAAAAAGGATGTAAAAATAGGGAATGTTATTATTTTGGACCGAGGGGGGTGGGGGGGGGGAGAGGAAATTTTAGAATTATAAAAAGGTATTGACATGAATAAAATATAACAAAATAAATTTTAGTCAGCTTTTATACTACCAAAACTTAATAATGTTACAACAGTCATAAGACATTCTTATAACTTTTTAGAAGAACACCCAGGAACAACTATTTTTAATAAATCAAGGTAATCTAATAAATAATAAATAAATAACTTATAAATAATATTAGTAATCGGTTTTCAAAAAAATCGATTTTGATTTTTGGTGTAACTCTAAAAAAAATGACCGTAGATACATGCAACTTTCATTGAATGTTTATATTAGCATTTTCATGATACAATTTTCAAAATATTTTGACTTGTTATGAACTATTAACGGGCATATTCAGTTTCCAATATTTTTAGTTTTTTTTTCTATGAATTTCAATACATTTTTTTGAGTAAAAAAGCTTGAACATTTAATACAATACACTTAATATATTGTTACAATGACGATTGAAATATATTAAAAATCCAGTCACAATTTTTTTTTATAAGCATCTTAAGTTCAAATTTTGACAAAATACGTAAAAATCACAAAAATATGCTAATTATGTTGAGTTAGAAATTCATAAAAAATTTTCTTTTGAAATCTAAGATTTAAAAATTTAATACAAGATTCCTCATAAGTTTTTCAACCTTTATAATAAAAAAAATTACTACAGGAAAGTCAAATTAAATTTTTAAGAATGTTTGAAGTTCAAATTTTTCCAAGATTTGATATTCACACGATTTCTCATGTATCGATATTCTTAATTTGCTGTAATTTCAATAAAAATTTATTCGTAGGGTCAAACAGCTTGAAAATTTAATGCAAGGTTTCTGATATATTGTTACAATAGTAATAGAAAAATATTAAAAATACATAGGCACAATTTTTTTTAAAAGCATTTAAAGTTAAATTTTTAACATTTATCAAATTTAAAATTTAAAAATGATTTTGTAGTGTAAAATTTATAAAATGTTCAACTTTTATAGTTAAGGATTGAAAATTTAAATAAGGATCGACGTAAATAGATAAATTTATTTATTTATTCACAATAATACGATCAAATATACTTAGTAATATATCATAGGCTAACTGACGATTTTCGCTCAGAATCGTTTTTCGTATACAATGATATTATATCATTAAATTTAAAACTAACACCATCCATCAGTGATCTACTTGTAACCTACTGTTCAGCAGAGCTACACACACTTGCCCACCTTTTTATTTAGATTTTAATGTCAGATATTAAGACTTCAGATCTTAAAATACTTATTAACTACCATAAAAGTAAATATAAATATTACAGTTTACCTCAATAAATAACGGCAATAAAAAAATAATTAACATAATAGGTACTACAACTTAGAAATGCCTTCAAATGTTATAATAGAGACAAATTAGATATGGTTTAGATGAAATTCCACAGAAATGAATTAATTAATAAAAAATGAAAGACATGTGAAAAATGTACTGATCAATAAATACAGTTGAGCCCTTATTTACAGTTTTTCAAATAGTCTTAAGTAAAATTCTTGAAATATCAGAATATGGATATTTAAGATATATAGGTACATAGTAATATGTACTGTACTACATTTCTTGATAATTTTCATATTAAATCTCAAGAGAAAATTAAATAAATTTGACTAATGTATTTTTTGAGTTATATAACTCAAACACAACTTAAAAACACTTCAAGAGAGACAAAAAAATTTGGGTCATCAAAACTTGACTGTATTATTAAGCCGTTATGAATAAAATAAATTGTCTTATTGTCAGTCTTTTTCTTATGAATTACCTATAATTATAAATGTAAATGTAAATCTATTGGCTTAAGATTTGTTAATAATATTAAGTACTAGTGCTGCTAGTGATACTTATGGGTTATTGCAACTATCACACTCAACATATGGATTATAGCGACTAATGCATGCCGTGTCCTACTTTAATCTTGCAAGTGAATTCTATTTTTTCCAATGTCGTTACAATCTTATCCCAATTGACAGATTCACGTAATTACAGTGTTATTACTTATTACATGGTATTAATTATACATTTCGGTAGTCTGACTGAGTAACTTTTAAAACAGTGAACTTTGGTAGTTTGGCTATAACGTCATAATACTTAGTCATGACCACGCTGCCACACTGGTAATAGTAATTGTATGTTTTACAGTTCTTTAGGTACTTACAATTATTTGGCAATGGATCTGTGGAGCTTACCAACTACGAAAAAAAGATGCTGTAGCTCTTCTTCAAGAAAAAGGCATTTTACCACAAAAATGAATCTATTCAAACAGTCACAATGCAAAACTGTGTTTTGGAAAACAAGTATTTTGGAAGTGCAATGTGGAAACTTGTCGAAAAAAAGTTAACATTTAACTGTTAAAACTGATTAAATTGACATGATGACTAATAACATGAAGTTACCAATTTTATACAATTTGCTCTAACTTTTTTGTAAATTATATAATATTACTATTGTGTTACGAAGCATTATATTATAATAAATACATTGTAAGCTGATAATGATAAATGGTAGTTTTGTATTATTATTAACGCATTATAAAGATGTGCATTGTAGTGTGTGTTCAACACCAAGGTAGTCGCGATAACCCATAAGTACCTATTTTTTAATTCAAATAGTATTTGACCTACTAACTAATATTTAGTTAACAAATAAAATACTAAATGTTATTAAGGTAGTAGGTATACACATTCATTTACCGTCAGAAAAATTATAAATTGTACTGAAATGAAACAAAAATTAAAATTCTTATTTCATCGATTTGTTAAGAGTACTCATATTTTCTAAAAATTACATTTGAATAAGATAAACCTAGGTATATGAAAGAAAATTATAGCTAACTAGTTTTATAACTTTTGTTACATATTAGCTATACAAGTATAACTAAGTACCACCAAATGTATTTAAGTCAATAATATCAACAAGGATTAAATATATAATATGTATTATTGGATGTGTCTATTTACAATTCGACTAAATTTCAAAAACCAACAAGAAAATACGAATATAATTCTGGTCCTTAAAGTTAACGTACCTGGATAGCAACAATCTTAATGTACGGTCTTAATACGATTATTCACGAGCACAACAATTACAACGTAAAATGTATTTCACTAGCTTCGCCATAGTTCTTACAGAATAATAGAGGTATTTCCATTAAGGACAACTTTCACCTAAATATGAATCAATTTCAATCGAAACAAATGATAAGGACAAGTATCATCTTATCACTTGGTCTTTTCAGTTTTTATCTTCTATATCTATATACTGCACACGCCACACAATAATATAGGGAGAGATGACATCGTCCTGGGAACGGCCGTCTAGTTAAATTTATTCCCGGTCGTCCGGATCTGCTGTTTGTTGGTACGGGATTATGTCAGAATGCATATTTGACTATTTTTTCATCTTCGACTAATTTTTGCGGTCCTCGGTAGCTCGATGCAACTGGATAAAAACTGCACACAATCGAAAACGGGGACGCGACAAACGATACATCGATATCGAAATAATATCGCATCGATTATACTTTCGTCCCGCAATGATTTTCAAATTTTCAGATCATAATTTAAACATTATACCTACTAGGTATTTTTGATAATTTGAAAAAAAATTATTATAGAACGGTTCGATAATCATCCAACGTGGTGTATGATAAATTATATAATTTATTATATTGTGGTGCTTACCGCGAACGCCCAACATAAGAAATATACACATCACAGACCACAGTACCTCTTTAAGATTTAAAACCAATGTTTTTAATTCATATTTTTCGATCTGTAACAGTGGCTCAGGTGTAGACATACGTAGTTATACGTTTAAATATGTACATAATATTATATTTCTCTGTAAATACCGTCACGTTAATTTATTCATCGATTTATCGTATAATTTTGTTCTTCGGACGATTATTATTGTTGTAGAACAGAAGCGCCGCAAATCCCCGAACAAAACTCCGGCGTAAAAAAGTCCGACATTTAATAACTATTAAGTTAAGTCACCAAATTTTTTATTATCTTTCAGTATCAGGATCTAACTATATTATGTAATATTATATGTTATAGATGATGGTCTTAGAAGATCTTTCTTCCCATTTCCCGGTTTCTGCCATATGAAATAACATATAGGAATAGGATAGCATTTGAAATTTGAATACCAAATATTGAATGTTGTAGACTTGTAGGCTGTAGTAGAGCGTTGGATAAATTATTACATAGACAAATAAAAATATAATAAAAAGTGTAAATTGTTAAATTAAGTAGGTACACCGTACACACATTGTATATGTTTTTCAATAATTTAATAAATCATAAATTATTTATGTATATTATTTTAAATGTTATTGATATTTAAAGAAAAAAAATTAAATGTCTTCAAAACGGGACAAAATATTTTGAAAATTTTAACATTTCTAGAAAATGATAAAATAAACATTTGTATAACATTTACAATGTCTACAGTTACTCGTTTTTAAATTACAAAAAAATAAAAAATCATTCAATGAGAATTCGTTTTTTCGTTTCAAATTTTTTTTATCGACATTTATTTAAAAAAACTAATAACAATCAAAATTTCCATATTTCTATGAATAGTTGAGCATGGATCAAAATATTTTGAAATTTGTTTGGTGTATAGAAAATCGTAGGATAAACATTCAGTGGAAATGTCATATTATGTATCTACGATAATTTATCGATTTTTATTTTTCCAGGTGCTTTTGAAAACTACTGAATTTTGATCACCCCAATGCACCAACTAGATTCACTTTCCCACTGGTGAATAACAAAAGTTGAAAATCGAAGCATTATTCAACTACTTATTGTGCAGACATAAAAAAAAACACATCATTGTAAAATCAAAACATTCGTCGCTCCACTTACAATCTAAATATTGAATTTTAATTAGGTAATAGTTAAGCGAAACACATTTTAAAGTCACTTGCAATTCACAGCAATGAATGTAAGCAAAAAGATGATATGCTTTGCAATAACTTCACTGGCCACTGCCCTATTACGGTACGGCTCGCAGGGTGGGCCGAGGCCCTCTCTCGTGCGTACGCCATAGACACTAACCATATAGAGGGCCGGGCATCTTGTTTCATAGGGTGATAAATTTAAAATTTATCATAATAATTGTAATTATATCAAAAAAAAAAAAAAAAAATTTATATTATATAGGTATTTTAATTATTGTTATAACTAGGGTGCGGATTTGTATGTATTTACATATTTGTCGCGAATGATAATATTCGAATGTTTTTTTTATAGAAATTATATGTTACACTGTTACAGGACTATCTGATTATTTTAAGCTCTGATTGATATTATACATTTTTACATATTTTACTTATATTACATATTTTTGTTAAATATATTGAGTTATTTACAAAATTAGTAATGTATCGCAGTTTTATATTATGTGTTGTTATCTTCTCCAGTTTGTCCGTGTGCTAATTATAATCGCGAGTTGCGACTATTAATCCATAGTCCACACGTTATCGACCTAGTTATTGCTATAAGCGTTTCTATAAAAGTAAATTTAATTTCGTTATATTTTGTTGTTTACTCGTTGGAGAGGTGTCCGTGTGTTCTCGCTTTTAAATTTGCTCCTATAACTTCCGTCGACGTGGAAAGGTCTTTAGCCGATATAAAAACATATTGCGACCTAATCGACGTCGATTTACTTTTGACAACCTAAAAAAGTATATGATTGTCAATTGTTTAGTGGACGACGAAGTAGATCCTAACTCCAATGAATAAATACTTAATTTGAATGCCTAATTAACTTTAATAAAATAATAATATAATGTAATGTTGTATTACGATTTACTTTTACGTACTTATTTAATTTACTCATTTTATTATTTTTTTACAAGAAAAAAAACATTTTTTTTTACATATCTTATATTTTAAATTACATATTTGAATAAAATGAAATACATATATATGTACATATTTTTGAATTTTTAATACATACAAATCCGCACCCTAGTTATAACATTCAGTAAGGTCAGGTATAAACAAGGGTGTTCTACGTTGCCATTATTGAGAAATAAATAAGAAATAATAACTAAAAAAGATTTTTAAAGAAATGGTTATTTTATTTTCAAATTTCCAATCTAGACGAAAGTTATGAATGTATCTAAATCATTATTATAAAAAAATTAAGATCAGAAAAAAATACAATAATAATAAAAAATACATTTTTTTCAGTTTATATTTTATTTTTATACTAGGTTTAGCATTTAGAAATATTAATTTTAGTAATTTACGAAGTTACAACTGCGCAATAGTTTAATGTACGAAATTTTAAGCATTCTGGGTGTTTAAGAGTTTTTATATAAAGTTAAAACGTCGATAAGCTATAACTTCGAAACTAACTTCGTGTGCCAAATTCTGATTTCACCAACAATTTTTAGCCCATAAAATGACCCCCCCCCCCCAAAAAAAAAAAAAAAATCGTTGGAATCAAAGGTGTCCCGCAAATTAGGAATATTCTGACGTATGTTTCGTAAAAATATTTAAAAAAAATTCTGGGTAGGTAAAGTGAACTATGCCCTATATCTATATATTATGTATGTTATATATAATTCGACAATATTATAATAGTCAAAACTCAAAGTAGCTAATTAGTTATAGCTTACATTTTAAGAATTGGGGGGAGGGGTTTGCACAAATATGATTTCCTGGCACAAAATATTCAAATACGTCTGATGCGTTATGATTTACAATCATTTAAATTTTTGGAGGGATATATTATGTGAGTTACGTCATATTATAGCCACATAGACAAAAACAACCAAACGTCTTAGCAGATATCTTTCGACTTTCCGGACCATGAAGTATGAACAATAATATTGTGGATTGTGGACTCCGTATGCGACACACAGATAATGTAATATTATATTATCTATGATGAGTATGATGCGATTATAGATATATACTATATACTATAGGATGCGACTCAAAGTTTTTAGATTATAACCATAGACCTTAAGTATACTACTTAAGTTTAAGGTCTATCGGTCTATGATTATAACCAAAAGCCTTGGATACGACTGCTAAATGCTGATTATTATAGAAATTATCGTATTTGATAACAGAATATATGCTGTTTATTACTATTATATTTTATACTGCATCAATAGGTTTGTTCGTTTTGAAAATAAAGTGTACACCTAGTGTAGTTCTTGGTAATGTGTAAAGCGTTTTCCAATCTGACTGCACTAGTGTACACTGGTGTACATAGGTGGTGTGATAATGATTAGTATCACAAGTCTAGATAATAAAAATTCCATAATATTATGATATTACGGTGTAATATTTATCTACGCAAGTGCAGAAATTCGACACCGTGAATTTTTCGGTGTGGAAAATTATGTGATACTGCCAGATATTTGCATTCAAAACAGACGTTTTTGGTGTAGATTATTCAGCTGAACATTTTTATCAATTTTAATAAATGATTATAATTTATTTCTATTGATAAACTATTCACCGATAAGAAATGATAACGGTCACAAATGTAACACTTTTTTAAAACAAACATCGTCTACGAGTACGACTATACTTATTGTGAAAAAGTGTACACTTTTTGTCTTAACGAAGAAACCTATTGGTATTGTGACTTGTGGAGCGGGAAATGGGACGCCGTCCAACACATGCGCATTACACACTTAACGTTTTTCTGTACCGTTATTTTGATATTTTTTAACTTGCCTATTTCCGGCTCTTGATTGATATTTCGATTTCAAACGGGTTCCTTTGAGGATTTGGATCGACAAAGACTTCTGCGGTTGTTGTTTTTCAAACTCACCGTCTTACAGCTTTCGAGGTGAGTACCACATGACCATGTCATTTAATGGGTTGTTGTGCTATGTAAGATAGGTATGTCAATACAGTTCGACAAGAGCGTTCAGTATCTGTGGGTGACTAAAATATACACATTAGGAGATCTAGATTTTCTCTAATGTCCAGTCCAAATAGGCGAACACGTCCCGGTTATTCTGTTAGCACAAAATATATATTATTTAATATTTTGAGTCCGTGCTAATCGTGGGTGATGGGATTCATGACAATTACAGCCTCCACCTATCTGCACGATTGTTGTGGTCTGATGTGATTTGTCATATGGTACTATCCACTAACACTGACCACGGTCTTCCGTGTTCAGAATTTTCCTGTAATTCATCAAATTAAATAGTTTTGTTTGGGTAAAACTTTTTCACTGGTCATTAATAACCACCTAGCCACACAGGTAAAGAG
Source organism: Nasonovia ribisnigri (assembly GCA_027563435.1). NCBI lineage: Eukaryota > Metazoa > Arthropoda > Insecta > Hemiptera > Aphididae > Nasonovia > Nasonovia ribisnigri. The sequence continues at coordinate 238,735 of JANEHU010000372.1, read as the reverse complement.
TAAAATAGTTGAATATTTTCAACTATTTGGTATATTATGGTATTATGGTAACTTGTTAATCACATGGTTGACATAGATAACGGTAGCTATATTATACTACCTTTATATTCAATAATTACTGGAATTAACTGTTTATAATAAAATCAATCTTATGTTGTATAGGTTTCCAGCATAGGTTTAAGTAGCAAAAATGGAAAGTAAAATACTCGACCAGGAAACCACTACTGATCACAATACAGCTAATGAACAAATCACTAATATAAAAGCAAAACGCAAATACAATATAATCGGTTTTGGCTCTTCAGGATTCACTGGACAATTTGTTCTTATGAAAATTTGTTTGCTTTTCTCAAACATGCAATTTATCTTGTGCTATTGCTGGGCGTAAGACTGATCCACTACAAAATTGATTAGATAAAACTCTTAGTAAGTTTCCTTATTTTACTGTAATAATAACTATAAAATAATTATTCAATTTAGGATCTATATTATATAAACAGCTTTCATTTTTTAAGGAACGTTAAAAACCATTGTGTATATCAGTGGTTTTCAACCTGTGCGTCATGGCTCCCAGGGGCGTCGTCGGTTATTATCAAGGGAGCCACGTTCGCAGTAGTAACTATAAAAATGAAATTGTAATATAATATTAAATATAGTTTTTGACCTTTATCTTTAATTACATTTTATCTTTTTTGAGGCCGTTAAGTCCGCGCACCAATACATATTGTGCGCACGTGTGTGTGAGACAGATTGGCTGGCGATAACCGTGAATTAGGCCTTTTTTCCTATGTGTTTGTGATCTGTGCTTATTTTTAATGTTCGTATGGGAGACATATATTTTATTTCGAAATCAAAAGGAGCCGTGGACCCAAAAAGGTTGACAACCACTGGTGTATATGTTTGAATTCTTAACTTTTAAACAACAGTGGTGTTTTTCGTTTCTGTAAATGATGTTAAGCACTGTCTTCAGAAATAATATTGATTTAAATTTGTAGTATCTAAGAGTTTAAAATTCCATTGTATTTCCCTTTTTTTTAGTTTGTATAAATTTATTTATTGTTGAAAAAACATTAATGATGAACATTATGGTGTAGAAATAACCATAGGTATTATTACTTATGTTTCACAATTTTTAATGTAGGTATTTAAATATTATATAGATGGTTATGAAGATAAAAAAATTGATATTATTTATGCCCATGTACAAGATATGAAAATTGAAAACCGTAATGAGAATGGCTCAAACAACATCTGTGGTTATAAATTATACTGGGCCGTTTTATATATATAGAGAAGTTGTATAAAAAATTTGTATTTTGACATCTACTCGCTATGTAGATATAACCGGTGAATCATTAGTAATTGATATAGGTTGTTCAAATTTAGATTAATTGTTGTTTTTATATTGGGATCCTAAAGGAACTACAAACATTTTAAATTTATTTTTAAAAGCATGTTAAATATTTATAGAATTAGGTATATTGTGTTTTTATAATATTATTGTAATTGAAAATTAACAAATATAAAAATAAGATTGCTCAGAATACATTATTATTTTGATACTTGTTAATTATGTATATCCAATAATATAACACATTTGTAATTATAGTATATGGAGAAAATGGCAAGCTGAAGAAAACAATTCAATAATTGTTAGTGCACTCCATACCAAGTGTACTAACCTAGTCTACAAACCAGTATATCTGCTGACCTCGGTGTAGAATTTTTATACAGACATTTTAGTGGTATATTTGCAGTTTATAGATGAAAGAATATAGTTGCTTGAATTATTTATGTTTTATTTTTAGGTGAATTGGAAAATGTTGACATGTACAAGCAACTTTATAGCAGTTCGATTGTATTAACTGACGTGAGTAATACATTTTCGTTTATATTATTAAATGTAGAAGAAATTGTTTTTTTATGATACACTGTCAATGTTATCATCATTTATTGAACAAATAATATATTATTTATATATTAATAATACATTATTTATTGTCCAATATTGATGTTTTGTAATTCCTAATGATTGATAAATAATAAAATTGTTTTTCCTTATATTTTAAAGTTGGAAGCCAAGAAAAAAGGCTAATATATTATATTGGAATTTATGATTCCAAACTCTAATAAGCTGTGATTGTATTTTAGATTGCCTTAATACATGACGGTACTTGAATTAGTGCTATATTGCCGTTGGCTACTTAAAAACAACGCTTATACTACCAAAATCTGTTAGATGAGTTAATGGGATTAACTGGAGTAAAACCAAATGTTTCCAAGTATGTATTATCTTACAATATAATATATAATAGGTGTTTTAATATTTTACCATTCAATTTTTAAAATATTTTTCCTGAGTTATAGTTGATTTTCCAAATTCAAAATTGTTTTCATACAACAAAAAATATAAAAATATTAGTTATTTTTACATCTTAAATATATTTTTTAGTAATGTAATATATTTATCTTACATATTATTATAATATTAAAATAATATTTTTATTACATTGTGTTGACAAATAATACTAGTGACTCTGCATGTTTTATCTCAGTGATACTAATGAACTAACATAGCAAATTTTGTACTGAGAATAATGTAACAATTTTACAATGATCATAACTTAAATTAAACTTTAAATATAAAAAAAAAATAGTAGGGCCTAGGTTATATTCTTACCATTTAATTGTATAATAGATTAGTTCACTGTTCCATTTTAATGTTAAAATATATAGTTAAATAGATTGCTATACCATCACACAAGTATTACGTCCTCTGAAAGAAACCATTCATCATCCTGATTTATATATAGTATTAACATAAAATAGTCATTCAAAATAGAAACATGCCTTGTCTCAGTTGTAAAAATATTTTGTTATCTTTGCATGAAAATGATTATTGAATAATTAATTTGAACTTATTGAATGTAAAAACTAATAGATTTTAAATTTTAGAGTGAACTAATGATTGCAATTTATTCTAAATTGTAGTTTCCAAAATTATTTTTATGTGGGATTGCAACAAAAACCAGTCAAATTAAAAAATATATAACCACTATTAAAGTAATTAATTTTAATAATGATTGTGTATATATTATGGGGTTACATATAACGGGGATTTTAATTAAACTCTTGCGGGCCAGAGCATAGAAAGCAAAAAAAAAAAGAGTCATTCAAAGTATACATTTTTATTAGCATTTATTTTGTTTGTAATGTGAATTTGAAAATGTAACTCGGACCAGATATAAAAGGCTTGCAGGCCGCCCACCCTTGATGTATATCAATGAAAATTATACCTATAATTAAAATTATTTTATATTTTTAGGTCAAAATTAAAAACCCAGGTTATGGATTTACTAGTGAAGCTGTTATCTTGGGAGCAATAACTATAATAAACCTTTTATAAATAAACTAATAATCTCAAAGGTATAACATTTTATTTAAAAATAATATAGGTTAAAATATTATTAAAATACTATGTTGTATATTATAGGTGTTTTGACACCAGCTGCTGCATTCCGTAATACTCAATTTGTGAATCGTTGAATGGATCATGATGCTGCTGTTTTTGAAATTGAGTCTGACTTGGTTACTTACTGACAACAATCAAATTAAATTTAAATCTATTGTCAACTACTTAGCTGTTTTTAGTTTTTCATAATATTCAAAATGTTTCATATTATAGTTTTCTTTAAGTGTGTTAAAATTAAATGTTTTTCTTATTAATATGTGTGAATGTTTACTTTTAAGTTTTAAGTAACTATTTTGTCTAACAAGTAACAATGGATACAATATGGTTATAGTTACTTTATGTTAATAATCACAGTGGATTTTATGTCATGTATCAGCTTGTATTATCTTGTTTCAAAATTGCTTCCCTAATTGTTAGAATATATTTACATTTATAATAGAATAACTTAAATATGAGAAATAAATGTTAAAATTTCATAGCCATTTTATGTTCAATAAGTAATAACAGATACATTTAATGAATAAAACAAAATTACTACATAAAAAAAGAAGTGTAACCATTCAATTATTACAATTACTTGACAAGTACTGATCTACCGTTGAGTTGCTTATAATTTTAGATTTTAATTTATGGATATCTTGTATTTTGTAAAACTAGTGAATTTTTTTAGCTTTATAAATATATATTTTTTTTGATTTGATTAAGGCCCGGTTTTTCAATTACATTTATCCGTTAGATAACTCGAGTTATCTAACGGATAAGAAATAATTGATAAATTTCAGTTTTTCAATGTCGGAATAAGCCTTATCCAATGGATATTGTTGCGGATAAGTTATCCGTTACTTTTTGTATCAAATAAATCTTATTAGACGGAGAGAAATGTTAAGAAATGTTACATCTCTTTTTATTTTATTACAAATATCTAAATCCCCAATAGACTTAATATTTGTAATTACCATATTAATGAAAAAATGATCACACTCTATATTGCAGCTTCTCCCAGTCACATTTAAAGGCAATTTTGATAAGGCATCACCATTACCATTATCCACACCTCTAACAAATTCAATTTTGTATGTATAACCGGATAAAAAAAATAGGATAACGCTAATATAAGCGGAATTCCCTTTTTTTACCCCAAAAATACTAACTATCGGTTTGTGGTAAGTCCTCAAAATAAACTCTCTACTGTACACAATCTGGTGAAAATATTTAACAGCAAAAACTAAGTTGAATTAATATTATACAATTACAACAAAATAACTAAAAACGTTATTCTTTGTTATTTATTATCTAATTTCGTCCAAATTTAAATATAAAATAACTATAATAAAAACTATGTTTTTATATTTTTGAAATTGTTTGGTTAGTGTTGAACTGTACATCTGTGGAACTTTTTTTTTAAATTTTGAATAAAAGTTGAACATTTTATACATTTTTAAATTTTAAATTTGATAATTGTTGTCAATAATCGAACTTACAATGCTTATAAAAAAAAATTGTGCCCATGTATTTTTAATATTTTTCAACTTCTATTGTAACAATATATCTTAAGCTTTGTATTAATTTTTTACAGCATCTGTGACGGAATTTTCTAGTTTGGCACATCTTTGGACATATATTGTCATATTGTCTTCCTTTAGAAAACGTTTATTCCATAACTCGCTGAGTAAATGAAAACAGGAATACCATAGCTGCCGATACCAAACTAATACCGGATACCGGTAGGTATACAAATTTACAAATTTTAAATACCGGCAGTCCTAGAATAATTTATAAATTTTGATTTTGACAAATTTCGTGGACGATTATAAAAAAATATTTTTTTTATTGCGGTAAGAATAACTTACAAGTTATGAGGAACCTTGTATTACATTTTCAAGCTACCTACCCATTTTGCTAGAAAAATATTAAAATGTTATAATCGTGGGTAATACATGAATAAAATATATACATAAAGTATGATCTTCTATATACAAATAGCATAAAATAACAAGCCTTATGCTAAAATAAATATTTGGTAAGAATTTTTTCGTTCTTTTAATTACAGCTAAATAATATAACATCACCGATTTTGTCTTAAAATTCGTATAGGTACCCACTAATAATAAAAAAAACATTATTTACGGCGATATAAATATCCTTACATCAAATATCCTAGGCATATGATAAAATACGTAGTAATATTGGCAGATAGGCTGTCTCATTGTCTCCGCTCATAATCGTTTTTTGTATAAAAATAATACGATGTCATAAATAATAATATATTATACCCATCATTGATTTTAAACTAAACAACCATTACTGCATACTGACATACTGTATACAGCATTGCTGAACGCTACCCACTGCTCAATTTTTTATTTACCTATAGTGCATACAATAACAAATCCTATGGTGCTGCTGTCTATGTAACGTAAAATAATATTTATCGTAATATTTTCCGTGTTATCAGTTTGGATTTCACCAAAAATTGACGTGTTCTTATCATTGTTATCGAGGCATCGAGCTGTCTTGAGAAAAATGAGCGTACACTGACTACAACACTGTACAAGAGTATAAAACGCCTTAAACAGTATTACAGTAATCATTTAATCATAACTTTGTTAATTACAATAGGTACCTATAACAGTATAACTTATGCCTGCCTCCTAAAAATATTTATGTTGGAATGAATTAAAAATTCAAATTAATCATTTTTTCTTTACGTTTAATGTTTATATTTGATATCGTTTCGACTCAATTACACTTCAGGTATTATCATTTTTATTGTAAATACGTACAAATCACTCCATTCGTGAATTAATGAACTGTTTTTTCTGTGAAATGTTATGTGTACCTAGGTGAAGTTTCCAAATCTAGTAATACCGTTCAACCACACCCATAGTAATATTATCTTTAGAAATGGGCCTTTGTAAATGTCCAAAGCGCAAAACTACGAGTCATTTTTGTTTTCATCATTGTGTCAATGTCTGTGAGCATTGTATCGTTAACAATCATACAACTGTAATTAATCATAATAAATAGAATTTTTTTATTTTTTGGTTTTTCACGACAAAGTTTTTATATCAACCATGTTTTAGTGTACGGTTAAATCATATACCACCTGGCTGAAAGAAGCTAGTGGTAGCATTTCGTCATCATCGGTTACATCAGCTGCATTATGTGCTGTTTGTCAAAAGCAATTTGTTTTAACATCAAAAGAAGTTGACAACTCAGCTGTTCATGTCAATGGCTCTAGAGGAAATACAAAAATGCCTATACGGCTTTTATGCTATCGTAAGTAAACGATAAAATTATTAAAGGTCTACAATATTGAAGTCATAAATAATGCATAGGTATCCTAAACTAAATTATCTTCCATTACTTAATTTTTAGAATACACATACATTATCTATTTAATAACATTTAATTTTAATTGGATGTGCAAAGAGAAAAATCATCTTGAATGAAGTATTTACTGAATTTTAATTTTAAATTAAAACTAGGTACAGTAAAACCTGATTAATCTATATAGCTACTTAATAATACTTATTATAAAAATTATCATAATACCCTAACCTCAACGTTTAGCAGTTTCTTCAAACCAGTAAGAGTGTCGAGTGTAGTCAAATTAAGGTGAGCATGATTGCCATGTTTTAATTCTGTACTGCACTAGTTATTTATAAGGCTTAATACTGTATTGCATTATATATTATGTAGCCATATAGGTAGCATTTGTATTACTTAAATTTAAAATACTCATTATTTCCACTAACAGTGTTTAAATATGTATCTCGGGTCATTTCATAGAGTATTTCTTTATCAGGACTTTCATTAATTTGTAAAACCTAGAGCCCCAACTAGTCTCGATCAATGAAATTTTACTTTATTGACAATTTTGAAATTATTAACAGTTGTTTTATAAATTGTTCTATTAAATTGATAATTATTAACAGATGTAGTGCATACACGGTGTTTATCATCTTATGTTAAAAAGCAACTTAAAGAAGGAAACATTTTGAAATGTCCATCATGTGATCGACAATTGTGGATACAACAACAAGAGCAATCACAAGTTTCTGATGACAACTCAGGAGTTGATTCCAATGATTTAACACCTGTTGCATCACTGTTGTACAAACATTTATTTGATAATGGCAGTTGGTGGGGCCAGGCATTGATTACAAATGGAAACGTATGTAATAAATAATAATGTGACATTTATATGTAAATTTAAAAAAAAAAAAATGATTTTTTTTTAAAGGTGAATGATATCGAGAAATATTTAATTGAAGATGAACTTCATGAACTTGGAGAAGAATCAGATGAAGAAATACAACAATTCGAAAACCAATCAACATTAAAAAATAATACATCTCAAATAAATATTATTACAGACAATACATCTCCTATCACACTAGCTGAAAAAATGAGTTTGCCTGATAGTAGCATTGGTTATTATAATCATTATGAATTAACACATACAGCACCAGATGTAACTACTATCAACTACCGTAATAATACAAATCAAATATATCAGCCAATCCATCATCGACATTTCAACAATAACTATGGTAAATAATATAAAATAATAAAATGAAAAACAAAATTTTTAATTTTACGTTATGTCTATTCTAATTGTGTATATTTTCTAAATTATGATGAGCTAGTTTACTTCTTTTTTTTTTGTAAAAGTAAATCAAACAATTTTTTATGCAATTTTGAAGATAAAAGTTGGTTATGAATCATAAAAAATATGTTTTTAATTTTTCAAATAATAATTAAATATTATTATTTTATTAGAGAAAGATTTATTTGACCTTCTAGTAGTATGGATGTGAAAATATTTCTAAAAGTGGGTGGTGGCAAAAAATTTTTATTATATTCCTAGCTTAGATTTTGTTTAGTATATTAATTTTAGATGTCAAATTATGGTTTGTAATATTTTTAAAACAGACAATTTCATTCTTGCTTATAAGAAATAATGGTATATTTATTCTTGAATTAAATATAGTGTAAAAAAATTTTAATTTATGGCATTGATAATTCTAATTATAAAATATTGAACAAGATACACCAGTAATACATAATAATTTGGCTTAGCATGCATTATTAAGAGGACGTTACATCCACATGTGTTATCTCCATGAAGTGCGTTACAAAGCAAATTTATGCTCAGAAAATTACGTTTAGGTCCATTAATTAAAAATTTTTTAGGAAATCAACCTATTATAAAACTTGATAGTAAGAACATTATAAGTGTTTGCATGTCTTTTTTTTTACAATTATTCAGTTTTTAAGTGAGTTTTAAGCATATTTAATTTATGCTATATTATATTATGCATAACTTGCTAACAAATTAAACTATCCTAAAGAACCAACATACGAACACAGATAATGTTCTTACCATCAAGTTTCATAACAAATCGATTCACTCAAATTTTTAAACTAATGGAGCTAAACATGATCTGCTGAGTGTAAATTTGCTATATTACTCACTTATAAGACAGAGACAACACATGCGGGTGTAGAGTCCAATTAAATAAAATAAATAAAATGTAAACATGTCTAGACTCCACACAAATAAGCTTGACTGTTTCCTCTATTATGCAAATCTTTCATTCAGCATAACTTTGGTTTGAATACTTCTAATAAGAATTTATTTGTTTTTATGATTGTGTAATTTTAAAAGGTATCTACTTAAGAATTTTATATTGAAAAATTATAAATTAAATTTTAGGTCAAGATTCAGCATTAACACTTCATCAATTGCAGCATCAACAACAACAACAACAACAACAAAAACAATGTTCATCTGTTAATATGACAACAATTACACAGAGTTCAGATTTGAATAATAGACATATGATAACGTCCATTACTCCATTACTATTAAATAATGATAATAATTTGAATCATGATGAACAACAAGATCCTAGTGGCAAATACAGACCTAAAAAGTTTAATAATCAGTCTTGGTCTTTAAGTTACCAACGGCTATTGCAATATTTTTGTGGGTAAGGATAATTTCCTAGCAATAGTCAATACAAATTTCTGGATTTTAATTGTATACAAAAATTATAATAAATACTATTTTATTCATGGTTATCTATCCAGGTTAGAAATCTAAATATGAGAAGTTGTTACTAAACAAAATAACCTATGTATTGGTAAACTAAACCCTTAGTAATCCTGGTACCATGCAGCACACCATTGTGACTAAACATTATGATTTATGTTAACATATAATATACTTCAGATAATAATTAAGATTTAACAATAATGCTTAAATAATTTAGTACTTATTCAATTTTCTGTCATCAAATTGTATTATTTATATCAGTTAAAAATAGCATAAATTAACATTTATAATGGAAAAGTTGACAAAGTATGAACATCTAATGTGCTCACTAAATAGAAAGAAACAGTGAACAGTTAATATAATGTATTTTATTTTTCATATTGATGATTTGTAAAGTATTTACAATCATATTTTATAAATTAAAAAAACAATTATTATCTTCACAATTAAATAAAATGTATCATATTTACTAAATATAATAGAATAAAATAATATATTTTACTCAAAATTAATTATAATAAACCATCCTTAATTAGGAATGTCAATTCACTGCTATAATTTCAGTATCGAATGACTTATTCTGGAGTAAAATGTTTCTCACAAACATGTGAATTGTTATTAACAATTTAATTCAGTCTAAGTATAGCATTTGATGACTTATTTAATTTTGGATCATACAATGCAGCAAATCTCAATACCTTATCTGAATTACCCTCACACCCATTAGACAGCATTTAACCATGACAATAATTCTTCAATTTATTAGTTATCTATAAAACATATTAAATAACTTATACAATTCAACATAGTACTACTATTTACTAATATGTTCAAAAAACAACTCTAATACATTATATTTTATAACATTTTATTAAACTCAAAATATTAATTCCACTGGTATACTACACTAGTGTTATCAGGACTAGTGCTAGTAACTTTCTTGTGCAAAGGCCCACTAAGCTGTGGAAGTATACTGCAATTCCTAACCTGTATAGATAACTCTAGTCTTAATTAAAGTTATATTAATGCATGACAGTTATTTAGTGTTAATTTTATTAGAAAAATGTATGATCTTAAGTAATCAATTAATTATAATTGTAACTTATTTATATTTAGCAATAATACATAGAACATTTTAGCTTATATATTATAAATTATTAAAATAATATTGTATTTTTGTTTTCAGTACAAACAACAAAGCAGAGGATAATAGTTCCACAAGAATCGCCACAATAATTCTTTTTTGTTTATTAATCATTATAGTTTTATTAGTAGCTATTACTAGTTATACACGTTCCAATAATGAACCATTTGACAATAACAGCATAGATTATGCTGGAGATGATATTGAAAGTAATGGTGGTGGTGCAGCAACAAATTTAAAAAGTTTCAATGTTAACAACTTGTAATACTTAATGTAACTTTGGTAAAATTACTAAAAATCTTAATCTATTGTTTCTGATTAGATTAAAAGTTAAACTTTTTGTTGTTTATGTGGCAAATTATTTTAAAATCATATTTTATTGTGAGATTCTCACACTGTTTCTAATATTTCACACAAAACCTAGAATTTGAATGAAAGTTTATTTTTATTTTATTTTTAAAATTGAAATTAAAAACATTAATTACATTTATTCCATAAATACATTTATTTGACTAAAATTTAGCTGGCAGTAATTGTTCATATTTTTTTAAACACTAATTTTATGGAACAGTATTGCAATATTACAAGTATGCATTTCTTTCTTTAAAATACATATTTAAACAGTGTTCAAAAGACTTATTATAAAATCTAAATCTCGTCTAAATTTTTTTTGTGATGTACTTCTTAATAATAAATGTTATAGTTGCTTATTATAATATTTGTTTATGTATTTATACACGATTATGTGCAATTTGCTATTATTATTGAAATAAATATGTAATTTTAATAATTCCTTACTATAAAATCTATCTTATGTTTATTTATCGCATAGGTACCCATAATTAAGTTACCTAATAACGGGACACGAAAATTTCAAATTTACGAAACGTTTTTCATTTTTACACTATTAGTACCTTTTATCAATTATCATAAATGTCGTTCATCTTAATGCAGAACTATCATTTTTGTCGCTAATAACAGTTTGTGTAATTATACAGAATTTTATTATTCTAAATAAAAAAAATTATCTTGTAATAGCCCATTATAATTTATAGTTATGGTCCAAGGGGGGGGGGGACGGTGGTTGCGCCATTGTCTGTACTTGTACTTAAAGATACACGAAAAGTAGTAAAAAAAATCTTCATTTTCAACTTTGGTGGTGGTTTCTGTTAGAAAATTGGATCTAGTCGGTACTTATAAAAAATCTGAATATAGAAAAGATCAAATACATTCTTTTGTAATTGCCAAATAAAAAACTGAGAATATAGGGGTACCAAAATTTTTTCACAGAACCAGTTTTTTAAAGAAATCGTTTTGATTTTTCGGCGTAATTCAAAAACGATTACCGCATATAGGTGAAATTTTCACAATATATTAGCATTTGAATTTGCGAGTTCAAATTTTGACGAAATTAGACGTTTCAACATAGAATAACGATGTGAATTATTTGTTATACCTAATTCAAAAATGCACAATTCAATAATTCTTAATAATTAGGAGAAACAAAAACAAAAATTCGTTATCGTTTTAAAATTCATAATTTTTTATTATTTTTATATACGATTTTAAACTTTAATACCTTTCCAATAAAATATAATTCCAGACAAATACGGTTAATATTTAGCGTAGTAGCATATATTTTTCAACTTCGTACGCATTAGGTGCGCACCCCCGAAAATTATCAATTTATTTTTATATTCAAAAAAAGATTAGCCTTATAGATACTTAAATTTTTCACCGAATGTTCATTCTATGTTTCTTACTCGTAGAATAATTGTCCAACTATTTTGAGTTAATTAAGCTATTTATAGAAATTTTCAATTTTTTCCCTAAATTATGATAAAATATTTTTTGCTGAGTTAAAAAGCTTGAAAATGTAATACAAGGTTCATCGTAAGTTTTTATGATAGCTTAAGCCTTAAAGTATGGAGATACCAAACGTTTTTTTTCTCCAGCGCATTTAAAAACAACAGTAAAAATTTTCAATTTTGACCTCTCAAAAGCACCAACTGACCAACTATATTCACTTTCCCAGTTTTTCACCACAATAGATACTGAAGTTTAAAATCGAAGCATTACTTTAACCCCTTATTGAGTAAACGGAAACAAAAAATGAAAAAATAAAAGTAACACATCTTTTGTAAAATCAATACTTTTATCGCTCCTCTTAGAATCTGAAATAAATGGGTTTTTTTTTATTATCATTAAAAAAATTAGGAAATAGAGAATTTACAATATGTAAAATTAAATAATATAATATAGTAAATTTGGCGATTGCAATGAGAAACATAAAAAAACTTGATGACGTGTTAGAAGGAGGCGACCAGCCGATACTATTAAAGTAGGTAGTAAATAGGAAAATTGCAAATAGCTATAAGTTTGAATAAACATCGATATTATGTAGTTAATACCTTTAAAGGTAAACGTTTCGAAAACACTTATGTAGATAAATCTTAATGATAAAACAATTATAATTTATAGCAGTGGATTTTTGTAATATTGTAGACGTAATACGATTATTCGAATATAATATGCTCAATGGACAATGGGTTATAAGTTACACAGTATAAAGAATTATTCTTTATACAACTGTAGTTATAGGTACCTACATAATAAATAGTCACAAACAATAACATTCATAATATATGGCTATAATTTATTATTGTCGTCCGTTGTTGACGTATTCATAATTCATATAATAGGTACATGATATTATAGATAATATCTTATATAGACATATAGTGTATACCCATAGATTAGGTACTGAAAGTAGTAATAGTACCTATAGGTTTTGGTATTATAAAAAAGTGTCGTGGAGGGTTTTGATGGGGCATCAGTAATGAGTGGAATACACAATGGAGTAAAAAAAAATTTTGGATTGTTCCTAATGCTACATACATTTGCAATTTATAATCTTTTTTTACTCTCTGATGTAGCAAGAAGTACAACAAAAGTTTCATCGTTTTTTGATACTGTCCAAGAAATATTTAATTTTTTCAGTAAAAGTGGACCACGATGGGCTTCCTTAACATTTGGTGAGAATGTAGCAAACATAATAAAAAAGAAAGTTTTAAAAAAAGTGTGTGTTACTAGATGGGAGGCAAGACATGATGCAGTTTATGCTTTAAAAGATAGATACATTGATGTTTTAAAATCATTAACTAACATTTCCTTGACCAGTCAAAAAACAGAAGAAAGAACAAGAAGCATTGGGATAAAAAATAAAATTGAATCTTTTGAATTTATTTTACTGTTAACAATTTGGGAAAATATTTTAAGACCGTTATACTCTGTTTCTAAATTATTACAGTCCCCAAATACTACTCTTCATCAAGCTTGTGAGTTACTTGAAAATTGTGTCACATCAATTAAAAGTTTGAGAATAAATTATAATGAAATTGTGGCTTCATCAAAAATGATGTGTTCACAATGGGGAATATCAACTCAACCTAAAGGCCGTCGTCGAGTGTTTGCCAAAAAACATTTTGATGAAATTAATCATGTAGATGAGGATAGAAGAATTGATGTAACTGAAGACAACTTTCGGGTGACAGTATTCTTGCCTATAATTGATACTGCATTGTCACAATTACAAGGAAGGTTTGAAGGAATGAAGACAGTACACAATAATTTTGATTTTTTAACTCCTTCAATGATATTAGATTCCGAAGAATCAGAATTGATAAAAACTGCATATGACTTTGTTCAGTTTTATCAAAACGATATAAGTTCTGATTTCCCTCGACAACTGTTATCACTTAAAGAAAATTTAAAAAATATGAAGTTGAAGACTATAAGAGATCTTGGTGATTTTCTTTTAGAAAATGATCTTTGTTCTGTTTATAGTGACATAATGACTGCATGCATTATATTTTTAACATTACCAGTCACTGTAGCTTCTGCAGAACGCTCTTTCTCAAAATTAAAACTCATTAAAAACTACTTGAGAAATTCTATTGGCCAAGAACGTTTATCACACATAGCTGTACTGAATATTGAAAAGAACAAAACAAAAGAATTAAATATTGATAAAATAATTGATGATTTTGCTCATATTAAAGCTAGGAAAAAGAATTTCCTAAAATGATTAAAAAAATATTTGTACCTTTTTCTATTTTCTATTGCAGTTAGTGACATTTTTTGTAGAGCCAAAATAAAAATGTTTAGCCTCTTGAGATGGGAAACCATGTGTCTTTATTATTTTCTGTGTTTTTTTGTTACCAGAGAGTTTATAGCCCACCCCTAATTGCTCTTTTGATGCTATGCAATTTTGTAAGACAAAAGTTTAAAATAGGGGCCCCAAAATTTGACTCGCACCTGGGCCCTTTTATCTCTAGTTGCGGCACTGGTACCTATGTAAGTACTAAACTACTAAATAAATAATATTTAAAATTAAAGTAATACATATTGACAGAATATTATGTTATATTATATTGTAATTTTGATAGTCGACCACTTGTCAACTCGAACTCGTTAAGTGGTTGCCAATTTTATTTTTCTTATAATTTAGAGGATACACAGCTAACATGCTATAACAGACGTGAATAATATACATCGACTCTACTATCTAGATTCGTGTGTCCCCTCCGTCGTTATTTTATCGTAACTACACTCCGACGCATAATTGCGCGGGCCATAACGCATAATATCATAACCATCAGTACTACAAGTCTACAACTACTACTACTACCACTACTACTACTTTTTTTTTTTTATCAGAATCGTCGAACCGGAGGAAGACTGCCTGTGCTTTGCTTTCCCGCCGATCCGCCATCGTTTATTTACATCACATAACAATATTAATTAAATAACAGCATCTACATAAAATTACAATAAGGTTACACTACTACTACTACTACTACTACAAACTGCTACTACTTCTACTAGTACTATAGTGTATTACTACTGCTACTACTAACAACTTACTACTACAACAACAATACTCGTTGCCGTACCGCTCTAACACGTCGCTCTAACCCCACTTATCCTAATACCGTTCTGAACAGCTGCCACCCAAAAATCGTTGCCCCACTACAGAGTGCCGGCGATGAGTCATCAGGAAAACATCTCGTCCGCGCCATACTACTATTATCGAGTTTTGGTTTTGGTTCTGATTTTTTTTTTTTCTAATTTTTCACGAACCTCAAAATTTCTTGACTACCGTGATTCGTCCGACTGCTCGGAACCTCATCAACGCAGCATCAAATATTCGTTGGGCACCGATTACGTCCGTAAATCAACACTGTGCGTTTTTTTTTTCGATTTGTTAACAAAAGTCGTACCTAAGTTGTTTACATAGAGGTACGTACCTACTAATCATATTATTTCGACAAATTACTCAGTTGTCTTATCCGTGCATGCGCAAGTGCTTGAACTTATTTTCTGATTAAATATTTGTGTCTAAATGAGTATATTTTATATCGGAGCTTATCTATTTATATTAAATACTTACTCGGCACATGATAGTATAAATTATAATGGCATAGTAGAGTAACGCAGTTTCTAAGCCTTTACTTCGTTCCGTATTTTTTGTATTGGTTATATATTATTATATAATATTATATAAACATTAAAATGTTATCGTGATAACAAGATCGTCGGCCGTTATCTATTGAAAAATCACTTCAATAGTTCGATAAATCTGCCAGGTATGAGGTAGTCGACAGACGTATATTACTCTCATTTTTTTTTTATTATTGAGTTATTCTTTTGAAAAAAATGGTTTCAAAAAATTATTTTATTTGATTTACAAAAATTAATTAACTCTACTTCGTATTATTTTCTTTTACAGCTTGTTGTTTTTATACTTAAGTTAAACTTACAAGGCCATCAACAATGTTTTCAAATCGGCAACAACAAAATTCTTCAAATTTGTTACATCAAGTAATCTCATCATCGGGTTCAAAAGGTCTACCTCCACCACCACCTGCGATTGCTATTCCTACAATGGTATTAAGCAACAGTTCAGGTGTTACATCTGTGGCTACCGCCATCTTGACCGTGAGTAATATCCTAAAATATTCTTATGTACTTGAAGAAATAATTATGATGTTAGTAAAAATTAAATCATAAAATTTTTAGTTAATTTTAATTGATTAAATATATAAATTTGGTTTTTTTACTATCATTTCTATTTTCAGTTAAATTGAATGAAATAGAATCCTATTCCGAGGAATATAGTCCTATTCCAAGGTATACAGTTTAGGAATGAGAATTTTTTTTATACCTTTTAATTAAAAGAGAAAAGCAATGATATAATTTTACATGGCCGTTGTCTATTTCTGATATGGTATATCAGTAATTGATAAATACTAAATGAGGAACACAAAAAGATTTTTATGTTAGCAAGATACTTATACAATCTAATGTACTAGTCAATGTATATTATGTTTATTAAAATAAACTATAAATGTAGGTAGGTAGTTTAATATTTAACTTTACTAATGATATGGTGGTTAGTAGCAATGAATCGCGGACGTTTCGCCCCCGCCGTTTTGTCCCCGTCAAAAAAACCCGTCCACGGACGTTTCGTCCCCGGCAATTATTAAGATAGGACGTTTCGTCCCGGAGAGTTATTAGCCATAGGACGTTTTGTCCCTGGCATACTTTGATAATTTAAATACATTAATTTTAAATGAAAAATTTAACGTTTAAATGACAATATTACAAAATATATAAATACATAGTCACTATTCATACAATATAATTACAAATAGTCAAAATTTAAATAAATCACAATATTATATTAAGTCAACAAAAAATTTCCTAATAATGAATAAATTAAAATTAAATACTATAAGATTATTATTTAATTAATATACAATTAAGATAAATTATATATTCGTTTTTAGGTCAATTGACTTATTTTTTTTAAATAGAATAAAATGTCATTACCTATACCGTCATTATATTTAAATCCTGTACAATATGATTGTAATTTCTTTTCCTTTAAACTAAGTATTTTCGGTAAATTTATAATTTCATTTTTTTTTGTACCAATGCAGTCGTTACAGACGCATTGCACGTGTTTATTACTTGCCTATAAATACTATATTAGACATTACAGAATATAGGTAATAATAATTTAAAAAAACCTGAAAACCGCGAAAGTCTTTTAATAAGAATATGCTGGGGACAAAACGTCCTATGGCTAATAACTCTCCGGGACGAAACGTCCTATCTTAATAATTGACGGGGACGAAACGTCCGTGGACTGGTTTTTTTGACGGGGACGAAACGGCGGGGGCGAAACGTCCGTTTACCAGTAGCAATATATAGAGCTATCGTTGAAATGTGATTGCTGAAGCACTCGTAATTGTTGCAAGGTGCAAATGTTTACTATACTTTTAGAAAAGTTTTAAAAAGTAATTAAATATGGTTAGACTGCATCATAATACGGAATAAAATATGTAAAATGACACACATTTTGAGGAGTTAACATGTGTATTTATTATGTCTATCAGTGGTCTTCAACGTTATTGGATTCACAATCCATTTTAGTTTATTTTTTGCAACCCATACATTTATAAAAGAAGCTGGTGACAGATTGATGAATGCTGTTTTAAAAACATAGGTACTATGTTTTAATTATTTTAGTATCGATTATCATTATCTAAGAGCTTGAGAAGGGCACAATTTTAATACTATTTTGTTCTTAGATCAATAAAATTAAAACAAAGTTTAAATAGTTATAAGTTATTAATAATTAAGTAAGTGTAACTAACTATTGCAACATAATATTCCTAGGAACTTGGTAGTTGGTAAAAGAAACCAATATGACTGAAGACTGACAATGAGAGTGACATTTTACAATTTATTCTACTATAATAGTATAATATAATCAGGGGCATACCATTCAACCTTTTTAAAAGGTATGCTAACAACTAGGCAGGGGTCAAACAATTTACAGCAGGCCAATATATATGTATTGTACTTCCTATTGAGTTAATACAAAAAATGTTAGAATTCAATTAGAATCTTTATTTTTGATCTAGTAATCTAATATATTATGGATATTGTATACCTAGAAGTACTAAGTCAGTACTTAAATTATTTATAGACACAATTGTACATTAAAACATTGTACATACAACAAATCTTGAAATCTTCAGTCACACATAAAATATTTAATATAGGTAAACCAAACATTTGTATATTTAATTAAAATAACGATTAATAATAATAACATGTCATGGTCATAGTTGCCGGCTACTATTAAGATAGACAGACCAAAATGCAACAAGATAAAGTTTAGGCATACAAAGTATTACCCTGCAACATCTCTATAAATGTAATATCTAAGTATGATTAACTATGTAAACTTAACCATTATAACATAATATTTTTTCAACTTTATTTGAAGTTATACCTACTCTCCATATTTATGATAATGATTGATTAAAGAATATTAAATATAAAAAGTTAAATAATTATTTATAAAGTAAAAATATGAAAATAAAATCACAAATTTTTAGAGTGTCAGATGTGAAATAATTATTTTGCTTAAGTATTACACTAGTGTACATTCTAAACCCAACATATAGGTATTTATTTTTTAATAGGTTCTAAAATACCTGTCTAAGTGAATATACTTTTCAATAAATGGGTTTTTATTACTCAACTATTTATAAAAATATAGACATCGTCACATCGACTGGTTTAAGCAAAGTAAAAATCTCTTAATTAATTTTGTCGGATATACAAATTATCTATAAGTTGCTTGTTGTATGGATTAAACAATTAATATATAAAATTGAAGTTATATTTAATAAAAAATTCGTAACTAAACACTTAAAATCAAACATTAAAACAATAAATTTGAATTTTCTTGAAAGAAAAAATATTATATGTTTTGCAAATTTAAAACCAAATTCACAATAAATTGTTAACAGTCAATTTTAAAATCTAATTATATTTAGAATTTTCATTTTTGTTTTCTCAACTCTCATTTAAATACATTTTAAAATATTACATTTAATTAGTTCAGTAAGTTTAATTTATTTTATAAATCACATATTCATCTTTATTCATAACAGTAGAATTCAACCCAATCAAATAGACCTTAAGTAAACCTTGTTTACAAAGATATTTTCAATGGGAAGGTTTATATAAAATAATAATAATTATGTATATGTATATATTATACATATATATCAAAATATTTTTCAAATTTTATTAATTTATATATTCAAACAAATAGTATTATAGTAATATAGTAAAAAATACCCCCTCCCCTCAGCTGATGCTTAGAATTATTTGTAAGTACATTATTTTTATCAAACAAAACATAATATAATATTATATTATGACTTAATTTTTCAAATATATTGTGCACTTATTATCCCAATGACTTTATTATAAAATATAATAAAGAGAATATCTTTAAATTGAAAAGTCAATATACTCTATATAATATTTATAATATGTTCCTACTTAATTAGTATGTATTTGTTTAGGTAGAATTTGTACACATTTTCTTCACAATAAGAGTTATTTAAATTATCAATAACATACCTATACAGTATATATATATTATATTTTATAAATAAAGAATAGTTATAAAGTATAGTTTTCAAATTAAGCAAATTAATTGCTAAAAGTTAAATCGCTAAGTCCCTTGGTTTCAAAAGTTTATATACAATATTATTCGTCATAATTAAATAATTTATTCAGCTCTCCAATTTGTTTGAGTATAATAGATAAATATTAAATTAGTCTAAAATTCCATTGATATTAATTTCTTAGTTATACCTATCTCATTTATGAAATAAACCTTATAGTCTACTTGATATTGGAACAAATTATTTTAAATATTATTCGTAAAACTATGAATTTATATGTGTCTTTAATCTGTGCTTCAACATGTTATTGATATATATTTAAATTTGAGTGTTATTTAATTAAATTTAGTTAACAATAATTTACAGAACAATATTTTTTAGATATTATTTTAGTGTTAACAACATTTTGTGGCCAGAAACATTTGCTTAGTTCAGTTGATTACAATTATAAATTATACTCAACAGCCAGAACATTATTTTGTTTTCTCTGACTCACAACACAGCCAAATGTAAAATTGTAAAATGGGTTTCATGGTTTAATAACTCTTAGAATAAAATCATAAATTACAAAAATTATTGAAGATAATATCTTTAAGAGTAAGACTTACCTATCGGTTTTGTATTTTATTTATTAATTTGTTTTAAATATAATTTAAAAAATAAAAATAATTTGTAATTTTAAATGAATACTTATTAAATTGTGCGAGACAATATTTAGATAACTGATAAATCCATGTCAATCCATCAAAAACATCAGATCATTTTGTGTGTATGGGTCTTGTCTTTGGTGTTGCGTGTGTGCCAGAGAGAGAAAACAAAATAAATGCGCTGACATCCTCTTAAAGATTAAATGCTTTGATTAAATAATGCGTAGTGGTTTTAGTCACTTCTAAATAGTTGAATTTCAAAAACATGCGTCTAATTTTTTTTTTATAAATTAAAATATTCTTTTGAAAAACATAATACTAAGTTTTGACAAAATACTATTAATATAGAAATATTATTGATGAATTATTTACATTTACGAAATACTGATAATGGTGGGAGAGGAGTCCCATGACGTCAAAACGAATTCGTCATATCGGTATTTCCCGTCACCGCATACCTGTCACCAGCGCCACTGGCTAATGGGTATAACAAAAACTTTCTCTACGAGTGTAACTGACCACTCTAGTCAGAAATAACTGTTACACTAGATTTATGAAGTAGATTTTTCTGTAAGGCTCTTTAAAAATTAATTATACTTAATACGGCATTCGGTTTAATGTATTGTTTTTGTTTTTGTAGAAAGACTGTAATATTAAGTCATAGTAGTGAGTTGATTAATATTTATCGAGGATTTTTTCTTGAAATTATGCTCAGTAGTCCAAACTAAAATTAAGTCAACTTTTATTGCATTGCTTATTATAATAAATGCAAATAAGCAATTTATTTTACTGTTTAAGTCTCAAATAAACATTTTAAATAAATAAACGGAACTTCCTAATCAACAAATATTTATGTCTTTAGCAATGAACTTAATAATTTAAATTACAACCGATATTTTATTATCTTTTTTTTTCATTAAAAAATTACCAATAAAAAAGTGTGCAAGTAGGTAACCACTCTGCCGAACAGTAGGTGTTAAGTGTGCCTCATCATTGGCTATTGAGTAAAAGGTCACAAGGTTTACAGCCTTACAGGTCGCTGCTATGGATGTGTTAATTTGAATTCAATGATAAATCTTTGTATATAGGAAAATCGATTCATAGTGAAAACGGTCAGCCTTATTACTATAAGTTTATATTGCTATCATAGTAGTTTATTTTCCTATTATTAGTAAAATGGTAGATTGAAATAATTTTTCCCGAAAACATCGAATTTATTAAAATATATCTTATTTCATATATTATATAATAGTTAGGTATAACCTTTTTATTCAATGCCGAATTACCATGGAATGGTGTGAATAGATTCGTGTTATACCTATACTCAATAATTTAAAATTAATTAAAAATATTTCGAAGATTTCTTTGTGTATATACAATTAATAATATTTTACGTAAAATTCCCAGGTCCTCAAAAATGATATTTTTGAACGATAACAAAATAACTTAAATCGTTATTCTTTGCTTAAATATCCAATTACGTCAAAATTTAAACTTAAAAAATTTTTGAGTTTCAGTAAGAACTACTTATTCTGACCTTGTATTAAATGTTTCACGCTTTAGCTGTACAAATTGAACATATATACGTACAAAAAAATTTTGTGAGTTGACGAATTTTATGAAAATTTGAACTTCAAACGCTTATAAAAAAAATCACATCGTGCCTATATATTTTTGACTTTTTTAGTTGATAATAGAACAAATAGAAGAATTCGTGTAAGATTTAATATTACATTTTTTAAGCTTTTTGACTGAGCATAAAAATAGCTTAAAAAAGTCAAAATATTAAAAATGTATACCATGTATAGAAAATGCTAGTATAAAAATTTGATGAATATTTTAAGTACCAATGTACAGTTGTTCGTTTTTGAATTATAACAAAATTATAAAATCGTTTTTTTTTCAAAAACTGGTTTTATATTTATTCATGTCCAATATTACTTTTATCGCTCCACTAGGAATACAAAAAAATACGAAAACCATTGTAAAATCAATACACGAGTTTTTATTTTTATATTAAACTATTCACTGACATTGACAATAATCATTATTTTGTTTGGAATAACCAAATAATATGTTTAATGTGTCAATAATTATGATAGAAATGGCGTTCTAATAAATAAGGTAAAATAGGTTATACAATCTATAGTGTACTCAATTAGTAGCTATAGTTTTTCTTGTTGGTTCATTTTTTTTCTTGTATAACTAAAAATATATAAACTAATAGAATATAAAATAATTTTGTTTAATATTTGATGATTTTTTTTAACACATATCTTGATAAAATTAACGTAATTAATATTTATTAATTATTGCGTTTGAATTTCAAATTTTTACAACGTTCTTTTGGTTTCTCATGTAACGATTTTCTTATCTTGTTGTAATTAAAAAATTTTCAAAATATTTTGACTCGTTTGAACTGTTAACGGACATTTTCAATTATTCTTTTATTTTTTTTCCTATATAAATGTTAAAAAAATTTTATTTACTTCACAAAATTTATCAAACTTAAAATTTAAAAATGATTTTGTTATTAAAAAATTATAAAATTGTCAACTTTAATAGCTATAAGGATTGAAAATTTAAAACAAGGTTCCACGTAAAGAGATAAATAAATAACCCTATTCACAATTATACCATCAAATATAGTAATATAATATCATAGGCTGATCATATATATGGCAATTTGGGCGAAATTACATATTGAATAGCCAGGAATAACGATTTTAATTATTTTATTTATAATTTAAAAATATAATTCGTGCATCATGATGGGTATATAATATATATTATGAAACTTTTAGAGAATCATTATTTTTTATATAATTACACACAACGGTTAATGATATGTTCAAATGTAATTTTTTTTGGAAATAATGAATTTATCCTATAATCACAATTATATCATCATTCATCAAATATACTTAATATAATATTACAGGCTTGACATACCATCTTCGCTCAGAATCGTTTTTCGTATACAATGATATTATGTCATTATGTCATTGAATTCAAATTTTACACCATCCATTACAGTGATCCACTTATACCCGCTTTTCTTCCGTTGGTTTTTTTACTTTGGTTTTTCCATTTTTTCACGGGTTTTATTAATTCGTTGTCAGTCTTTATAGTTCACAAATCACTTTACTATCCATTTTGTTTTTCTTTACCAACCCATAAGTAAAACAATTATTTTACAAAATGCTCTAAAATTTGACTTAAGTTTTAGATTATTAGAATAACACTCCAGTAATTTTTTTTGAATATCTTCTATACCTAATTTTTTAGTTAACTCAATCTTAATTAATAATAACATATTTTAATTAAAAAAATAAACAAAATGTAAATGTTGCGTTTTTGATCTCTAGTTGGTGGGAGGGATGGAGTCTACAGTTCTACACCAGTAGAATGTCTTTTTTAAACACTATTTGATTATTTGAGATACATGTATTCGCTAATCAATATTACAGTTGTGTTTGTAGATTTAAAGAAATAATGCGTTAACCATTTACTCTGGGGCCCTATCATATAGGTACCTACCCCTAAAAAGATTGATTACAATTAAAAAAACAAGAATATAAATTAGTGAAGGCATCACACTACTTCAAATACAAATTTAATCTGTGAGGCACAACGATGTATTCTGTTAATTGCAATACGCATTTTTTCCTATTTTTTTTTTCATGCAAGTTTAGCTTTAGTGTTTATAAACGTTAAGGTATTCCACACCACCATTTTTTGGAAAAAAATACAGGTTTAGCCCTCTAGATGACTGTGCTGTCGAATATTAAAAGTGCGAAACCCGGACACTTGGTATTTTTATAGTTAGTACTAACCTTATATATTATATAAAATAAACATAAAGTATATATCATAATATAAGCAAGTCTGAAATTAAATTATAATCAATTATAATATTATAAATTTAAATATTATTATGTTTAATTATAATTTGGTATATCTATGTAACGTACACTCGCTAACTCTAAATAGGAAGAAATCGTTATTACTTATCGATAGTAATTTTATCAATATAATAGTTTCCCAAGCCGCGTGATATCGAATCAAATAATAATAATTATTAATTATTATCTTTTGCGTTTATCGTTGAAATGCATTTTTAATTGACTTTTATAATACATTATAATTATAAAAATAATGTCACATCGAACTTTATAACATCATCTATAATATATGATATATCAAAGATATAAATTAAGGAATTATCAATTAACGTTAATGACTAATTAATAATAATATTTCTGATTAAATTAGTATAATATTATAATTTGTAACCCAATTTAAATATTATGTTAAACAAAATTATCAACGTTGTCAAACAGTTGTAGACATTAAAGTAATTTATTAAGAATTAAGTAATTTCCTAGTCGTCTAGGAAACCCAGAAAGCCTTCCGCCGCTTACTGGGGATTGACGATAACGTCTACAACAGCTAATGTTGTATTAATTATATTGGCTAGCCATTTGCGTTACTGCCTAAATTAAATCATTCACGGTAATATTATATTATATACACAATACTTATATTTGCATATATTAATCTTAAATATAATAGTACAAAGGGCCCGCGTTCTGAAATTAAAATTTTTATCCGACCGTACAAAGTGACGGTTTTCTGAGAAATACGCCTACACGCGTTTTAACATTTAACGTACTGACTTGGGTTTTACTCCGATAATAATTTTTAAAACCTTTTTGAATTTATTATGAAGTCTATTTTAAATCATTCGACAGTGAGCGTGGTAAGCGTTACGCACTAGCACGCACGTAACATAAAACTTTTAAAATTGAAATTCACGGAAAAATGTTGTGATTCTGACCTAAACGAGCTCCAACATACAGAATTGAGTCTTACACTAATAATAATTTGAAAACAGATTTTACTTTGTTTTAAAGTCACCTTTGAATTCTTTGAACCATATTTTTAATTTATTATTCTCAAATTGAAAAATCTCACTTGAAATTTAGAAAATCCTAACCTAACCGTAAGTATTTCTAGACATTTCATTGGAAAAAAATACCGTTTAAAAAAAAACAGTTATTTTATTATAATTTTAACTTAAAATATTTCAAATTGACTTCAAAATAAATTCAAAGTTACTATCGAAATGAAACCCAAGTCCGTACTTGTTAACTTGGAACGCGTATAGATATATTTTTATCCTAAAAACGGTAGTGTAGAATCCCTTTAATTGATTTACATTTAAATAATTGAATAGAAATGACAAAAGTCTAGTTTTTCTTGTGTTCAAAAAGAGAGCATGGAACTATATGGAGTTTTTATATGTTTAAGTAAATGAAAATGAACTTTCACTTCTACAATTCGTGCATGGTATTGACAAGTTGTTTTTCGGTATGGAGTATAAAATAGTAAGGGCTCTCAGCTCTTGCACCGCATGCGTGTTGGCCGTTGGGCCAGTTGTGTTCTCCTAAAATATTTTTACTACCTACCTATTAGTTGAGCCCCAGAAGACTAAAATAATTATATATTTATAACTATTTCCTACCGTATATTTCTTCATATACCTATTGTTTAAAAAATATTTGAATATTTATTTTACAAATTAATGTATTGCATAGGTATTTCTTTTTCTTTTAACAATGAAGTCACGAGTTCATGACATTGTTTTGATATTAACGTATAATATGTATTCAGTAATTTAATATTTGCAACGATGAAATAACTTTATCATTGGTCATAAATTATGATAAACTGTCGATAATGTCTTACAGTAAATAATAATCAACCAGTATAAAAAAGTTATAGATAGGTACCTCTAATTAATAACATTTAAATATATTTTTTAACCATTTTGAGCTGATAACACATGATATACGCTGTACCTGCAGGGTACAACAAAGGTCTCGATGGAGTCTCGATAACTCGAATGTCAAGGGAGATAAAAATTAATTCGACTTATGTATTTTTCGAGTTACATAACTCGAATTAATTAAAATAATATCCTAGGGACAGAATAAAAATTCGAGTTATCGAGACTCGACTGTATTTGTATTAGACATTTGTATCAAAAATATCGGGAACAATTATATTCACAATTGGTGCTTTTAAGTATTAAAACTAGTAGTTTTCACTTAACTTTTATAAAAATGAAGCTGTGAATTGATAATTCTATTAAACAAACATATATTTAAATTTGTATTGTTATTTTCACTTCGTAATAACACATTTTATTTTTAAAATTAAATAAAAAGGGGGTCAAGTGGATGTCGCTCCGTTGTACAGTAGGTTACAAGTAGTTCACTGTATAATGGATGGTATTAAATTTGAATTCAATGATATAATATCATTGTATACGAAAAACGATTCTGAGCGAAGACGGTATGTCAGTCAAGGATATTTTTTAAATTATATGGTATTGTTATTATACGGTAGCTGGAAAAACTTATGAAGAATCTTGTATTACATTTTCATATCTTAGATTTAAAAAGAAAAATTTTTATGGATTTCTACCTCAAAATAATTTGCATATTTTCGTAATTTTTACGTATTTTGTAAAAATCCGAACTTTAAATGCTTATAAAAAAAAAAATTGTGACTATGTATTTTTAATATTTTTCAACTACTATTTTAACAATTCGTTAGGAGCTTTGTATTACATTTTCAAACTTTTTTACCCAATAAATAAAATTGTATTGACATTTATAAAAAAAAAAAACTAAAAAAATTGGAAACTGAAAATGTCTTTAAACATCTCAAAACAAGTCAAAATATTTTGTAAATTTAATCGTGTATAGAAAATGCTAATATAAACAACCAGTGAAAATTTCATATATCTACAGTCATTAGTTTTAGAGTTAAACCAAAAACCAAAATCGGTTTTTTTAAAACTAAGTTTGCGTAAAAATTCCCGTTTTTCCTTAATTTTTAGTTTGTTTTTCCTAGAGCTTATAACCTCCCGAATGCACCAACTAGATTCATTTTCCCATCGAACAAGATACTGAAGTTGAAAATCGAAGCATTATTTCGACTACTTATCGTGTATACGACACAAAAAAAAAATAAAAAACACGCATCATTGTAAAATCAATACATTCATCGCTTAGCTCAGAATCTAAAAATAATTAATTAGGTAACTTATTTCATCTGTGTTTGTATGTAGTCCGGGGGGGGGGGGGTCGAAAGTAATAGTATCTAGTACATATAACCGAGAAAAACGATAAACGGGATTTTTACGCAATACCAGTTTTTGTTGATTTTGTTTTTTTGGAGAAACTCAAAGTTTTTAAACATCGTAAATTTATTATAAAACATCTCGACTTTTTTGCGGTATTTAAAGATTTTTGATATTTTCGATTTTTTTTCCATAAATGTCGATCAAAAAAGCTTCGCTCGGCCAAATACCTTGGAAATTTAATACAAGGCTTTTCATAAGTTATCCAATTACCAATTGAAAAGCATCAAAAACACGTATTTTATAAAAATACAATATTTTGTTAGAAGCGTTTAAAATTAGAATTTAGAACCTAAAATTTTTTTTAGAAAACAATTACTTGGTACTTTAAAATGTAATGTGATAGTTTTTAATCCTCCAACATTCAACGATATTTTTAAAAATGTCACTGTGTATATAGAAAAATTTACCAATTTGCGTTAAAGTACCTACCAATTTCTATTAATTATCACTACCATCTAAAATAGTTATTTTTAACAATTTTTTAAAATAATGGGTAGTGAATTTGTAGTTATTTGATATTTAGATTTCATTAAAAATTACTTGTGAGGAACCTAGTATTAAATATTTCAAAAAAAGTTATTACTATACATGAATCGGTAAAAAACTAAAAACATTGATATTGTTTTTTTGTCGTATTTCAAAAATTATGAACTGTCTTATATTGACAAAATTTTGCGAGCATTTAAAAGGCTTCACACGTTAAATAATAATTTAACACTTCAGAAGTGGTGAAGCTACGGGGGGGGGGGGGTTATGGGACTAAGCCCTCCCAATTATAAAATTAGTCACCCACATTTAATTATAATTTTTAATATAGGTTCCAACCTAAGAATATTTTATTTATAAAAATAATAAAGTTTATGAAAATAATAGTTCCGGCGCTTCGACCCCTTTAATTAAGTTAATAATCCCCGCTAGTGAGTTACTTGCAATACTCATTATAGATAATCACTAATGACTAGTAATCAGTAAACACATTATGCTTCCTCGGGTATTTTTTTTATCGTTCGTTATATTTTACGTAAAATACTGACAAGTAAGCAATGTTAAAATATTTCTAATAACTGATTATATAGTGACTATTGTACTCTACGAGTATTATGATCCTTATATTTTAGCCTAAATTAAAGGTTCAACATTTTGAGTATAATTATTGAAACGTACGTTTATTTACGTTTAACTTAATTTATATGGATCGAAAGTCTACGGCCCTACTGGTAAAAACGGATTAAAAAAAACTCATAAAATACCAGCGACTGCTGGAAACTGCAATAATGTTATAACATGACATGTATTATTATTAGACTTGTCAAAATAATGTATCCGTCAGTACATTCGATCAATCCTAAGCCTAACGATATTGTAATAGGTACAGCCCGCACGTAATTAATTCAACACGTACGTGTCCCGCTTACGTATGATTTAAAAAAATAAAGTTACGTAGTATTATGTAAGTAAAACGAAGAGTTGTATAATAATTAAACAAAAAAAAAACAAAATAATATATATTATAATATTATATTGTACATAATTTAAAATAATGTACAATTGTTGATCATGTTATTTTTTATTATTATTATTATTATCATTAGTACCGGTTTGTCGTGCGCGTACGTGTATTGTGTACGCCACTCGCGATGGTTATATTAATCATATAATAGGTACTAATCATTATCTTCCATTGACTCATACACGATTCCGAGGATACTAGGAAAAAAATATACTATCGCCGACTATGCGTGGTTAGCGGCGGCGGCGGCGGCGGTTACCCGTATTTTAATATGTATTATTATATTAATGCGCGTATATGCAGCACAAGACGACAAACGATTGCGAATCGTGTCGTCGTGACGTAAATCCGTTTGCCGGTGAGTCACTCGGCGGCGGCTGTCCGGATTTACTGGGCGCGTCATCGGCGGCGGACCAAGTGGTTTTTGCCGGTACCGTTGATATAATATTATGTAGTAGTGGTGGTGGTGGTAGCGGATAGTTGGCCGCCGAGCGTACGCAAAGTTCCATATTTCCATTCACCGGTACCGCCGCCGCAGACTTACCACGGTGCCCTCCTCACCCGCCCATGAACCCACCGCCGCCGCCGTCGCGCAAGCCCGCTTCGAGGTTTTCCCACTCCGTCCGAAGTATCTCGTATCGCTTGTACCCGTCACCCACTGCGCCGCAACAATATACTACGCGAGCCGTTTTTTAGTCATTCAGTGTGCTCTCTAAGTCTCGACACGACGGTCTTGACTGCCGTAGCATTCCGTCTTACGCGTTCGACACTACGCCGGTGTGCAATCGTGTATCGCCGTCACCGATTCCGCTCAGCTTTTCGATTTTCCCGCCTAATACGACGGCTCGCGCGCGCTTATTAACCGTACCGTTTACCAAACCGACCGATTAAACGTGCACGGATTTTGCCGATCCATTTTTAAAATATTATGCACCAACCCGCACAAATGGTACCTTCGTCCGATATCCACAACGATTCGAGCTCGTCCTTTTGCCGCGATTGTCTGGACCCCGTTGGCGTGTGCTCTTGTAGCTGGCAAATCATGCAGCTGGACGCCAGCTACAGCATTTACACCACGTTAAACGACGACACGAACAAACCGCCGTCCTCCACTACGTCTTCGTTCCTTAGCGACATGAACAAGGTTGATATTATATAATATTTATTGTAATATAATATACGTTTTAAATATTTTAATCGGTTCGGTACTTATATTATTATGTTACTTTAAAAGCGGTTAGCGACGTTAGCGTGTACGTTAACGATCCCTGACCTGGGAGTAGTGGTCTACATTAGCCCCTCGGGTGAGCCCCCCATAAAGCTTAATTGACTTTAATTTATCGCGGTCGTTCAATTCGGAAACACCGGTGATATATTATACATGTAAATTTTTCTTGTCGGAGTAAAACATAAAAATATAATATTATTTAACGATGAGATTTTCCATCACACCTTCCCTAGGATTTGTTAATTTATAGTAAACATAAAATATATTAATAGGTATAAATAAATAATAATAGTAATAATAGGCAGGCACCTATTATTGGCTATATTAATTAATACCTATAACCTATAGTAAATTTGTTTATTGTGATTTGTGACTAATACTATGTACCTAAATAGGCAATACATTTTGCTCGGAAATTATAAATGATTTAAGTAGGTCGATATTTCACTATTAATTATTAGTAAATAGATAAAAAAAAAATAAAGTAAATTCATAAGTAAACACTAATCTCGTAGGATTTTAAAAAAAAAAATGTGAAATTTGTTTTTATCAAAATACCACGCAGTTAAAAAAAATAATCCATACATTTTATTAATATAATATTATAGTTGTATAAGCAAAATGTAACTGGAAACTCTCGATATCATAAACTTTTCAGCCTATTTGAATTTTTTATTCTGGCTGAATAGTTGATGTGTAGCCCTGTAGTTTTAATTAATATAATAAGGGAAAATACTTAAATACACAATGTCATTATCAAGTCTACCGTTTTAATTGCAGAATGATATAAACGGGAAATAATCAATTTTTTCATTTTTTAACGAAATGTATGTATCGATACTTTAAATTAATCTTCAAATTTCACAGTTGATTGAAATTTTCAAAATGGTTAAATAAAGTATTATTTAATAAAAAAAAACGCAATAATATAAAATCTAAAATTGTAAAAACTATTCAACAATGTCATATTATCCCCTTGCACAAACAATAAATACAATGGGTTTAAAACTTCTTAACTTCAGAATTGAGATCTTAAATTATTGAGTGTTTGTATTAATAAAATTTGAATTATTTATGTATATAAATATATTGTATTAGGTAATAACTAGTAAGCTTAACAACAAATTTATATCGTAAATAATAATTTAAATTATTTTGTATTAAGTAGGTACCTGGATGATATTTTTTAATGGAAATAAATAATTTGTAATAAATTTAATTTTGTTGCCCTATATATTTTTAATTTTTAGCCTTGAAAGTTTTAATTGGATAAAGGATTACAACATTTTGATAAAACATCGCTTATCCTTATTTTGTTAAAGTATGAAAGTGTGTTTTTGAAATATGTGTATTCAAATTTAATTTTCTTAATAAAGTTATGTACAATACAACTAATAAGTTGTAAATTAGTAGTTAGTATATAACAAACACATGTAGATTGTTTTATTATTATTAATAAAAATTATTATTTTATCTCTAGTTGGATGGTCTCAATTGTGGTGGTATACCTACACGTACAACACCAACTTTAACACCAACTACACTTCGTACCATAGCTGCCGACATAGCTAATTTGTCACCTGGTCCATCTGAAAATTTTGCAGTTGCAGCTTCCGACCTGCATCACCTTGTATCGTCTTCTTCTATGAACACATCAACTTTAATAGTTTCTGATCATACCAATTTACAAGAACGTGTTACTATACCAAATCTAAGCAGTCAAACAATAAGTCTTCAAATCCTAAATAATCAACAACCTAGTCTCAATAATTTACAAAACCATCAAAATTTAAATCAAAACACTTTAAACCAACAGCAGCGTAATGATTATAATAATTCTTTTTCAACGGCTGCATCAAGGCAGGCTGGTTTTGTGCCACCCCTTGTATTGCAAATCAATTCCAGTAACCCTAATGCTCAACAATCATCAGGTATATGATCCTACAAAAATTTAATATTTATACTTGTTAAATATTACATTTATTAGTTAACTAATATGTTTATCTTTACATAGGTACAACAATATTATTAAACAACAACACCAGTTCTGGTTCAAGCTCTATATTTAGTGCAAAAGGTTCATCTACTTCGGCATCATCTTCACACTGGCAAGGAGTAGTAGTTACCCAAAGACCTCATAATAAAGCACGAAGTGTAACGAAACGACAGGTAACTGATGATGAAGATGGTGATGATGATTATGATTCTGCAGCTGATGATGGAACAGACAGTAGTGATACAACTTCTAGTAAAATAACACGCAAACAAAATACTAAAAATAACAAATCAAGTTCAAAAAATGGTAACAAAAATGAATTCAAGAATAGTACTGGCAGTTCAGGTGGTGGCCGTCGAACTAATAATAAAGACAACAAAACGGTGAGTTAAAATCTCCTTTATATAATTTATAAAATTATTTAGCTTATATTATTTGGTTATTTACAATACTAGATATATTTTTAAACTAATATTTTAATAAATATTCCATAGCTTCATTGATATTGAGTGTACATAGGATTATTTATTTATCCTTAATATTTTTTAGATGTCAGCTGAAGAAGAACAACGTCGACAGGTCCGAAGAGAACGTAATAAGTTGGCGGCAGCTCGTTGTCGTAAACGCAGAATGGACCATACAAATGAACTTTTAGAAGTATGCTGCAAAATATTATATTTTTAATAGAACATCACTTGTTTATATTAATTTAAAACCAATATGGTAGTAGTATAGGTTTTTGGTTTATTATAAAACTTAAACCATTATAATTTAATGTTTAGCTAATTTTCAATATTTTTATTTTGAAATTGATAAATTGTAAATATAATCACAATTCCTTTTAAATTTGAAATTTTTTAAATATACTAACTTCTATACTGACTAACAAGAAAAATATATAGGTTTATGATGTTTTATAACTGTTTAGGTACAAAAAGACATTTTAATAGCGATTATTCTGTAAATGTTTATATTCCTAGAATATTTATATTTTTATAAAATTGTTGTTATATTGTATTATACACCCTTTATTAATTTTGTCATATTATATATTTTTTTAGGAAACTGGGCAGTTAGAAGATAAAAGATTGAGGTTACAAGTGGAAATTCAAGGCCTTCGTCAACAAAAAACTGACCTACAACAGATGTTAGCTCAGCATAAGTGTGCTGTAAATATGAACAATGTGCACTTATCAAATTCCGTTGCTACTGTAAATCATGTCAGTACAATACTAGATTCAAATGAAATTTCTGAAACAAAACCTATCGTATTAAGTAATCATTTATTATCAATTAAAGGAAATCCTTTACAACAAAACATTAGTACAAATGTAGTGATCAATGATAATGATAGTAATAATGTTGATGATATTATAATAAAGCATGAAGATCCTATAATGCAAACAGATATTGATACCAAGGATTCCATAAATATTATTCCTACTTCTGTAATGCAACAGCCTCATAGAAGACGACCCACTACACTATTGCAACTTAACAATGGTAACTTCGGTAATAATAAAAAAATAGCTGGGAATGGATCTACGGGTGTAGTAGTATTGAATTTTGATTCGCTCATGGACGGTGGAACAGGATTAACACCTGTATCATCTAGTGGTGGAAGCGTACAAAATCATCATCAACAAGTTCAACATAATAGCACAGGAAATGGTGGTGTAAATACTGAAAATAACAGCGTCTTATCATAAATAAAGTCACCATTAGTTAATTTAGTTAGTCAACTAGAATTAGTCAGTCAACAAAGTACCACCAGAGTTGGGTACAGCAATAATTTTTAAAATTAATATTTAAAAAAAATGGAATTTTCTAATTATGGTAGGGTTTAAGTGTGTTTTTTTTTTAATGAAATAAAGTCATGATCATAATTTATTTTGTCAAACATATTTATTGTAGTCATGATAATTTATAAATTATATAAAAATAATTATTATTTATGTTTCTGTTAAAATAATCATTTATTAAGCAGTTGAACTACCATAATTTGAATATTAAAAAATCTAACATATGAGATCTATTTTTTCTATATTCTTATGGAAAGTTCTTGAGAACTCTATTTTTATTTCCCTCGAATCTTTAGTTATGCATGTCAAACAAATGGTGAATATTATTCCAATGTAATATAGGATGAGTGAATCTTGATTTTGTTGTCGAACATGCTCTTATTCCTTTTATAAAAATCAAAATTTAAAATATCGTTATACCTATATTAATTAAGTAAGACAAATTCTATAAATAACAGTTATGACATTTTACAATCACATCTACCCAACTCTGAGTACTATTTTTTTTATTTTAATAAGAGTTAATTTAATTTAATTTATGTTATAAATATTTTATAAAATATATTTGGTACATTTATTTATTTTAGAAAATCAAATTGTATTTTATTTGATATGTTATGTACTACTGTATATTAAAATATTTTCAAATTAATTTAAATCATGTCGAAAAAGGGAAACTTCAAAAGTTGATAAGTTTTTTTTTTTATTATACTATTGTCAATAATTTTGTTCATTATAATTTAATTTATGTTCTTTCTAAGCAATTTTATATAATTTAGACGTACTTGCTATATTTACAATCCATATGTATAAAATATATTTTTATTGAATAGTAATATTACTCTTTTTAGTTATTAAACCTTATGTATACTTAAGTGTATTTTAGTTTAAATAAGATAAGTGTAATGTAACATTGAAGATACAGTTTAAAATAATTAACATTTACAAAAGCAAAGTGATATTTTTACATTCATCATTTTGAATTATTATAGTTGATTTTAGTTCTATATTTAAATATAATATTGTATACAATTTAAATATTATACTGATCCCATAAATCAGTTATAAATTTTAAACTTTTTTTTTTTAATATTCATTTATTGTAAAGATATATATTTAACAAACTAAAAATATAGTAAAAAGAGATAAAAAAACAATGTTTTTTCTTTCACTAATGTGTTTTAATGTATTGAAAATTAGTAAAATTCTACATAAATAGTTATAATTTTAATTTATATGCACTGTCCTGTATAAGGGCTTTGTTTTTAAGATAAGGACTAGACAGCGGGTCTCTTAAAAGTGCTTTACTCTTAGGACAACTACAAACTAAACAATAAACATGGTATAGCTTAACAAATAGGCACAATTACTTGAATTGGTTAGAAAATTGTATGATTTGTTATGGGAGATGGACTGCAGTTGGTAAAAAAATAAAGTTTATTGGAAAACTGATAACATTGTACATTTTTCTAGGGTTCATTATGATGATCAATCAAAGATAAAACATTCTTCAATTTAAATTCAGGAAATAGACATCAAAATGTATTAAAAAAATATTCAATATTCCTGATATACTTTTTGAATAAACACCGTATAAGTTGTAGTTAAATTAATTTAAGTACATATGATAAAAAAAAAAAGAAAGTTCATTGATATTATCTTTTTATCGATAGTATTTGAAATGTAACTAATAATATAACTGAAAAATATTGTTATGAAATTGACAAACAAACCATTTTTTGTATGAATATTCCCATTCTCTGTTGACAATTTTAAATTAAATACATGAAATAATAAATTCTATGTTATCTCTAAAATTAGTAAATCAAAGTATTAATATTTAAAATTAATTATATGGTATAAAATAGCTTAGTTTATCTACAATAATTTGTTGTGTTGAATTTACGAAGAAATACTATGAAGTTGAATCTTTATTTATTAAATATGAACAAAATATAATAAATTTATATTCTTGATCAATTTTTGGTGGAGGATTATCCATTACTTAATGGGTTTGGTTGTACTTATTCCACTCAAATCTAGTGTTTACCCATACTACACTATAAAGTTGATTTTAATAAAACATTTTTTAATAATATAAACATTTAAAATAGAGTATAAACACAATTTATTCTATTGTTTACCTATTAAAATATCTAGATTTTCATGGTCTGTACTTATCTGACCATAAGTAAACTTGATGGTCCAATTCTACTGAGAATTCTGCTTCTTCATTTGTCATTCCCTTTCTAGCTTCTTTTTGCAAAGCATATTCTTCTACAATCATGACATTCTGTAAAAATATGTTTTTCATCGACATAGAAGATTTAATTTGAATGAATATTATTGACAAAAAGTTTTATTAGATAGATTATTTTAACACGTATCGCAAATATATCTCGAATCATATGCGGCGATTGGCCAATTCCAGTGTTGCGTGTAAATGTTGATCATCTTCAAGCAACCCTAGGGCCTTTTAGATGGATTATAATGTGGAATGTAACAGACCATCTACACTTTTCAACGCTTTAAATTAAATTTTCTTATGAAGGAGCAAACGAAGGTGATAGCATTTAATGTTGTTTGGATGAACTGTATAAACACTACATAAAGCGTGCTCTTGTTTAACACCTGACCAGCCGTCAAGGTTTACACTCCCCTTTTCCTTCTTTGGGAACTTCGGTTATCCCATTCGTAACTAGGACTCTGATGTTTATGGGATTGCTTGATTTCATCTATTCATAACAATATTTAATGCTTACCTAGGTTGAATTTTGTTTCATGTTTTACTGAATCTAATTATATAATTTTTATATATTTGCAAATTTTATGGTTTTGAAATTATAAATGCATATTTTTATTCATCACAATTCAAACACATATTTATGAACGTTTTAATATTCTTTTACTTTAAAATATTAATATAATAAGTTACATTTATTTTTCATATATATACATTTACATTTTTGTTTTTTCAAATATTTTTAGGTTTTACTCAATAGTAATTAGCATAGTCATGAATCATGATAGAATTTTTCTGTTAAAAACTCATAACATATTTATGTGACATAACAATATAACATATATAAATACATATGTAATATGTATCTTAGGTGTATTATATGTATTTGGTATTTCAATATAGAATTTAAAATATTGACTTCTGATGTTTTTTTATTCATTTATTATCAGTACGATTTATGACTGATTTTACATTATTATTTTTTTTCCTTAGGTAAATAATTTAATTGTTTTAGTAATATATATTTTAAATAATTATTTTGTTATCTAACAGTTTTTTTAATGTTAAAGTGCATAGTTACCTATTTATCGATTTTTTTTAGGTAAATATTCAAGTAATTTTAATTGTGTAAGCATCTAAGACTTACTCATCACTCATCGGAGTACCTCTACTATTTGTTTTTAAGCCAAGCACTGCTTATAAATGTTGACACTCAATGTTCTTTAAATCAGCCCGGTACAATAATTGTGTGATAATTACATATTTCAACTATTTGAATACGTTTAAATTGTAATTTTTACTAAAATTAAAATAAAATGGTACATATTACTGTTACTTAGTAATACTACTTAGTTGAAACATTTCAAGATATAAATTAACAATGAGTCTTTTGTAATCATAGTGAAATATTGAAATAGATAAAACAATGAATCATATTATTTCTGCAATTGTGAAAAGTAATATGGGTACTTCATAGGTCTTTGAAATTAATAGAACTAGTAAATTTATTTAATTTATAAAATAA
Source organism: Nasonovia ribisnigri (assembly GCA_027563435.1). NCBI lineage: Eukaryota > Metazoa > Arthropoda > Insecta > Hemiptera > Aphididae > Nasonovia > Nasonovia ribisnigri. Next base: position 200,329 of record JANEHU010000372.1, on the reverse strand, counting down.
AGTCTTAAGCTTGATTGGTCCAGTAAGGACCTATATTTAAAAGTAGGTGTATAGCTATAATAAGTGCCCACTCTGGTCACTATATACTTATGAATGGGATAATATAAGGATAATAAAAACAAAATGTATATACCGTGTGTATTGATATTTGATAGGCATTTGCTAGATATCTATAGGTACTTAAAATACGATAATTTACTTTACTTCCTATAAATATATTCTAAATTATACATATATAATTAATATATTATGTATAATAACATTAATAATTATTTGGCGTTATTTCAGACTAAAATATTACTGAGGCTATAATATATACGTATATTTCGATGAAAATTATATGGTATAATATAGTAGGACAATTGTTAATAGCTATCTAATCATATAATATATTTTTTTTTTTTTTTTAAATTGGAGTTAATGATTTGAAGATAAAATCAAATATATAATATGGGAATAGATTCTTTGAAAAATATAATAATATAATATAATATATAATACGTCTACGCGCGTCACATTGACAATAATAATATGAGGGACTTATTGTTGGGGAAATCATTATAACATAATATGTATATATTATTATAATAATAAGATTAATAATTGTATATATTTGTAAACGACGATCGCGATATTCCCTTAGTGATTATTTCATATTGGTGTCTTCATTTCAGCTTCTTTAAAACTAATACGCGCTCTGCTTCTGCGACAGTGTAGTGGTGTCGGGCCCAGCTATGGTGTGCGCTTTCTTGACGATCGCCAGTTTGGAATGTGGATCTCGGACGGACAGCTGGCTGTACGGCGGTTCCCGGGTCCCGTGCAGCATCAGGGTCCATTCCTTCAGGAAACCCGTGTGCACTGTATCGTAAACGTCTTCTCGCTCCTCCCCGCCAGAATTCCGGTCTGCCGCCGACCCGTCCCCGTTTCCCGTGAAATCGCTGTTGGCCGCCAGCGCAGGATCCGCTCTAGACGCCTGCCCGTTGTTCGCCTGTGCCCCGCCTTGTTGCGAAAACCGATTCGGTGTGTTGAATTTCGCCTGCATCGAATACAGCACAAAGTACACGGTCAATATTATTTATATGGTTATGCGCGTCCGCGTAAAACAATTAATATACATATAAGTTTTATATTTTTTATGCCACCGCGAGACGACGTAAAGAGCCTATCCAGGAGATGCATTAGGTATTCGTCATCCTACTATACGGTATAGGTATAGGTATACGAGGCTGTTACCCGGTCGAGCTGCATACAGATGATGTCGGCTAACCTAACCTAACAGCAGGAAAAAAAATGGCAAAATACGGGCTGCATACGGTCATTGACGATTTTTCGGATAAGCTGCAGATATAACATTTGCGGTCGTGCCGACTGTAGGTAATATTATGTTAGTTGCGGTCATGTCGATTTTACGATAAACATATTTTTTGACATATTATTATACACATCGTAAATATGTGTGAATACCACAGCTTATCTTTACTTATCTGTAAAGCTTATATATAAAATAGATACAGTTGTATTGGCCGATCGTATAGTGCAAGCTTGGTTTCCCAAAATGCAGTCATTAGGTCTTGTAAAATCATACATGAAAACTGGTGAAAGTTCCGAATATTTGAAACTTTTTTTCGGCCTTCCTTTTCTTAAACCACTCAATTTAAACATAAAACCAAGTACCAATATTTCTAACCGTACCTACACAATAAATAAGAGTGTAGACAGTCCTAAGTCTGTTATCTTTTCGATATAAGTGGGAAGGAAAATGTTGATTAAAACTTTTTTGTAAATAAAATAGCACAATAATATATAACTACATATGAAGCCTATATTATGCTATAAGTGACCGCAATCAGTATATAACTTTTTTGTTGAGTGTCCGCAACTAGAACCTAACCTTTTTGTTGGGTGACCGCAACTAGTACGTAATTTTTGATTTTGACTGCAACTATATAGTATTCACCGAAAATACGACACAATAATCGAGCACACGTTTATTTATTTTTTATACCTACACCGAAATAAATTCTTAGAAGATTAAAAGAATATTTTTGAAAACACTACATTTTGAACATTTCAATATAGGCATTATGTTAAATATATATAATATTACATCGTTCATATTTCAATATAATATTATCGTCAGTTTTTCTGTTCATTGCATAACAATGTGCTTAAGTCAGTGGCGTATTAAGAATTTTTGCATTCCTTATCTTCTAAATAAAGACGAGATATGACATCAAATCAAATAATACAATATGTAGGTAAGTATTTAATTACCTATATATTATTCAAAATATTCCTAAATATATAAATAATTCACATTGATTTTTATATTCTTAACGGAGCAAAGAATTTTTGAATTTTAGAATTATGTAGTATGTACCTAGGTACCTAATAACAAAATAAGGACGATTTTGACTTTTTATGGATTTTTAAGTTTTTATAGATAACTGTTCAAACAATTAATTGTTAATTAAGTGACATTAAGTTAAGTCGTATTCTTTGTCATAAATCACAAGTTCTGATCATCATCAAACTGAAAATAATAATACAACACTGTACCATCCGTCCCAATGACCCAACTAACGTGTGACATTTAATATAGTATAGAGTCTATATATATACCATGGTCCATGAGTAAGTTACTAATTACTATATGATACTCGTTAATACTTAATATACCTACACGAACGTAATAGGAGTATATTTCATAAGACGCGTAGGTACTTATACAATATGGTAATTTGCCGGGACTGGTTGTATACGGACCTCCAAAAATTTGACAACGTTGCACAAAATATTTTTTTTATTCTTTGCTCGATATTGAGTTGTAAAAAAACATGGAACGTGCTCAATCGGGTATTATAGGTATACCTACTTGAATTTTTTTTTTAAACATACATTTATTTAAACATTTTCATGTACCTACCTACCTACTTACCTATATTATTTTAAACATATTAAACATAGTTATCACTAGTTATTATTACCTAACTACTGATATGATTATCGTTTCACTCGCTGGTTTTTACTTGTACCCATTTAGTTTATTGGCATATTTTTGAGTAGTTGAATAAGTCAGAAGTAGGTACACTTATAAATATGATTTGTGTAATTAATATTTTTGATTTTAAATGATTATTTTACAAATACTGGGATTCTAATGTAGATAATAGGTATTGATATTATTTTGTATAGGTACACACTACATCATACAAAAGTAGGTATGTTTTTAAAATGTTCTTCCATAGCAAAATGGCCTACTGGTTGGAAATAAGGTAATTTCTGACCGTCGACAGTCGTGCTCCAAACAGTATACTCGTCAGTAGCCAGTAGGTAACCAGTAAGTACCTAAATAGGTAGGTAAATATACATCTATAGAGTATAGACTATATAGTTAAAATAAATATTTATATAAACCAGGAAAGTACCCTATAAAAAATAGACATTTGAAATTTTATATTTTATATAAATGTCGATAAAAATTGACAAATATTTTTTTGCTCTATCATAAAGTTTAAAAGCTTAATGCATGGTTCCTTATTCCTCATTTATAATATATATTTAAAAAAATTAAAGATACATAGTCGCGATTTTTTTTACAAACCTTTAAAGTACAAATTTCTAGAACAATCATTGAATCACGAAAATTCTCAATCATTTTGTAGTTAAAAATATACGAACATTTCAAATTTTGTAGCAGAGGTTTGAAAATATATCTTTAAAGATTTATATAAATTTATTTTAAAGTAAAATAATTTTGTATAGTTATTATTTACCTCGAGTATCCATTCGCCCCACGGATATTCACCCCATGTATGCGTTGTCATAAATGGCCATTTTGTAAATCCATCTCTTCGGTCGTCATCATTAGGCCGTCTACTTAATATCATCGATCTATAAACATACATAAACATATTAAAAATGTATCATTATTTCTTATAAGTTATTATTGTGTACGTAAAAGTTTTAAATTGATACATTTAATGGATACCCTGTATAAATATCAATATAGGTAAAAATGTGTAATTTTGTTCAATATTTCAGTTGCCTCAGTTGAACAACAGTATTTTGAAAATGTAGGTACTGTATTGTAGTTACTATTAAATACTATACCTATAGCTATATATAGGATTTTAGTATAAACCAAATATTTGATATCTTATACATTTTAGAATAATGTACTGCGAATAATAATTATTATTCCATAGTTTCTCATGCGCATTATCAATAGTACCTATCTATTAGTTATTACGATTTACGAGTATTACCTACACATAAAATATTATAATTTATAAAATATGTACATTTTTTGATATTAAAAAATGAAAGACAATAATATCAGGATAGTAGTTTTTTATTAATGCTAAATTATTTATTTGCCAGTTACCAAATTTAGTTAATTTTTATAAATATATCTTTGAAAGATAATATAATATAATATCGGTGATTAATTAAATACCTTGTGCCCATTGGAGATGTCAAAAAAAGTTCAACGTCACCACGTCTTGTAGCATTGAGTGTAATTACAGCTTGTACGTGTTCCAGATATTTGACATGGGTATCGGTGTCACGGCATGCATCAGTATTCAATTTCAGTATAATGCCCGACTTAGTTGTAAATTTCCTTTAATAAAATTAACATTTTAATACTTGACTTGACCAACTACTTTGCTAATTTAATTAATTAAAGGCCAGAATTAAACGTAAGTACCTACTTAATAAATGGTTTTTCTACTAAATTATTATTTATTACTAAAAAAATAATAATATCTTATAATATATGTATCGTGTAGTAGATATACGTATTAACCAATTAATGTTTTCGTATGTCATCACTCATCAGTCATCATTGTTGAATTTAAAATTTTAAAATATTCAACTCGAATAGAAATTGTAATTTGTCAATTTGGCGTAATAAATTAATAACATATTAAGGTAATTACTAACTACTGTCTACTAAATACTAATTAATATGTATAAATAGGCACGTTTAATAAGTAGCTGTATCAAAAACAATATACCAACGACCTACCTACTATTTTATATTTATTACTCCTAAAGTTCCAAACTAAATTTTATAAAACTAATTGTTTAAGTTTTAACTGAATATATAAATGTATAAATAAGAAATTAAATTTACAAACAATAGCGTAGGTTGAATTGTATAGATTATGTATGTATGTATTGGTATATTATATAACAATATGATTACCTGATAGTCGTATGTGATCCTCCTTGACAATGATATCTAGCTGGTACAGTATGCCACTGTCGGGCAAGTGAGACCATACCTCCAGCATCAAGCACCCCAAATCCAAACAAATGATTAAATTCCAAGCCCACACCGTTCATTGTCCACTGAAATCTACGTTTGGCATCAAATAAAGAATTTCGCTTTGAAGTCAATACGGTCAAGTGTTGTATATCTCTCCAAGTTAAATCTGGGCTGTTAAATATTCGTACAATATATTAATTAATCACCAAAATTAAAATGTAAATATAAATAAACGCAATAATTATAAATTATACAATTCATTGGATATATTTTAATTATTCAGATTAAAGTAGTACATAATGTATTATTATACTAGTATAATATTACTATATTAGTATAGAATATACATACTTTGCTTCCAGGGCTAAAGCGAACACGCCTGCAGCTTCCGGTGCAGCAGCTGATGTTCCACTGTGAGATTTAGTACATTTACCATACAAATCTGTAGTCGCCTAAAAAACGTTAAAAAGTAGGTACAAATAAAATATATAAAAACATAAGGTATATTGATTTACAAATTGATTTTAATTTTTAATAACTATTTATTGTACCTATACGCTGAACTGCTGCAATTATAATAATTTAATAAAATACTAAGATTTTATATTAATTTTTTCCTTTTTGTGTGTGTGTGAATGAACCTAACTTTGTAGATCTATCATCCATATCAAATATTATTGTTTTACGATTCATAAACAGAATACTTACTACTCCAGTATTGGGATCTTTAGCACCATTGCTGAAAGTTGATGCAAGTGTGCTTGAACAACTCTCGTCATAATGAGCATTCTGCCCATCGTTTATAGCTGAATTTATCGATATTGTCCACATACTAGCGGCATATCCATCACAATTGCAGTCATCAGCCTCCCCGCCATCACCGCTGGCCCACACGTATATATTACCCTTCCCGCGACGACCCTTAAAAATACGCTTATCGTTAAATATCTATATATTGGAATATTTAGAAAAAATGATTTAAAATTATTACCTAGTAAATATAATGTGTGAGTATGTGACTTTGTAGAATTTATTAAAACATTTAAAAAGTTTAATTTAAAAATATTATGATCTCGCCGATAGAATGAAAATACAAACAGTAATTTATGTAAGATCATGATATAACGCTACAATAGTAGCTAAGTATATTTTAGTACCTATAACCTATTAATTAGTAATAAACTATGATAACTAGTGTAATCACTATAATCAATAATCGAGAAACAAAAAACAGACAAAAAAGTAAACTGCAGTGATGTTAAATTACAGCTATAGTCGAATCCCAGAAAATAGACCAAGGAAAAAAAAACACGTAATAAAAGAACAAATCAAAAACGCCAACGGAAAAAAGAACAAAAAAAAACACGGAAAAAAGAACGATAATTTAAAAACTTTAAATATATCAATTGATTATGGAAATTTAAAAAAATGTAAGAACATTGAAATATAAAAAATATGTTTCTTTGAAAAATGTTGTTTTTTTAATTGCATACAACTATGGGAAAAAAGTATTTTTACAAAAATTAAAACATTTCAAAATAATGAATGGTTATAATTTGACATTAATTAATTTTTTTTAAACTTTTTATATTAATTAAATGTCAAATGATTTATAAAATATATAGTAAAAAAATGAGAATGAAGCATTTATGTGAATATGTAGACAATTATACTTATTAGCTTTTTTACAGGTTTGTAATATTATCGGTGATTAATAATATTTGTTTTTGTCATAATCAATTAACAATATTAACATATTTTAAATTTTTTAAATTTGTTGTTCTTCCTTTTTCCTTGGTGTTTTTTACCAATTACTCTATAGTAGTCTATAATTTATTATCCATAGGTTTAAATATGGACTATCTTAATCTTATTATAAATATAACAATACACCAATTTTTGAGATTCTGAATGAAATAATATGTAGGTAGGTATTGCTTTTACAATGATCTTTGTTATTTTTTCCATGTCTATCATCAATTTTTGGATTAAGAAGAATCTTCAACTTTGAAAATGGATTCTGATGGAAAAGTTGGGCCTAGTGGCTATAGTTGGTAATTTGAGTGGTCAAAGGCAAAATATTCCCAGTAATTTAAAAATAATTGGGAAAAATAAAAAAAAGTTACGGAAACACGGGAAATATTACTAGAAACAAATACTATTTGTAGAAATATTACATTTTAGACTATAAAGAGGTTTTTTTAAATTTATGTTGATAACATTTTTTTTTTAAATTCAAAAATTTCGCATCATAATACACGTTCTAATCCAATTTCTAGCATCATCGAAGAAAACATTTTTCATGACTTATTATCCAATATATAATTGAAGGATGCTTACCCCACCAAACCACCACTTAGTCATGCCTACTGCCAGTAATGCATTTAACCCATTATCCATTACAGTAATCTACTCCAATGAAGAGGAATTACATAGTAGGTACATACCTCATAAAGCCGTAACCTAATATAGTAATATATAAATATAGATATATATTTTAAATGTTTATTGTCACATATAATATAATTGCTATGCTTATACATAAGTAATAGTGTACATCTTAAGTATACCTATATACCATAATCTTTTTTTTTCACACAAGCTTATCTTATTGAATAGCATATTTATATACTATGTTTATATTATTTAGTCTTATCTATGTATAACTCACTTCATTGACGCCACGCACTATAGCTCGCATAGTGGCGTTACGAGGCCCGTCAACTGTTCTTCCATCGTCTGTAGGTCCCCAAGAAGCACTGTAAATATCAATCAAATCTGGTTCGTGTCCCATACTATTTGCTTCGATAAGATCTGTCATGTACGGTTGATCAAGCATCCGGATTCCTGCAGCGATAGGATGTACAAATTTTTTAAGCAGTTACATAAAAGATAAGCAATATTTACAGTTTATTTAAAATTAATTAGTTGAATAAGTAATTATTTAGTATTTTACTATAAACAATATGTGCGCATATCACAACTTAAACTCATCAACTTGAACACGTACAAGAATAAACAATATGTACTTTTCCCCCCACAATCAACACTAGTTACTCAACATGTATACTGTATGGATATATACAATATACCCACACATTACGTATTTTCGTATTGGCGTAGGTTGTAGGTATTAATTGTTTTAAAAATCCAAGCACTTACCGGCAATTTTTGAGTCATATGCCACACCGGTACCACAAACACCATTATCACGCGCAGCTGCCACTTCCCCGGCACAACGTGTACCATGGCTGTTGAACCAATCATCGGTATACCTAGGATATGGATATGGATCATTTGAACTGAAATCGTAGCTAGCTCGTGCGTTCTAAACAATATTGTATTAATGAAATTAGTAACAGAATTGATATGGAACTTTTGAATGTGTGAAAACAGGTGACAGGTATTAATTTATACGTAGTTATATTAAATATTAACAAACAGTTGTACATTTGTCATTTTTGCATAAATCCCATTTTAATATTTTATTGTACATGCTAGGTAGATTATTTTGATATTACTCACGTAATTATATTTTAGATCTTCGTGTGTATAATCCACTCCTGTACATAAAAAAAAAACAAATTAACTATTCACTCTAACATGATTTTTATAGTTTTATGACTAAATTAACATTAAAGTACCTACTCTACACATTTATATACAACAGCGTATTACATTAGAAAAATTAGATAGTGTATTATAATTGCATGTTTAAATTACAATAATGAAAATTATAAATTAAATTGAAATGAAATGTAGGTTTATACTTGAGACCATATCAAATTAAAATTTGTTGAAAGTTATAAGGACAATAGTATTATAGTTTAACTACCTAATAATGTTAGTGTAACGATATAAGTCTGTAACTTATGATCAATTTTTATGGAGCATACAATTATTATAAATTTACTTTATTACATAAGTTTTTTTGAACATATTTTAATTTTGGTTTGAAACATTTCTAATATACATATATATATATGTAATAGATGAATTACCGGCTTTTCCCAGAAAAAGTTGTGATTATTCAACTTCTTTTGGGTGTAACACGCTGTAAAAGCAATGTATTTTTAAGGGTAAATTATATTATATTTTAATTCATAGCCATCCCGTCCGGCATTTTCCGTGAGATTTGATTGCGATTATGCGAGCAGTACATTATCAGGTAGTCAATTAACCTGCGGTGCGTACATAAGTGTATAAATGAACTCTAATTTATCAAAGTTATACCAAGTTAGTCGTTTTTACTTAGTTCAACCTAAGGCGGATTAATACAATCAATTAATGCAAAATCCTAACCTAAACTAACCGTACTAAAATCCGATGAATAACGAAAAACCAAAGATTCATATATAATATATAGATTAGGAAGAAAAAAAATTGGTCCACCGAAACCGTAGTTCGAACTCTAGACGTTCTGTTCTAAAATACACAGGCTTATCGCATTAATAATAATTATAATTGTTATTGAAACCAATTGCAATACCATTTATAAATAACAATTTCCATCGTTAATCTAAAAATCCTTGTTTGAGAACCTCCCCGGGTTGGACCTTCTATTTACCTTTTTCACGACAAAATGTAGCCTATTTTCTTCCCAGAGGTCTAATCTATCTCTGTATCAAATTTCATATATGCATATATAAATATGTATGTGTAATATTCATGAGAGTTATGTATCAAAAAATCCAAAATTAACATAAAAAAAATGGAATATATTTTAAGATCAGAAATTCAATTTCTAGAAATAATTGAACCTTCAACAGTCGAGATTTATTTAATTAAAAGAATATATTTTTTGTAGCATTTCTAGTATTAATATTCTACATTTTTTTTTTAATGATTTGATTTAGAAACTATGACATTTTCTTACCATCGTCCATTATAGCTGTAGTTACGTTTTTGCCTGATACTCCTTGAGCCCAAGCGGCTCGTACATTCAAATCCAATTTTGGTTTACCACCGTTTTGTCCTGTATTCCTCAGATACCATTGCTCCTTGAATAATGGATCCATTGGTAACTTACCATAACGATCCAGATCTTCATCGATTTCAATTGGTTTAACGGGATATTCTCTATATTGACTTGCAATAAATTCATCTCTGTTCAAGTATAAAGATGGGATATATGGTTTGTACCCACGTTTCACTCTCTTGAATCCTGGTTGCTGATGAACAGACTTAACCTGAAAATGTTTATATACATTTCTTTAAATGTATAACAGTTATTTTCACAATTTTATACTTTTAAAAAATAAGCGTGATTAAAAGTGTTTAAAATTGTATGTTAATTCTATTATAATATTGTAAAGAAACAAACACGATTTTCTTCAGACTCGGAAAAAGTATTGTTTTAACCAACATATTTTGATATTTTGTATCTAGCAGACTGCTATAATATTGCAAAGGTATTCTTTAATGTGTTGCTTATTTTTAGAAAGTATAGAAGCTACTAGCTGTATTGCCTGGCGTTGCTCGGGGATAAATTAAACTAAGACGGCCAAAAGGGCAAACCTGTTGTGGATGGTATTAAGTTTCAACAATAATAACAAATAATGATAACTTTTTTTGTTCCAAGTAACTAATTGCAAGCAGAAATAAACGAATACGTGGTTATGATTTTAATGTTATAAACAGCGGGTACCTAAGTCACCCCAAAATAACCGGTTAAATCTATTATCTTAATTTCCCATGAATCGTCAAAGTTGGTCGAGTATTTTTGAATTTTACAAGCCCAGCACATTGCTTTTTATATATAAGGTGTAACAGAGAGATTCAAAGTTCTGACATATAACATAACTTTTATTTAAGTAAATCAATATTTAAAATATTTTAATATACTAGCATAAGCTATAAAGACGCACGTGCTACAAGTACGGTATATCATTTTTTTAATTTTATTTTTGATACCGCTAATCACAAATTTTATTAAATGTTTTTGTTTAAGTTCAAAATAACCAATTTGTAAATCTTAGAGGTAATTAAAAAAAATTGTTTATGTTATAAACATATATTTAAGTCAAGTTAGTTTATATTTTAGTTTTATTTAAATATCAATATTATTTTTGAGTATATTCGTTTGAACCTAATAATAAATAAACCAATAACAACCAATCGTAAATAAATACTTATCTCTACTAATTATTTCTCCTATAAGCTATAGCAATAATTTCTATTGTAAATTTCAAAAGCCCTGTTCGAGCATCTTCCACGGTTGGACCTATCTGGTCCAATGTGACTCTAAGCCATTCAAGGCCCCACTCAAGTACACACAAACTATTTCATCGAAATCGGAGAAGCCGTTTAGGAGGAGTTTGAATAATTACACACGGACAGAAAATAAATATATTATATTATATAATATGTAACCAATGGCAATTCTATAAATAAACAAAAAAAGATTCGATTTTTGTGAGCCGAAACAAAATTACAAACTACACAGAAAATTTGTTAAAAAAAATTAAGTTATAAAATAATATAAGTAATTAAATAGATACTTTACTTAGTAAATTATGATTAGTATTAAAGATAATTAAAATTGTCCTATTTAATATTTATCTATATTTTTTGTTTAATATTACTGAATACATAAAGACAGTATACGTTTTAACAATTAGGTAGTTAAATCTTGATTTTCTTTTCACAAATTATTATCTATAAATATTATTTTGCTTTAATATAATACTTAGTAGTACATGAGCATGTATACATTTATTTCATATTATTAATACTTATGTATATTCAATAATATGGCTTGGTATTAAAATAATTCAAGATTTTTTACTGTCCATTCAAATTAAAATTTAAATGTGATTTATAATAAGCGCAAATAGTGTTTGAGATTTGAAGAGGGCCGGGCTCCTAATATAATAATAAAAATTAGCTAAAAACATTAAGGAAATGTTCAGTGAGATCGATTTTTTTTTTGGGGGGGCTTAGCTACTTAAGCCCCCTACCTATTTGCACTATGTGAATACTAATAATTCAGTTGTAACTAAGTTTAAGCTTTAAGGGGCACTTTCCATACCTAAATTAAAAAAATTGTTTTCATAACTTCCTTTAATTTAACTGTTTTTATACATTTAAGTCTTGTTAAATATTAACCATTTTCTATTTCTAAATTACCTATATCAAACATCTAACACCAGACCCAAATGAACACAAAGGATAAATGAGCTATATTCCTATATCCCTAAGTGCAGTATTTAGAATGATAAGATAACGCAACGTTATTTCCGTCTTACAGTACCTATATACAATAATTGTACATTCGTACAACATACCAAATTTTACGTTCACAATATAAAATATACCCATAGAAAATTAATATATTAATTCTGAACCAAATTGAAATTGATAATATAAACTATAAGGGATGCTGTAAGAAAAAGCCCCGGGACCCTGAACTTCTTAATCCGGTCCTAATAACTATAGGGCCTAATTAAGAAAAAGTATATAAACTATAGTAGGTAAAATGCAATGTAATAGTATGTATAAATGTGTAATTGTGATACGTCATATACTCATATATAATATATTAGAGGTAGCCGGCGATAAGAGTGGTGGGCCTTACAATATAACGAAAAATTATATGATGGTGGCAATAATAGTGATTAATGATCGTATTAAGCGATTAATAGACACTTTATATGCTAATATATCAATAATTATTGTGTCAAAATTGTAAATACGTGGACATCATCAACATAATCGTCAATATAAAATATAAAAGAACCTAACTCTTAATCCAGTCCTGGATTGCATAAACATTATTATTGTACCTACACTAAATAAAGAAAACAAAAACAAAATAGATATTTTTTAAGACGGCGCATTGTATATGCAATTTTTATACAACTTCTGTTGAAGGTATTCATTTTGTGTGTGTAAGGGAACTAAAAAAATACGAGTTAATAGTTATAATAATATAATAAATTGTGGATCTCTAATACAGGTTAGGTTAGGTTATTAAATTAATTTTCTAAGGTCATATTTCAAGAATTTTATTAGAAAAATAATGAGTATATATTATAATATATGACCAAATGTACAATAATTGTTAGTTGGAATGGTTTTATTTTATTTTAAATATTTAAATAGTTAATACAATTTATGGTACATATGGACATATTATGTTCCGACGTTTCTCATGAAAATAAAAATAATTTGATTATATTTAAATTATGTTTGTGTTTACACCCATTTATAAAATTTATTTTTGAATTTTGAAAAGTTTGGAAAGCTCCCATAGCGATTTTAATTATTATGACGTGTTGCTATAGATAAATATTATAAATTTTAGTTAAAAATTCAAAATATAAAATCGACACTATATACCTTATAATATTATGTACATTGATTAATAACAGTAATCATTAATGTACTTACAGATGGATCCTTCTTCAAAAGTAAAACTGAAGGTAAAGAACGGCGGCCACGTATTTTTGGTAATCCATGATGCACGAATTGGAATTCATCCTTAGTACCACGAATCTGTAATATATAATTGGACAATAGATTTTTAATGAGTTTTGATACAATATTTAATTAAAATTACAATACCTACCCAGTGAAATACAACAAACTAGCTATAATAATATGGAAAATATAATAATTTTAAATATCCCAGTTGCCCAACTTTATGAATAATGTTGTTCAAAACATGTACAATCTAGAAAAGGTACAAACTGAAATATGTTTAAATTTTGGTAGTTAAATTCAGAACAATAATTATATTGGCATCAGAACGGTGGGCATGGTATATTTTCAACGTAACCTTCGGCAGCGGCATAAACGCATAATATTATACAAGTTCCATGGGATTATAGAATAATTGAAATATAATTTAATATTTAAATTAGAATGGGTTAATATTAAAGTACATTTATTTATTTTTAAATTAAGACACCGCTAGCATATTCACCTAAACGAGTATTTGAAAACTATTACTTCACACACCGATAAAACAAACAATTATTAATAGCGGTATACCATAAATACTATCAGAATAATATTTGGTAGGTACAGATTTTAATGCATTCATTTTTAGTATTCATATGGAATTCATATATTCTTCCTCCCACCTAATCTAATTTTTAATTTTTTTGTTTTGCTCGAATATTTAGTACTCAATTCCTGTGAATTCCTACCCCGGTAGGAAATGGGACTGTTTCAACGTTTTTTCCACTTAACAGTTACTTTTAGTTACCTTAGCCCCACCCATCGCCAAAACTGTAGTATTTACATTGTTGTTTTCAAATAATTACTACGTACTTAATTCGTGTAAGTTTGTACCACTGTTTGGAATTCCTGATATAGGTGTATTTGTTCATAATTTTTCCTCTCAATAGTACATTATGGGTTTTTAAACTTTTCCTACCTATGTCAATTTATAGCACGCCATTGTCATTAATTTGGACGATTGACGCCGTTGAATTCACCAACCTTTATTCAACCAATGTCGATTTTTATGTTTTATATACATTATGCTCCCCTTAAGTGATTGCTATTTATGAACTTAATTCGTGATGGTCTAACTTTTTTCAACTATAAAAATGTTAGAGACAATAATAATATTATATCGAATAATAATTTGATAAGAATATTCAAATAATATATCACTTTTTCCTTCAATTATTCCAGGTTAAAATATTTTGCACGCAGTATACAAATCTTTTATGTCTGTGAAGTAGTAGGTTTCCCGACTATGTCCGAACGATTCAATGTTGGGAAAGTGTACTCTGCTGTACAGTATTTGTCGAGTGGGTCACTGTAATGGATGTGTCCAATTTGGATTTAATGATAAATCATTGCTACGAAAAACGATTCTGAGCAAAGAGTAAAAATATATATATTTCTAAGTATATTTTATGATATATTATTGCTATCAAATTATATTATTTTACTAGATATTAGTAATATACATAAAGGTTAAATTCTTAAATTAACTTTTTCCGAAAACTTTGCATTTTAAAATGCCATTGTATATATAAAATTGAATAATATACTTCAAAAGTTTCAATTACCCACTTAGCCACTGGCCAGGAATAATAATTATTTTTAAATTATTTTTTGTTTATAGGTATATCTAATTTAGTCTTAAATTGAAATTTTCTTTGAAAAAATGTTGGCTAATTATATTCAAGATTATTTTATTCATATATCAAGTACATACTAGTTTACTTGTATTGCATTTTTGAGCCTTAGCTAAAAAAAATTGAACATTTTATAAAGTTTTAATTAGGTGCAAAATAATTTGCATTAATTTTGATTAATTATGTTAAAATTTAACTTTATACGCTATAAAAAAAATACATGACCGTGGACTTATAAACATTTTTGACTGATATTATAACAATTTATGAGGAACCTAGTGTTAAATATTCAAGATTTTCAATCAAGCAAAAAATTAATTATGAACTATACCTACCTAATATATTTTTAAAAAAAAAGTTAAAAAAAATAAAAATTAGTTTCATATTGTTGTAAATAGCACTCAAAATTGTATCGTGTACCTATAATGCATATAATAAATGATTATATAAACTTTTGGTGAAAATTTCAAATATTTACGGTAATCAGTTTTTGAGTAAATCAAAATAAACTAAATTGGTTCTGCATAAAAATAAAAATTTTCCCCGACACAATTGAAAACTGCTGAGAATTTATAACTTTTAACTAAAGTACCAACTAGATTCATTTTTTTACCGGGAAAAACTGATTTAAAAAATCGTAGAATTTTTATCGCCCTAAAAAATGATGACAGACAGAAAAAAACCACTCACCATTATAAAATCAATACATTCTTTAGATCTGTTTAGAATCTAAAATGTGCCTATATATCTTATAATTTGCAAATTTAAAGTTTTTAAAATTTCCAAAAAAAAGTGATAGAAATACTAATAAGTTTAACACCATTTTGGATAGTCAAAGTCAATGGGGCTGTGAATAGGCGTAAAGGGGCTTTAGACCCCTGGAATTTTGTTTAACTCTTCCCCCTTGTTACATTTTAGAATATATGCTAAGTACCCAAAATATCATAGATAATACGTCTCCCATAAAAATTCTTCACGCTACGCGGGAAGTTGCCCCCCCCCCCTTCCGACTATGAATTAGTCTGATTCATTCGAAAACTATATTCATATTTTTCAAATGAATTATACTTAGTTTAGGTATATATTTTATACAAAGTGCAATAACATAAATTTAAAACTATAAGATACCTACATCAATATTTCCAAAACAGCTATCTGATTAACAACTTACACAAGAAAATATAGTGGTCATTGTTTTAAAAAGCGGTTGTTATCGCCACATGATACTCCTTATAAATGGTGTAAAATTTGATAATAAAAAAGGGGTGAGTATCCTTAATTAAACAACTCCGTGTATTATATATAGTATTTATTATAATAAGCAATTATAATTAGTTACCACATCATGATATATATTTTTGTTAATTAGACACTGCAATAAATAGTTTGAGCTGATTATAAAATATAAATGCATTTGTCTCCCATTTCTTTGATTTAAAAAAATGATCTTTCTTTAGCATATTATATGCTTAGATACCTTATATGCAATTTTTAATTCTATTATATATTCTATACATTTGAATTTTAAATATCGTGAAGAAGCTATATTGATTTTAGATTAAATTAAGTGTTTATTATTTTTCATAAGCAGTCACTTAGACAAGTAAAAATAAGTTATTAGTTTGATGAAGTATGATTATAAATTAAACTATAGGATAAGTTAAAATAAATGCTTAATTTTAAACCAAACCAAACGATTACGGATTAAGCGAAAAAGTCTTAAACATAAGTTTTTCTTCAAAAAATGTATTACCCTATTAAAAGTTTTTGAACACAAAACTCTCTACTTGCGTATTAAAATATGTAATAAACACAAAACCAAAAACATTGTTACATTATTAAATTTGTATTATATTAAATGTATATATTTTATAAAGTTTAACCAATATACCTAGGTATACTAGAGGTGGTAATTTATTTAGGAAAAACTTAGAAAGGGAATGCAAAAGTGTAAAAAGAAATGCGTACCTGAATATTTAAGTGTCTTATAATGACTAGGAATCCTAGTCAAGGATATATAATATAATTATAACGGGTAGTTATGTATCAAATTTTTTTAAAAATAAGATTGATTGCAAGCACTGAGTCTATATGCTATAATAATTATGACAAAAATAGATATTAGATACTGTAAATTGTATATAAAATTAATATAATAATGACATGAAATTTTTATAACAAAGTATAAATTAAAATAGAATTGTATAACTACAGTTACCTACTTGTTTTTTAGATACTTTTATAAAATGTAAAACCAGTAACCAGATTAGTAAATGATAATTATATATATATTATAGTATATAGTTTATCTACAATATGGTATCCTAATAGTGTATTTGTATTAATTCCCCATCACAGATCAAAATCAATAATCGATATAAACGTGCATAATTTGAAAATAAATAGAACGTATTATATTATAGTTCCTACAAAATATTATATTTATAGTTTATACGAACAATTAATATGATACTATATAAATATATAATGAACAATATATTATAGGTATAAAGCTAGTATATAAAAATGTATAGCACAAGGGGGATTCTTTCGAAAAAGTTTCAAAGCTTACATTAACCAATTACTTTTGAGAAAAAATTTAAAAAAATTATAATTTAATTGGTACCAATCGTAATATTTATCCACCCCGTAATTATAAATCCTAGTGTAATTATTATAGTTTTGAACATCGTATTTTATATACAATATTATAATACATTGAAGAACCAAGGGAATATTTAATCGCAAACATTCAATTAATTTATGTCAACCCCTTTTCAACTAAACAACTTGAACCTTCTGTCATTTTATAAAAGCTTTCGCTGCAGCCATTAAAATATATACCATCATCACTTATATTTGTTTTGACGTGTACCGACCCACACGTCCATCAATCAATATCGTAAAACCCTGACCATCGCCAGTAACCCGACCGCTAATATGTGTATATGAGTGTGTGTACATAAAAATAATAAGGGTTGATATTTTTCATTTCAAAAACTATCACTGATCATTTAATAAAACATTGAACGCGAACCATGATATAAATTATAGCTGACATAATATATAACTATAGTCTTATCGTCCATCCAAACATCAAAGTATTGCAGGGGTATAATTTATTTAATCATAATGTAATAATATAGGAATTCATCTCTAAATTGAATATGTCCGCCGTCTAATAGGATTAAAGATGTATAAACATAAAAATACGAAGCTTTGAAATTGAATAAAATATAAATCCCGTCGGGTGCAATGACGTCAGTAGGACTAGCGACAGCCGCGTTTAACTCCCAGCCCCTCTGCACCTCCTCTGCTTCCCCCCGCACGGCCGCCGCCCTATCTACACCTACTTGTATACTTTTCCGAAAACTCTCGACCCACTCCGTTTCCCACTCAAGCCACCTCAGCCACCAACGGTCGATATATTATTATGATATACCACCATATCTTCACCCACCCGCCCGAAATTTACCCTTAACCTCCACCGCAGTATTTAATTAAAATACACCTGATGCTCGCCCAAAGCTACGATATAATTATTTCACGCAGATGGCACTGAAAATTCGAATCCAATCGATATAGACGAAAAGATTAAATATTTATATACAAAATATTATATAATTGAATTCAAATCGTGTTGTTCTCGTTGTAAAGCAGGCGCTATCGTAAAATTCCGATATTTTCCGTCCTGCAGTGCTAAAATATAAAATGATTTTATCCACGAATATGCACCTTTAAAAAACACCTATGAACAATATAATTATGACAATAAAATGTGGTAACAGACGTCAGTAATAACGTTGCAATAATAGGGTAATAGGGGGCTAGGGGGTTACCCGCAGCTATTCATTAACTTAGACGTAGCATGCAGCGCGAGAGTGCCACCGTACACCCACCGCGGGGTGCCTACATACTGCACCCACCTAAACTACCAAGTATATTGATAATGGTACCCAACGAGCATACTCCTATGGATGTGTCTAATAAATAATAAAAATGTCAAAATATTGTACGGTTATATTTTATACCATTTGAACGGGGTGAATATAATATAATATTACGTTAGTACCTTGCCGATGTTTTCGAACCCGCTGCCAGCCCTCTTGGCAACCCTGTGGGCCACCGCCTCGTCTACGTGCCCGGTACCGTCCGGGAGGCCGCCGTGGAGCCTGACAGCGAACGTGTTTGTGTACAGCTGAACGCCGGCCACGGCATGCGGCTGCGGCACGAAGGCTGTAAACAGGACGCACCACATCAGCGTCGCGGCAGCGGAGGTCAGCAACGCCCCGGAGGAAAACTTGTGGCGGCGCCGGGCACTTCCGTCGCCGTCGTCGCCCACCCCGGCGCCGGCATTGTCCGAATCGCCGTTGTTGTCGTCCGACCCGGTCATGGTCGTCGCGATCTGGTCACCGGTCGGCCTGGCAATACGACGTGCAGTGGATGTACCTATATGATACAGCATTGCGACAGTTCGTTAAAATATTAGGTACACAATATTATTATGCTTGAACGGTGTACAGTATTTGGTGCGCTGCCGTAGACAACAACAACAACAACAACAATAGTAAAATAATTATAAAATAATAGTATTATAATAATAGTCTAGTCACCTGTAGCGACGGTCTGTGATGTGAGTGCGCGCGCGCGTGTGTATTAAACACCTCCTGGTCCACAGCGATAGCACGACACACTGGAGCCGCGGACTGCTGAGCGAATATCCGTACGATGAAAATATTGTTCGCACGGAGGTGCCGCTTGCAGCCGCGGTGGCGCGCGTGTCGTGACGGTCGGCCGGCGGCGGTCGCGGTCATACGCGTCGGCGGGCGTGGACGGAGACGACTGTGGCCATTGGACTGGCGGCGGGTGTGCTGCCGGCGGGGGAAGCTTTTATCTGCGGGGGGCGCCGGCGCCGTGCGGAGCGTATGTACAAGACAACCACCGCCTGCCACCGCCGCGCGTGCCCAATTCTATATGATAAGAAATATTATTACATATTTTATATTATAAATGGAAGTATCGTTGTATAGACGTATTCACGTCGATCGGCAACAATGTCTTACAATTTATTATTATTACAAAAACATAATATAATCAATTTTCAATCAAAATGAACTGTTTCAACTCTCGACTAATATACAGAATATTGGCAAATCAAATACCAGAAGTGTACGTTTTAATGAATATATTGTAGAAAAAAATTCTATAACATGTGGGCACATAAAGTTTATGATTTTTTTTGTTTGAAAATATAAAAGATTTCACAATGGCGTTTAATTTATCATAAATTATTTCAATTAAATGTATTGGTTCGGAATGTTTGTTTATATGGTATACACTTATTATACTCAGTTTTCACAAAAACTGCATCAATTCAATTTGATTACAAATTTAAATAAAATAGTAACACTTAGAAAATCAATTTGGCTTGATTATTATATAGTACCTAAATAAGTAATTATAAAACTCATTATTACTATTTTGTGAATTATAATTTAATATTCATGTCCTCTCGTGCTTCCTTACATGTATATGAAACTTTTTATGGAAATATTTTATTTATATCCATTTTACCTAACTATTTATAACCTAACGTTGTAAGATATTAACTATTAAGTAATACAATTATTTTGAAGAAGTGACCAATAATTTATGTCTGCGGCTCGGACTTGATTTCCATAAAAAAACGTCAAGCAAAAATACTTTTAAAGTTTAAAGTTTTAAGTGGTAAAAATACTGATTAATATTACAACTTTAGCCTTTATGATAATTTGTTTTCTATAGTAAACTTGTAAAATATTTAAACATGTTTAAACATATTTATGCTTATTAAAAACTATCTGTAATATGACTGTATATATGTATAATATTAGGACATGTATGTATTGTAGACAGGTGCAGCGTATATAAAAATATAATAGTATACATAATACAATACGGGTTAGTAACAAGAATAATGATGAGTACATACCTAGTAGGTACCTCTACCTAGTGTAGAAAAAGTTAAATGAACATCTAGAACATAGATCATTTTATATATTCATACGGCTATATTATGTTATATGTACATATAATATAGGTAATACAAAGTAATACATAAACAATAAACATTATTACAATTGTATACCAGGATCCATTTAACGTAAAACACTCATTATTTTAGAAACTATTAACGTTTTTGAAAATAATGTTTAGATAATTTTAAATTGTTAAAAATATTTTTCTAAAAAAAATTATATTTTATAATTTTTGATCGTTATCGATTTTTAAAATTTTAACTTTTTTAGTGACAACATGCATTTTTGATTCCTTATCCCAAAGCAAAATATTTTTTGGAGTACCTTTTTATTGGTTTATAAAAATCGAATTTTTAACGAGATATATGAGTTAACATCTGCAGAGGTATTCAAACTTTTTCATCCCGAAGCTCTTTTGTGTGTTTACAATATTTTTACGGTTCCAAATCATTATGAAAAAATTGAAACATTGCGGATACAATATGACCCAATATGGGTGATAATAACGGCGTGACTTTAGTACTATATAGAAATAAAAACTCAAATAGTCGAGTAATGTGTTTCATTATCAGCGTTTCCACAACCACTTTAATGATTATAAATAACATCTTTATTAATTACATGATCTACATTAATTTTGGTTTCCTGTGCTTTGACGCGGCTCTACCAACTCTCTCAACGCCCACGGGAGCTGCAACACACAGTTTGAATACTTTTGCCTTACATGTATAATAATTTATTCAAAGCGGATCGAGTGGAACGGTAGTGCGTACATCGTACGGACATATGGATACAGGATACCCCACGTCCCCACAAAATGTTGGTCCATTACTCCGCTTATCCGCTTAAAATACTTTTAAGTTATAAGTTTATAATTAATAAATTATATATTTGTCCAAAATTTGATTTTTATAGGTTGAAACACTCCGTACTCCGTAGGTATAGTATTTTGCTTTGAAATATGAAATACAAAATCTGGGTAGCAAGTGGGTACCGCTCTGTTGTACAGTAGGTATCGAGTGGATCAGTATAATAGGTGTGTTATAATTGAATTGAATGATATAATATCATTGTATATAACGATTCTGAAACTGTGTATCAGCCAAGGATATTTTATATTGTATTAGCATATTACTATTGCCTATTAGTAATAATGGGTAAGTTGAATTTATTTTTGCAAAAACATTGCATTGGCATACATGTCGTCCTTTTGTAGTAATATCCTAAAATAATCAATGATATTTTGGTTACAATACGTAATTGTGAAACATTGAATTCAATTTCCAATCCTTAACTACAAAAATTGATCATTTTAAAAATATTTAAATGCAAAATTATTTGCAGATTTTCGTGATCATATAGTAAGTATATCATATTAGTATTAAAATTTTCTGGGAAAAAATATCATACCTATTATACTTGAGAGTTGAGATACTGGAAAAATACACCCATATTGCAATGTGAGAACAAATCTCGGTTCGAAAATCAGATAGTATAAAGTATAATCATATAATAAACACCAGTAGTACCTACTACCTACCTATCGGCTCTCACGTATCCAATCCAAGTAAAATAATTAAAAATAAAATGCCTGGGGAAGTCGCTTTACTGTATATGAGATTTCGAGTGTACATCGTCAAAGTCTAGGTTAATGTAATAAAGTACGGCTTAAATGTGAATTAAATGATATAGCTATATACAAAATGACGGAGCAGAGACAGCTGTGATCGCACTGTCGCACAGCATCTAATACTTAAAATGTTTTATAATTAATTTATATTTTATACTACTATAATAATAATATTATATTAGTATTAGTAATTAGTGATTTTCCATTAATAATACACGGTATGTTGAACTAAATTTCGATAAATACATTGTGTACTGAACTACTGAATATTAATATTAATTAATATTATAGGTATAATATACCAACTTTAATCGTCACCTATATTAACTTATAAATCAATACCAATGTACCTTATTAGAACTGCAGTGTGTGAATAAGACTGTGATACAAATATCTTTTTTGTTAGAATATTAAACTTCGTCAACATTTTAACTTTTCAAATGTCTATTATAACCATTGTTCGTAAGTATTTCTAATATGATTTAACTGCTGAATTTAAGAAAAACTGATGGAAATAGGTATTGTGTTCAATTTTTTTAGTAGTACGAAGGTATTCAAAATTCAAATTATTGTATGTACTTATTACATTTAATATAACCTACTGCCTACTACCTAGCCACCTAGGTAACAATAAAACATTTGTTATGATAAATCCGTTATTTTGACGAATATTGTCAAAGTTTGAATATAAAAATATGCTAAAACTGCTTACAAAAGAATTTTTTTATATAAGATTAGGCATCGACGACATATTAGCCTGTAAGATGAATAGGGTCGATACGGTAAGGTTGGAACGGTTGTAAACACGTGCATGTGTTGCAAGATTTTTGCGTATAATACGAACCCGGGTGGTCAGTGACCACCGGTCACCCATCCGGGAATTAGTGGCAGCAGCTGTTACTTACCCTCAATCATGTTACAGTTACTATAGCAACCAGCGCGCCACGTCAAGCCACATCAATGAATTTGTAACTTTATATAATAGATAATTTTTGATTGCTATAACATCGAACTTGTTAAATTTGTTTTACATTTATAAGCTGACTAAGAAACAATATTTTTATCAACTAAAATCGAAAAAAAAATTATTTTTGATAAAATGTCTACGTCTGAAAATTGTAAATCCAATTTTCTACCAGAAACCACTCTCAAAGTTTAAAATTAAAGCCTACAGTTTTAAAAGGTTTCACAAAAATAAATAAGACCAGAACTTAACTTTAAGTATAGGTATACTTCTTCCTATATTATAGTAAATAGTAATGTACTAATTAGTAACGTATAATAGTGATGTATTACCTATTGGTTATTACTATAGGAACCCCAACCCTCAGTAATTTCCAAACCTTATAGGTATAACAACCAGGGAAACTCTTCAAAATTTAATTCGGCTTTTTGTTGTATTTCAAAAATGAATAGGTATATTTTGGCAACCTATTTTTGTGCTATTTATTGACTTATTGATATTTGTAATTTTCAATTCGGTTTATGTACCTATAATAAAATACTTGTTTTTGAGCTGCAGTGGCGTAGTGAACGTAAATTTCAGAGGCAAGTGCAACTGGTGGGTACTGGGTACCCTAGTAAATGTAAAATTATATACCTCAGTAGCATAGCTTGAGCTCAATCAAAGGGGGGGGGGGGGGGCTATTTAAAAATTGTAATACATCAGGAAATATTGTGAGGAATTCAAAATTTTCCATTAATTATTTTCAACCGTACATAAATGTATTGTTTAACTAATTGCTTACCATTTATTTGTTGTTATAAACAAAAAATGCATGATATACATATTATACTTAAATCCTAAGTCATGTAATACTCTTACCACGGTCAATGCAGTCGAGTCCTTGATTGGTTATAATAAAACAAAATTAAGAAATACATACTTCGATCCCCGAAAACTGCGCAAACTTATCACACAGACATTCCGGAATAACTGTGCAGTCCTACCTCTCCGGCAAACTTGAACGTGTACGGCTAACTTTAACACAATATAAATAGTAGAAAAAATGCTTCTATTTTCAATGTTGTGGGTGGTTCCTAATAGCAAATTTGACCTAGTGTGTAGTATTGATAGGTTAAAATACCTACACAGTATTTAACAAAATAATCGGGAAAAACGATTTTGTTTATTCGACCTAATTAAAAATGAATAACCGTAGAAACTTTATATTTTCAATATTAATTATTCTAGAACGTAACATTTTTTATACGTAATACAATTATAAAAATATTCTATTTCTTTTTCTATAAATTTCGATTAAAAAAATTTCACTCTGTCAAAACCATAATACCTACGTACCTATATTTTTATATTTAATATCGACAATTACCTACATTCTCAAAACATTTAGATTAATTTTATGCTATTGGTTATTTATATCTTATACCGTAGGTATAGTGTATATTTACTACCTAATAGTAAAATAAATTACTATAATTAATATTAATATAGGTAATATTTACATGAAAATAGATCTCCGCTCAGAATTGTTTTTCGTATGCATTGGTCATTGAACTAAAATTGTATACACCCATTACAGTGATCTACTCACAGACAAGTATACTCTACTCCTACAATTGTAAGTATACACTATACAGCACAGCAATATTAAAATAATTAGATACCTACCTACTTCCAGAGGCGATCCTAGGGTTTATTTTTTGGAGGGAATTTGGACGACTTCTAAGGATAAAATGTGATGACTGATGACTGCAGTGTACATTGACGACTGGTATTTTATATACTCTGCGTCACGAGAGAATACAACCGCTTTGAGCATCCGAATGATTTACTCGGGCCAATTTTTCAGCTCCAAGCGGTCGCCAGTTACCGTATACACCGCGTGTGTAATGAATTTGTAGTCGAACGTAATATAAACAAAGCGAGAATATTATAATCACTCGGTATAACATGTCACGGCTAACTTACTCTGGCAGGACGTGGAGCGCTTTAGCCTGTTTTCGGCGGCAAATGCTGAGACTGAACACTATTTGGTCGGCAATCGGTTGGGTAATTGGGTTCTCCCAATGTGGCGCGGAGTATAGTCGCCACCATGAATCATAATATTTACAACAAGGTATATTGTGATCGTAACTTTTTGACAGTCAAATCCTTCTGTAAGCACGTGACGTAGCGTAGCGTCTATTATAGTAATAATAATAATATGATAATACGGGTGAGCAATAATGACGTAGGTACCTGCGCGGACTTGAACCAAATCTGCACTTTTGTAGGTAATCATTTTGGTATTTTGATACTAGAGAAAACGGATACCTACCATATTTTAAACCGACTTATTTAAGTAACTGATATTAATTGATAATATTAAACGAAAGTTAAATCTCATACTATTGATTTTATAATATTAATAATATACTATATTTTAAAATCAATGTACATTGCACATACGTACGTAATATGGGCTATATCCTGTACGGCTGTACCTATTTACAGTTTTCTATAAACATACACATATTTTACGTCTTGAGAATTGCTATAAAATGCCGACCGAAATTGAAGTAGTCTTTGTGAGGTGTCACCCCAATCGATCCTTGGATCGCCACTGCTTACTTTCCCTCTTTTTTGTTTTTTTTTCCTAATTACTCATTAAGAAAATAAATTTACTTTTGATTTTCACCCCTCAAGTAGTTACCAACAAGTCTGTACTATATACTACCATATTTATATTCATATTATTTATCCACTCAGACATATCAAATATGCTAATCCCCTTGTTCAATTATATTGTATAACACTAAAGGACCATAATGTTTATGTATTTGCATATTTTTCCTTAGAACAATTTGCAGAGCATGATAGAAACTTATTTTGTAACCTTTACAATACAAAGGTAAACATTTTTTATTGCATATATTTGCATATTTCAAACTTTTTTACTTTAAAACCATATTTTTGTAATAACCCATCTAGTTTATCTTGGCCATAGGCTGATGTCACAATTACCAACACAGCTGGTATAACTGTACATTATAAGATGGTAATTGTAACGGTCGCCGATGGCAAAGATGAACTGGATGGGTTATATTATATTATTAGTAAAAAACAATATATTTTAGATTATTTTTATCACATGTAATATAAAATATTATACAATAAAGTAAGGGGAAAAAGTACATTTAAAACATTAATTTGATAAAATTATTTATATGATAGTTACACAATGTAAAGTGTATATTTTTTTGCAATTTATAATTATTTCTTATATCATTTATAACAACTAATTTGATTCCTATTTTTATTTCATAAGAAACATTAAATTAAATTATTCATACATTATTTAGATATTTTAGAGCATACTTTGATGTTTTAGTCATATTTAACACATGAAATTACATTTTATTAGGAATGTTTGTAGAAATATTTTAACATTAAGAAGAGCATATCGTAGTTGACAAAAAAACTTTCCATGTGTTAAAACTCAATTTTTCAAGAGATAAAAAAGTTTAAAAATAAATAAATTGCCAATGATTTAGAGATACAAATTTTAAACTTTAGTCTTAATTCGAAAAAAAACATTTTAGTAGAAATATTGTATAAACTGTCAATTTTATGCCACATTGGTGGTTTCATTATACTTTATGTTTTTTGTCAAGCATATATAGGTTTTTTGAATGATATTTTGTGTCATAATAAATATTTAGTCACAGAAGGTATTTCATAGACAAACTATCAAAGAAAACACTTAGGAAGTTTTATTCACAGATTTGTGTATATATAAACGAGTGCCCTGCAAAATGTTAGTTATTATTCTGCTCCATCTAAATATTTTGAATGGTTAAAACTTAAAAGAATAGTAAACTCTCGTGATTTCAATGATCTGTATACTCTCTAATGGTAACCTCTACTGGGTCTACTACAATAGTACCTGAAGAGTATATGTAAACTTTCCAGTCTGTAATAACATTGTGTATACATGCACAATTATAAATTTAATAAACATTTGAATTTTATTAAAAAAAAGGTCAACTATTTAAATTATAGTAAAAAGAAAAAAAAGTAAATTTCAAAAATGTTATTTTGTGCAACTTAAATTAATTAAATGAAAGAAATGTTTTCAGAAATAATGAGTGTCTTAAAATAAATAGATATAAACATTTTTTTTTCTTTTTAGTACTAAGTTGATTAGTCAATTAAAAAATGATTTATGAAGATAAAAATATAAATTAAATGTTTACATTGTATATTAAAAAAATCAGTAATATGACATTTTTAAAGTTTTTATATATATAACATTAATAAGTACCAATATTATGACTTATGAGTTTTAAATGCCTTTTAACTGTGTTTGATTTAAACACATACACGTTGCACACAAATAATAAATTAAAAGGACGTCGTATTCTTATGACAATGTGTTGTCTCCATCTTACATACGTCCGACATACCAAATTTTCATTCACCAGTTTCAATAGTGTGCTGTTAATTTTGATATTACAGTGTATTGACCTATTATATAATTTAAAGGTAAGAGTGGTAAGACTATTATATAGGGCACAGCCTAGGCTTTTATTGATATAATTATTTTTAAGTAAGTTGTGACCTTTTTGAAACTGTACATTTTAAAATTAACATTACTTCCTTAAAAATAATAACCTAACCTAACCGATAAAAGCCTACGCTGTGCTGTATAATATGTCAATTCACTCCAATATCAAAACTAACAGCATACATCAAAGCTGGTGACCGATGTGTGTAAGTCGGAGACAACACATGCGGGTACAACGTTCTTTTAAATTACATACATAAAAAAAAAAGTACAATAGTATTGTATTTTGTAAAAAAAAATACATAAACAAGAAAAAAAATGATTCCATAGAAATTAGGGATATTATATGTTTAATGAGAAGTTATGTTCATTTTTAATATCACCAAGATTTTCTGATACTTGAATACTTCTTGCTCTAATTTTGTTACTTCTTGATATTAGTATTCTCATTTTGTAGAGATCAAAGTGATATTGTCTGTTTCTTCAATTGTTAGTGCTGAAATATTTAATTAACATCTTATAATTTGAGAAGTGCATATTATGAGGCATTAAAATAATATATAATAAAGAGTTTTTTGTTTTTTAATATACATACGGGTATATTTGATTATATGCTGGTAGTTGAAGTTGATATTCTTTTCCAGTAATTGATTTTTAACTATTAGTTTTTAATGTTAATAGAACTTTAAGTTGTTCTTCAAGATCAGTCTATAAAAAATATACATACTATACATATGATTATATCAATATTAAATAATATATTTTATACAAATTTCAATGTTAATTCAAAAATATAATATACTAAAATAATATGACAATAGGTATTGTTTTCAGAAAAGCAGTTCAATATCCGGGTATGAATTTTCTAAAAAGTAAGATTCTAATTAAATTTATTTATTTTTAAATTTACATAAATATGGAATTGGTTATTTTAATTTGCAGAAGATAATTAAGAATATATACTCTGGTCTCTGGCCCATGAGAAAACACAATTGTTTCTCGCACGCAGATTAATGGCAGCAACCGTTTCGAGGTACAGTTTCCCCCACTTTGTATTTTGTACAGCGTTGCTGACGGTTAACAACTACAATTAAACGTAATGTAAATTAAACGCATTTTGGTCGCTGTCTAGTTGCGTTTTCTTGTGGTACGGGGAAAATAAAAAATTAATTAATTAAAATGCCAAAAATGCACCATAATACATCAAAACGAATAATCAAAGTAGTATGAAACATAAATCTTTTTTTAATCAATAAACTTTTTTTTTTTAATACCTTGGTATCACTAGGTGTTGGAACAGTAATTAATGGTGTTGATGATTTTGTGTGACCATCAGGTGTGGTGTGCAAATGGTATGTAATATCCTTTTCTGTATGCATGCTGCAAAAAACAATTTATAAAGTTGTATAATATTATATAGTAAGTGTAAATAACAATATTTTTAGTTGCAAAGAATGTCATCACTAGTGGTAGGCTAACCACCCACCCGCATCCCTCCTGGGTGCTCTGTCTATGAGTCTAAGGTCTATAACTCTGTTGATATAAAGTATAGACCCATTTTTTACTTCTCTTATGTATATTATTTAAATTTTAACATTGAACTTTCTTTTTTATCAAACTATTGTAAAATTGTTAGATATTATTTTTCTTATTTGTTTTATGTACAGCCTGATACCACTAATATTGCAGTAACCACTCATATATTATGTCCATGTACTACCCCTGCTTAAATTACAATAAATAAACAAATATACTTAAATAATAATTGTTAACATACTTTAATAATTTAAATGTTGGTACTGTATCTTTTTCACGCAACCACAGTGGTGAGGTAAGTAATTGATTTTGTAAATATTTTGAACTTTTAAAACATATATTGGAGCAAAATTTCTAAAACAAAAAAAAAATGATTATTTATAGTAAACTTATTTTAATAATTTTTAGTTAAGCAGAGAATGCTTGGCTCTCTCTACATAATTGACCCAGAGAAAAATGCAAGTTCACATAACAAGATATTATTATTGGTTATTTTCATGTCACGATAAATTATCACCTACATCAATTTTATTATGTACAAAAATATTCAAGCACAATATTAAAAATGTGATGTGATAGATTCAATATGAAAAAAAAAATATTGAATTTCTTTTTAAGACTCTTATAATATCATATTTTATTATATTATTATAATAATATATACAACACTGGAATCAGAATGGCTATAGGAGCTTTCAGATCAAACCCAGTTGATAGTTTGTTGTATGAAGCCAACTGCCTAACACTAAACATTACATACAAATTCCTTATCACAAAATATACAACCAAAAAGATGTATATTCCCCAAACACCCACGATATGGATTATTTCTAAACCTTATCATGACCACCGCATGAAACCATTCTATATAAAGCTCTATAACATCCACGATAAAATATCTTTCAACAACATAAAACCTATAGAAACCATCTCAATAATCTCTGCATGGAACACTAACCACATAGAAGCAAATATTAATTGTTATACACTTATACAGTAAAAGGAGACCTAACCTAACCAGGTGTACCGGAGTGTAAAGGTGTAGCAACACTTAGGGTCTAAGCGACAATTTATGTATGGCTGAATAGTACAAGACAAGCTTTATCTAGTGATGACTGATGAAAGTTTTACTCTATTTTTTGATTATTATATAAAGAGATATTGAATTTTCAAATGTAGAATTTACATGATACCTTATTTAAAAAAAAATGATTTTAACTTTCCTGAAAACCTAAAAAAGGTCTCTTAGCTCCTTTTGCTATGTAGCCATTGTTAAAGAAATTCTCCAATCCAAAAAAAAAGACACACCATATAGTTAGATCATCAATAATATGTTCCATTAAATGATATAGAACAAATTCACAAACTACTACCATTTCTATACAGATGCTTCCAAAACAACAAATAAAAGCTTTACCATTACACATATCGACAATAATAAACCACAAAACACCCCCCTTCTCCTTTCTACACCTTTGAAACTTGTGCAGTAACCTCATTTAGCCAAAATGCATTCAAAAACTAAAATGCAACATCGTCCGAAGCATCTAAAATATAATCCTGCGACCCACAAAACTATCTTTCATGTGGATTCCATCCCACATCGGTATTCCAGGTAACAGAGTGGTGATGAAAGTGGCAAAATCTCCGTTTCCTAAGATATATCCATACATAACATACGATGATGCAATCCATGCTCTTAAAATCAAACGTCATTCGACATGGCAGAATCGATGGGAAAAACAAGCTAACAACAATAAACTCAAGCGAATAAACCATCAATTAAAAAATAGCCAGACCATTTAATCAATCTTACACGAAACGATGACACCATGGTTACCAGAATATGCATTGCATATACAAAACTTACACATTCTCATCAAATGTGTAAGGAACCCAAACTCAGGTTGCGAAACGTGCCTTTGTGTATTCTCTGTTAAACACATATTCTTAGAATGCCCCACCTACAAACACAAAAAAAATATTAAATATTAACACTATCTCATCCAAAGAAGCATTTGACCCAGGGGACAAAGAACGAGAATAAAATACTTCATCAAGCTGAGCTATCTAGCTGAGCTCACAGCGAGCATATAAGACAACTACAGATCTAGTTCCAGGTAGGTACTTACTAACAATTAACTGGCGTAGAAACAAACTTTAAACAAAACATTTTGAAAATTGTAGGTTTAACCTTGTTAGAAATATAAGGATAACAAACAATTACCATAATGATAAAATGAAGTAACTATTAAAAAAGTAAATATTGTATAAATACCTTCCTTTCTGTGATATCATACACCTTTTTGAGAGCTAATGATATCTTATATTTTTGATTTGGTATATACTCCAAATTCTTTTCACACATAACATATCCACATTGTTTTAATATAAATCTTTCTTCTACTACATCTTCATAGTGGCAAGCATTAATTGAACGCAGCTAAAAAAATTAATTTATAAGTATAATACTATGTATATAAGAGACTAATTAATTTAAGTTATTATCTCTGGATAGGACAAAAGTACATAGTATAAATGTAAAATATAATTTGATTTGAAATATAAAAATAAGGAATTATATGAAATGCAACTAAAGAAAATTGAGAAGTTTTAGTAAATCTCAAAAATTTGTTGACAGTCGTTTTTATTAATTGTAATAAACCTTGAAACTTTAGGTACCTATTCTACTTGAAGTTGTGATGTAAGATTAATTATAATACCTATATTGCCTCGCTAAGAGAGAATGCTGTGATTCAAAAAAAAAAAGTTAACAAGATAACACTGGTTTAAGTGTATTACACTAGTTAAACTAGTTTTTTGTAAGTAAGATTTCTGTATGTTTTATTTCAATTATATAGTTATGTATACGTAAGTAAAATTACTTTTAAAAATATTAGGTACAACATCAATTACTTTTAATGCTGTTATATAATATTCTAATTCTACCTTATTTAACAAGTCTGCTTCTTCCAATCCACCATCGATTAACTCAACCACAATGTCTAATGCTTTTTTCTCGCATTCCTTTTTTTTTTTTAAAGTTTCAAGTATATTTTTTGATGACCTAAAAATATAAGAAAACAGAATAATAAATCTTTAAGATTAACATTTAACAAACTTACTGTTCTTTTTTCTTTTTTGTAGCATTTGGTTTTTTTAAATTGTCCATAATGAAAAAATGTATGTTGATACCTTGTGAACCTTATCTTCCACCTTCGATTTATATGTAAATGATTTTGTAATAACTTTTATACAAACTTAAATTTCAACGATAATACATAGTTTATACTTTTAATTTTCTTTAATTTCCGAAGTTAGTGTCAAATATAATCTCAGACGTCATAACCCATAATAGTACCATAGACATAATAACTACAGACTAGTTATATATAACATAAGCAACTATATTTCGAAAAAAAATATGCACACTAATAACAGTCATTACTCATTAATTATTAATTAGCTATTCAAATTTAAAATTACATTAATTATACAAATAACATCAATAGTTTAAGAGAATGTGTACATTAGATAAAGATAAGATGTGTTATCAAATAGCAATTTGATAAGACTGTCACACGGACTAAGATTATAGAGGACTGGATAGGACATGGTTGGAGGGTGTGGAGAGGTCGACCACGAAGTGTAATAGAACAAGCGGAGAGCGAGGGGATTTTGCCTTGTAGCATTACTAGCGCCGTCATAGTGAAACATAATATTACAAATCTCCAGTAATCGGAGGCTCCGTGAGTGCTCCACTAAACAGTAAGTAGTAAAATACAAGTTACAACTGCCTATTGCCTATTCAAATTTAAAATAACAAATACAAGTTATGATAAACTAGTTATAAGTTACAACCAGCCGCCAGGCACCTAGAAAAAGCAAAATAAATAATATACTGTATGTCTTTATTAATAATAATGTATGAATAATATTGTATTATATTATTATGTATTTTGAAGCTTTGATATTTTTTCTTTCTGGAACCATTTTGTTTCAGTTTTGTGTTGTGTGTTAATGAAAACTGTTTCATCCTCATTATAATGTAATTTTGGAAGATGGTTGTCAAAATATCTGATTTGTGTTCTGGACATGGAAAGGTTAGCAAATCTGAATGGTTTTCTATTACGTAATCGATTGTATTGTAAAAACATCCGTTTCTTTATTTATTTAATCTACCTTCAATAGCTGTTATTAATTTAAATAAATAATAATTTGGATATTTAAGAAAACTGTGTGCGTACCAGTACCTAATGATTAAAGTGCAAAAAATAACTTTATAAATCATGAGGTGTGTTTTATCTTATAACTTATAACTAATGATATATATAAATATATTTTGTCTTTAGACTTGTGATTTTCACAATCGACAACACAGCAGACATTAACCATTTTAATAACCAACTAAAAATTCATAAAAGCAAACCATATAAAATGAAACTTAAACTTTATTGTTGCGTTTACAAATAAAAGAAGGGTAATGAAATTGATTTTACTCTTTTTTTTGTTACTAGATAGGTTATATACTTATATAACCAATTTAGGTTACTAAGTATAACAATGAGTTTCCCTTCCCTACAAATTTCCATAAATATATATATACAGTGGACACCACTTATAAGACACACGGATATAAGGATAAGTCGCTTATTATCAAAATCGTCTGGAACGGTTTGGACGTATCCAAATACATTATAAACAATTTGGTTAAAAGACTCACCGCTTCATTTATAAAACTCAAATTCCGTAAAAAAAAATGGTAGGGAATAAACATTTTTGGTTAAAATTTAGAAATTAATTGGATTTCGAAAATTACATATTTTTGTTGTTTATTACTGGTTTCGATTCATGCTTTATAATATGTGTATGTACAACAAATTTGAACGCATTTCACGTCGATCGCAATATTATCGTTAATGTAGTGTCAGGTATATAAATACACTCCCTGCAATTACCTGACACAGCTATCGTAATCGATAATCGATTCATAATTAATAATTTTTTTATTAACATGTAAAAATTCATATTTAATAATAGAGTAATATTACTCTATGAAACGTACTGTCGCAGTCGTACTTGTCAGTAGTTGTCAATGTTGTGCTGCGGCGAAGAGAGAGATCCCGTGACGAGACCGGCTGTCCCCATCTGAATTCCTAAAAAAATTATTACAAAAATCGTTAGTATCGGATAATATCGAATGAATATTCATTATCCAATCTCGTCCAAGTACAGATCATAACAAATGTATGTGGTTTGCATTTTTTTTTAATTTCCGGTAAAAAAACTTGTGATAAACATTGTGTTCATTTTGGTAATCTTAGGTGTTAAAATTTAAAATTTTTATAATTTTGAAGGATTTCGTACAAATTTGAAATTAAACTCTAATAAAAAGAAAAATTGTGACCATATGTTTTCCATATTTTTTAATTGCGATAAGAACATAATACGAGGAATCTTGTATTAAATTTCAAACTTGGATGCTACCCATGCATTTATTGTTTCCGTGACTCTGTCTTACAGGAGGCCGAAAATAAATTGGCGGAACGAATATCGTCGAAATCCAAAAGTTAAAAACTGTATTTGGCCGGAACGTATATATACCTTCGGAATTAAAAAAAAACTAATAAACCGTATTTGCCCGGACAGTATATTTACGAAAAGTGTTGTAAATTGCCTATTTGAACCCATGGAAAACAAAGTTTAGAACTATATTGCTATATACATCTATATACTACTGGCTAGATTGATCCAAGAACCTTCTCCATCTTTCGTTTTTATTAAATTTTCTTACCGTGCTTTATTAATTATTATGTTCATGTTTATTTATTATAAAGATAATATGGTTACATTATAATATTATATTATAAATTATAAT
The DNA here is from genome assembly GCA_027563435.1 of Nasonovia ribisnigri. Lineage (NCBI taxonomy): Eukaryota > Metazoa > Arthropoda > Insecta > Hemiptera > Aphididae > Nasonovia > Nasonovia ribisnigri. The sequence goes on along the minus strand of JANEHU010000372.1, from coordinate 164,386 downwards.
GAATGTTGTATAAATAAAACATAATTACCCATAGCAATATATTTTTTATTGTTCTTAGTATGGCCAGTGGAGCGATGAATATGAATTTATTTTACAATGATGTGTGTTTTTTATTTAAATCTTTTTTTAATTAAAATAATTGCTCGGTAACTTTGGTAAGATACCAAAAAGTTAGATCGTTTTAGCTCAGAACCGTATCTTGTCGTGTTCTTATATTGAATACATCCATTACATTTACATACTCAATGAGATACATTTGACACTTATACTGTACAGTAAAGCTAGTTACTTAACGAATTTTTATAATCATTACATATTAAAAAAAAAAAACAATGTTTTCTTAATTCATTAATTTGGGAAGTTCCTGTTTCATTGACACATGCAGTTAATTGTATCCAATAATAAATATAATTTATTTATTAAATCATCACCAAAATTGCATTGATATAATATATATGATTGGTCATGAAACTCGTAATCCATGAAAAATGTAAAAATTATTATACTAAAAAAACAAAATTGTATAATATAACAGAAAATATAAATTAACAGAAGAATAAACATTTTAAGGCATAATTAAATTTTAGCGAGCAAGCAATTTTTTGATATTTTTTTCAAAATGTTTATTTAAGTGCCCTATATCTATTATAAGAATGTAAAAAAAAGTTAATTAACTTAGTTTGTAAGTTATAGGTGAAAACTTAAAATACGGTTTTTCAAAAACCCGCAAAACTTTAAATTTAATTTTAATTTTATGAATCGATAAAAAAAAAACAAACATTTTGAAAAAAAAAATTTAATTCCAAGTACCTATTATTTATAATATTCTTTTAAAAATAATTTTGGAAAAACCTAACCGTTAACTAACAAGTAACAAGACTTTTTGTACATTCTTTTATAACACAATAAAACACGAATTTTGAACAAATAATCAAAAAATCACTTGGTTGGTAAACTAGAATCGTTCCAACCTTAACACGTCATGAATATGTCATAATAAACATAACTTAACCATAAATAAAAAAACCTGCAGGAGATTGGGTACACGGCACATGCCTATATTACTACAGTTAAAATAAAAAATTATAAATTATAAATAATTTATTAATGTTTTTTGGAAATCGGAATATAACCTTTGGCGGAAAACAGTCATATACCCACCTTTTTTAAATTATTATGTTTGTAATTACTTATTTCTAAAAATTCAAACCTGTACGTTTGATATTACATTATTATATGCCTGCAATGTGTATATATAGGAAAGAACAATTATATTATTCAATATTTCTATTAGCACATAATATTATACAGGTATGAAAATATTATATAAAATCAAAATTTATTTTTTAATTATTAAGCCAGCCAAGGATTAACCAGGATGACTACGTGTGAAAATTGGTAATGGAATTGGTATAGGTCACCATTTCAGGGACACATTTAATTATACAAATATACAATGATATAACAAACTCAAAATAATGTATTTTTGACAGTAGCCTATATGTAATACTTAATATAGTAGGTAAAGAATTAATTAATTTTTTACTAATGTTCGATCGATATTTTATATTAAAGGTACATAATAGTTTATTGTATGCCAACTATTTCAACATTATATACGTAAATACGTAATTACTTAATATTTACATTATTTGCCGGGTTGTTATGTTTTAAACATGTTTAAAATATAAATAGAAAACAATTGTTTTAAACATTTTGCAAATTGGTTAAGACAGTGTGAAATCCAAGTGAATTTTGATTTTTTTTTTTTTAAAAAAACTGTATTTTTTATTTTAAACTGTTTTTTTCTGTTCAAAACAATGTCTTAAACAAAACAAAATACTGTTTGAGTTTTAAGCCATTTTAAATATACTGTTTATACTATTTGAAACTCAAACCACTCGTTTTGTTTAAGACATCGTTTTGAATAGAAAAAACCGTTTAAAACAAGAAATATAGTTTTTTTTTCAAAAATGAAAAATTTCAATAACTGATTACTTTTAATGAATGTATAAATCACTGGCGTTTTGCAAGGAGTTTCATATAGGCAATTTACAACACTTCCGGACAAATAAGTTGCGAGAAGATACGGTCCGGATAAATAATATTTATTATTAAAATACGTTCCGTAATTATACGTTTTGGAGTTCTGGACATATACTTTCCGACATCAGACAACAAATCTTTACAAATGCATAGGTAGCATCATCTATTAGGTATATATATAGAATATACCTAATATTATATTACATGTAGGTACCTAATATTAGGTATGTATAATATATTATAGAACGTTGAAATAATTTAAGTCGTCACATTATATTTTAATTAACTATTTCAACCCAAAAATCTAAATCAACATTTATGATGAAATAAATGGTTTTTCAAAAATAAATATTTTTAACAGTCTTTTGATATATCTATAGCATCGGTAATATTATAATTTACTTTTTAATCGATATTTTAAGTTATATTTCTGAATATATATTTTTCCTGTCTCTCATACTCACATCCAGTGGCGTAATTAGGGCTAAAATGTAATGTTGGGAGGCTGTAGCCCCAACATGATATTACATGAAAAGTAACCAGTGGGATGGGGATGAACACACACCCCATATATTCACTTAATAATATAAAAAAAGAAATATTTATTTACTCAAGTTTCATCTTTCACAATACTATAATATACGTCTGTGCCCTGTAGTGAGTAATTGGAATACTTACAATATTACTCATAACCACATGAAAATGATTAAGCAAGTATTTTTTAAATGCTAATAATTATACTTATATCATTAAAAAAAATTAAAAATCAAATAGGCATTAAAGAATCATTAAATTTAAAACCAATCTATGTTCAAAGTTAATAATATACACCTATTGGGTACAATTTAACTTACTTTTATATCTATAGTATTATTTTCAAACATTAACAATATAATTATTATGTTTTATATGATGTATAATTCTGTAAAAATTAAATCCCCGAAATAAAATATTAAGTTTGCTATTAATACTTTGACGATAATGTAAATGTTATAATTATTATTATAATTATTAGGAGTCGTTTTTACAAGTTTACATACAATATTTGTAAGATAATATAAAATAAAAATACATATACTGATATACTTCGAATGATCGATACGTCAAATAATCCAAATAATGATCAAACAAAAGTTAATGAATGTAGCCATGTGTATTATTTTTTTATAATATAAAGGATTGCTGTACGTACCAAATTGGTTGGCACATAAAAAAATTTAAATAAATAATAAAAAAAGGGCGGGTAAGGATGTCGTTCTGCTGTACGTAGGTTACAAGTGCGTCACTGTAAAATAGATGGTATTAAATTTTAATTCAATGATGTAATATCATTGTATACGAAAAACGATTCTGAGCTGAGATGGTTTGACAGTTTGGATATTTTATTTTATATTTATATTGTTATTTCATATTGTTAATACGGTAGCCGGTAAGTTGAATTAATATTATAAAATTACAACAAAGTAAAATCGTTATTTTTGGTTATTTAATATGTAATTTTGTCCAAATTTGATCATAAAAAAGCTATATAAAAACTGTGTGTTTATATTTTTGAGATTTTTTAGTTACAAAATAACCTACTTACGTAGAATCTTGTTTAAATTTTCAATCATTATAGCTATAAAAGTTGAAAATGTTATCAATTTTTAACTACAAAAATATTTTTTAATTTAACTTTGAATGCTTAAAAAAAAAATTGTGCCTATGTATTTTTAATATTTTTCATATGCTATTGTAACAATATAACAGGAGCCTCATTATTTTTGGCCCAACAAATAAAAATTAATTGGTATTTCTATAAAAAAAACTAAACAAATTGAAAATTTAAATGGTCCGTAAAAAGCTCAAAATTAGATGGTGTATAGAAAATGCTAATATAAACATTCAGTGAAATTTTCATGCATCTACAATTATTTGTTTTTGAATTGCAACAAAATAAGAAAATTGCTACATGAGAAATCGAGTGAATATCCAAGTATCTTCAAACGCTCATAAAAATTTAATTTGACTTGGTATTAGATATATTTTTTTTTGATAAACTTAGGCAAACTTATGAAAAATCATGTGTTACATTTTCAAATCTTAGATTTAAAAAGAAAAATTTTTATGAATTTCTAACTCAAAATAATTTGCACATTTTCGTGGTTTTAACGTATTTTGTTAATATTTGAATTTTAAATGCTTATAAAAAAAATATGTGATTACGGATTTATTTCATATATTATTGCAAAAATATATTAGGTGCCTTGTATTACATTTTCAAGTTTTTTTACCTAACAAATAAAGTTTTATAGAAATATATAGAAAAAAAACCTAAAAAAATTGGAAAATAAAAATGTCCGTAAACAGCTCAAGATAAATCAAAATATTTTAAAAATGTTATGGTGTATAAAAAATGCTAATATAATTATATAAACCTTCAATCAAAGTTTCACGTATCTACGGTCATTTATTTTAGAGTTATACTAAAAACAAGATTTTGTCTAAAATTGGTTTTCGGTAAAAATTCCGGTTATTTCCTTAATTTTTCATTTGTCTTTCACGGCGCTTTTGAAAACTACTTATGAAATTTTAACTTTTTACCCCCGAAAGTACCAACTATATTCACTTTCCTATCAGAAAAGGTACTGTTGAAGAAAATCGAAGCATTTTTACTGTCCTAAAAGGTGATGACAGACACGAAAAAATAAAAAATTAAAAAAAACACATATCGTTGTAAAATCAATCATCGGAGAGCGCTCAGAATCTAAAACTGTAAAAAGAATGTCCAAAAACGAAACAAAATAATTTGAAAATTTTATCAAGTAAGGCATTGATAAAATAAACATATAAAAGAAATTTCAAGATTTTTCAGTACCTACTTCGTTTTTAAATTACAGCAAAATAAGAAAATCGCTACATGAGAAATCTCAAATCGAGTGAATTTCCAATGTTGTAAAAATTTGAATTTCAAACACTCATAAAAATTAAATTCGACTTTCAGGTAGACATTTTTTTTTTGAAAAAAGTAAGCAAACTTATAAAGAATCTTAATTTAAATTTTCAAACCTTAGATTTAAAAGGAAAAATTTTTATAAATTTCTAACTGAAAATAATTTGCACATTTTCGAGATTTTTACGTATTTTGCTAAAATTTGAACTTTAAATGCTTATAAAAAAAATGTGACTAAAGATTTTTAATATTTTTCAAGAATCGTTGTTACAATATATTAGGATCCTTGTATTACATTTTCAAGCTTTTTTACCCATCAAATAAAATTAATTGACATTCATAGAGAAAAAAAAAAGTAAAATGAGTATGCCTGTAAACAGTTCAAAACAATTCAAAATATTTTGAACATTTTATCATCTGTAGGAAATGCTAATATAAATAACCAGTGAAAATGTCATATACCTGCGGTCATTATCAATTTTGCTGAAAACTGATTTTGCGTAAAAATTCCCGTATTTCCTTAATTTTTCTTTTGTTCTTCCCTGCGCCTTTGAAAACTATTGGGAATTTTAAAAAATAACCGTCCGAATGCACCAACTAGATTCACTTTTCCATCAAACAAGATACTGTTGAAGAAAATCGAAGCATTATTTCGACTACTTATCGTGTACACAAACACAAAAAATAAAAAAACACATCATTGTAAAATCAATCTATTCATGGCCCCGCTCAGAATCTAAAAGGTACAAAAAGTTTAATTTTAACACCAGTATTGTATATTTTTAATAAATATTTATTTGTCCTCACATTAAAAAAAATTGAGTAGCGATATCCTATAGTAATTAATGACTATAAGAAGTGGGAAGTAATCACTAATCAGTATTCAGAAGGTTAGGACGGTAATGATTATACCTATGACTTTTATAGTTTTATGAGTTATTACTTATTACTTACCTAAATTATAGATATAAATATATATATTATATTATATGCATTACAAGTGCCGCATATGATACATTTTGTCAAAATTTTAACTTTAAATGCATATAAAAAAAATCTTGCGTACCTACGTGTTTTTAATATTTAGTACTAAATTTTCAAACATTTTGACGCAACAAATAATATATTTTATTGACACTTATAGAAAAAAAAAATAAAATTGAAGAATTGAAAAAGACCGTAGAAAACATGAAACGAGTCAAAATATTTTGAGAATTGTATCAAGTATAAAAATGATAGAACAAACACATATGATGTAAATTATATTTATTTTTTTCCAAACTCTTTTAAAGTAAGAGTTAGAAGTTTAGAACAACATCCCCCCCCCTTCAGGAACCCAATTATGCTTTCAATAATTATTTGTGAAATCTTGTTTTAGGGACATGGGCGTACTCACGTGAGGGTCGTTACCCCTCCCCTTTTTCCGTATGTTTACGAGCCCGTTTTTTGTGCTCCGATAGCCCCCCTACATATGATCCTAAAAATTATCCACAACCCTAAAATCCCCTCCCCCAATTGAAAATTCCTGATGACACTATTGTCGAGAACAAAAAAATGAAGGAAAAAATTTAAAAATAACACTCCAAAAAGTTCATTTTAACTATATTTTTTATTAAGTATAAACAACAACAAAATTAGTTCATAATAAATCGAGCTCATGTTTTAAGACAACGCTCTCTAATTTTTGAATTCAACTACGGATATTATATTATTTATTATATACCTTATATATATACCTACAATTTCCTAAATTCAACACATTTTGGGTGTTATTATGAATTTTAACATTTCTCAACACTATGCGTTGAGTCAACGTATTTTTGAGGTTGATACATATGACTATGCTGCAGTTGATTTAACTAATAGATAGTGAACATTGTAGTTTAAAGTTAAATCAACTACTTTATTTTTAAGTGTACACGATTTTTTTTAGTTAAGTTAATATTTGTAATTAAATATTAATAAATGGTACTCTAATAATCAGTGTTAATAAATATTTGTTCAAACACTTCAAACAGTTTCATGTGGTTGTGAGTAATATTCCTAAGGATCCTAGGGTCGGGGATTTTTATTTTTTTTTAAATGTGCCACAAGAGATAAACAATATTAATAATTTGCACTTTTCAAATAATTTAAGTTAATTTCTATGATAAACAAATAAGTATTAACAATAGATAGTGATTAATGGCCAATTATACTGACTATACCATGACTAAATTGACCTATACAGTAGATAACTATTGAGAACGAGAACCACCTAGTATTATATCCGTTTGTCACTGTACACTACAAACTTGATAGCTGATAGCTACAGCTTATAGAGCCCTAGACACAATATATCGTATATTTAGGCCTCAGGTGACAGTAGCTCTAAGCCTGTAACAATATAAATGTCTACATTAAAAATAATATTGTTTATATATAATACATCGTTATTATTAAGTAGTAGGTATCTACTAACGATATATGATTATGTTATGATGTTACATTACCTATCTTCAACTTCTAGTTTCTACAAGGCTGCAAGTTGCGACTGTAAATACCTATATTGTAGGAGAAACTATAATGTAGTTATGAGTTACGGTCATGCGGAACTAATGGATGAGGTAGAGCAATATTGGAGGTCAAAATAATCAGCATCGATATTAATATTTTTGTATTCTTAAAAATATAAACACCTTGAAAGTAATAAGTACCCAATACTCAATATGATTTTTTTAAATTCCTTATTAACAAAATAAACTATTAAAGTATTGCAAAAAAAAGAAGAAACACACAACCAGTATTCCCACTAAACATCAAATATTTTAACAGAACAGTAGAACACTCAAAATGGCCAGAAAACTTCAGTCCTCAACCGGCTCATCCATATACCTAATTCAATAAAAATATCTGACATCATTACTAAGGATACATCAACGTAATACATCACCAAGTACATTGCTGCTCTTCAAATAATACCATCCTAGCCTGTTTGGCTATTGCTATTATTGGTATTGCAAGTTAATAGACAACAGTTTGGTCCGTCAGGAATTGAAGAATGAACTGAAAGAAGATAGGCATATGTTGGGATAAGGACTACAAATTATAATAATATGTATTTGTCATATATTTAGTTTAGCTTATAGGAAACCTATATGTGGCTTTGTAAATTGTAGCCTTGTAGGTACTAGGTAGGTACCTATTTCAACGAGTTAAGAGTTAAGAGTTCCAAACGAAATTTATCGGTCGGACTTGGTTTAAAAATTATGACCTTTTGAAGTTTCCGATCTTGCGTAGGTATGGTAGCTAGGTACTTGGTCTCCAATAGGAGGCTTTTTAATTTTTTAAATGACTTTAATAATAATAACATAAAAATTAACTATTGATTCCACCAACATTTAAAAGACAAAAAACTTACAAAAAAAAAAAAGTTAAAACGTTAATTTTTGATATTTTAAACTCGAAAACACGATTTTGAAGTATTGAAGTTTTTCGACGACTTCCAAAGAAAATTTGACCGACTTTTTTTTAGATTCTGAGCGGAGCGATGAATGTATTGATTTTACAATGATGTGTGTTTTTTTATTTTTTTTTTATTTTTATTTTTTATTTTTGTGTCTGTCATCACCTTTTAGGACAGTAAAAATGCTTCGATTTTCTTCAATAGTACCTTTTCTAATAGGAAAGTGAATCTAGAGGGTGAACCTAACCTGGGGGGTCAAAAGTTAAAATTTCCCAGTAGTTTTCATGAGTGCCGTGAAAAACAAATGAAAAATTAAGGAAAAAAAACGGGAATTTTTACGGAAAACCAATTTTCGACAAAATTGATTTTGGTTTTTGGTATAACTCTAAAAGAAATGACCGTAGAGACATGACATTTTGACCGAATGTTTATATAAGCATTTTCTACACACCATAGCATTTTCAAAATATTCTGACTTATTTTGAGCTTTTAACGGACATTTTCAGTTTCGAATTTTTTTAGTTTTTTTTTCTATAAATGTCAATAAAATATTTATTGGGTAAAAAATCTTGAAAATTTAATAGTAGGCTTCTAATATATAGTTTCAAAGGCAGATGAAAAATATTAAAAATCCGTAGTCACAATTTTTTTTTATAGGTAATCAAAGTTCAAATTTTACAAAATACGTAAAAATGACGAAAATGTGCAATTTATTTTGAGTTAGAAATTCATAAAAATTTTCTTTTTAAATCTAAGGTTTGAAAATGTGATACAAGAATCCTTATAAGTTTGCCTAATTTTATCAATGAAAAAATGTTTATAAGCAAGTCAACATAAATTTTTATGAGCATTTTAAGTTCAAATTTGTGCAAGATTAGATATTCACTCGATTTCTCATGTAGTGATTTTCTTAATTTGTTGCTATTCAAAAACAAATAACTGTAGATGCATGAAAATTTCACTGAATGTTTATATAAGCATTTTCTATACACCATCTAATTTTGAATATATTTTGAATCTTTTTGAGCTGTTTACGGATATTTTCAGTTTTAAATTTTTTTAGTTTTTTTTTCAATAAATATCAATAAAGTTTTATCTGTTGGGCCAAAAAGTGTAAAAATTTAATACAAGGCTCCTGATATATTAATACAATATCAGTTGAAAAATATTAAAAATACATAGGCACAATTTTTTTTTATAAAGCATTTAAAGTTCAAATTTTGACCAAATTCATCAAAATCTCGAAAATTATAAATTATTGTAATTAAACAATTATAAAATGGTCAGTTTTTATAACTAAGGATTGAAAATTTAAAATAAAGATTCTAATAAATAGTACATACTGTAAACAAAAAATCTAAAAAATTATAAACACAGTTATTTTTTACAGACATTTTAAGTTTAAATTTGGACGAAATTACATATTAAAATCAATTTTAACGAGTAAAAGTATATATTATAATATTTTTCTAGTATCACTGATAATTTAAGGTTAATAATTAAATAATATGAATAATATTAATTCAACTTAGCAGTCTGTAAAATAACAATATCAATATAATTTAAAATATCCTAGACTGACATACCGTCTCCGCTCAGAATCGTTTTTCGTATACAATGATATTATATCATTGAATTCAAATTTAATACCATCCATTATAATTTATAGTACAGTGATCTACTTGTAGCCTACTGTACAGCGGAGCGACATCCACTTGACCCCCTTTTTAAAGTAGGTAGGTACCATCATATTAAGCGTACAAAACATGCACATTTTGAAAAAAAATGCATTCGTTCCTATATAGCTTATAACTATAATAAATAATATTAATATATACATTGCGAGCTCACAGTTTATAGTACAGCACTATAGCTTACAGGAACACCATAAAATCAATTATGCACGCAGCGCGCGTATGCGGTTTCACTGAATTTCTCCAGAGAAACATTGCCGGTGTCTTATCGGTTTCGTTTTTATTACCGTTATCGCATAGTCGTTATCATCGCGGACTTCGTGTATCGTTGATTTGATTTCATGTACTTTTACGAGACCTCCGGATTCGCTTTTTTGATGTCACTCGAAAGCTCTTTATTCCGTATTCGTACTTCTACTCGCAGTCCGCAGCCATGTAAGTATAATATTATTACATCTTTTCATCCATTCCGTCTCCCTCACTCACTCTCTCTCTCTTTCTTTGTGTTTGTAAATAAATTATCTACTTGTACTGTGCATTCACCGCCCGCAATCCGTACGCACACACTGGTAGTCGGTTTCCGAGCCCCCCGTCGGAATTAAACCGGTCCACGCGATGCGGAAATGTAGGCGTGTTCTCCGTGCCAATTTCTCCAATTTCATGAAAAAAACTCTGTACAGTTTGCACAAAACTGTTATCAAAATGACATGTCTGATGTCATAAAATCGAACCCGTTGAAATAGAAACGCCGATCAACACCTTTATGGATTTTGCCAATGCCTTCGATGCAAACGCAGCGTCGCAGTATGGCGCACGTTTTGTGGATTTGTGCGTTGGGATCGCTTCCACAAATAACGAATATCATAATAACGACAGCGGGTGCCCAATTTACTACATAGTCCGCGGCCTACCTTTACCGCTCTTCCACCGCCCCCCACCAAACACCCGACGGCGACTGCACACGTTTTCCCGTGGCAGTAGGTAGATGAAAGTACGATAATGTTATGCGTTTCGACGATGATGTTCTTATTACACTAGAAATACCGGATACGAGTTGTATTGACCCCATACCACACGGAAACCAAAACCGGTTTTTTTTTTTTTGTTTTTGTTTTTTATTGTCCATCATTTTCTAGCCATTATAATAATATTCTTCTTTTTTAATTTTTTCATATTTTACTCGGTTAATGATTCTGCTCAGAACTGATAAATCACGTCTACATCAATATTGCTGTTGACTTGTGTTCATATTCCATCTTTCTCACGCTAGTGTAAAATTGTTGATATTGCGCTACACGTCCGTAAGTAGTTTAACATTACACTTTTACGCACCTACTTATAGACTTGCTACAATCAATTTTGCGTTTTATGTCTGACGATTGTAGAAATCATAACTACATGGCTAACATAATTTAACCATGCCTTATATTTAATTTAAAGGTATTCATTTTTTTCTAGTAATTTTTGCACTTCATATTTGATTAGAAGAAATATTTCCAACCAAGCATAATGACGTACCAGACAGTTAAAACATTTTACACAAATAAAAACATATTTCTAACTGGTGGTTCAGGTTTTGTCGGTGTTTCTTACGTAGAAAAAGTACTCAGAAGCATGCCGGATGTTGGAAATATATATATTTTACTTCGGCCACGGAAGGGACAAGGCATCCAAGAAAGATTGGATACTATGAAAAACAATTCGGTATAGTTCAATTGATAAATATAATTTTTATTTGTATCAAGTTTAATTTACATTTTTCATAATTACTTTGTTAGGTATTTGATGTTATTAAAACTTCTGAGGGTTTTGATGAATTATTAAATAAAATAAAACCTGTATGTGGAGATATTTCTGAGGAAAATTTAGGGTTATCAGATGATGATTTCAAAATGTTATGTGACAATGTGAATATTGTAGTTCATTGTGCAGCCACATTAGATTTTGAAACTGATCTCAAAACAGCTGTAATTGTCAACTTAATGGGTACCAAACGAATAGTAGAGCTAAGCAAAAAAATAAAAAACCTTCAAGTAAAGTTAAATTATTTTTTTACTATTGATAACTAAAATGCAATATCGAAAATAATTTCTACTTTTTTTTAGTGTTTATTACATGTGTCTAGTGCCTATGTTAATAGCAATAAAAATTATGCAATGGAAAAAATTTATGATGCACCAGCAAACTATAATGATATTATTAATTATGCTCAAACTATGGACACCGAAAAATTAAACAGCTCTGCTGAAAAGTTAGTCACTAAGTTAATATTCTATACAATTAAAGTTAAATACTTTAAAATAAGTATTCAACAGTTTTATCATGAACTAAAATTTATTGAAATCTTAATGCTAATTATCAAGGATCGGATTTTATAGCATTTGCTAGTTATTATAGGATACAAATAAAAATAGCAGAGTGAGCTATAAATTTGTTTTATGCCCCAGGAACTCTAAATATGAAATTTTATACTACTATTTTTTGCATATTTCAATTATTTTAGGTTTTTAGTGCTATTTTTCAAGTTTTGGTGCTATTTTTTCCTAATTTGAATATTATAACGTTTTATTTTGTATTTTTATAAATCTTATTTATAAATTATTAGTTATAATATATGTGGTATGAAAAATAAAAAAATTTTGTCTTTGATTTTAATTATATTTTATCTAAATCCATAAGAAAAATACTCAGATTTTTGTTCATATTAAAATCTATTTTTAAGTATCCGGCTTATTTTCCTATCAAACAGTTAACAATTGTTGCCGTGTCTTCATTCAAGTAATTCAAAAAAAAAGTGAACAAATTTTAGTTTCTTATAAATTATAAATATTTTATTTTTTATTATAAGTTTTTTCAAACTGAACAGAATAAATTTTCAATTTTGCTATTTTTCATGTCTAGGCCATATTATAGCTCTATTTTAAGATTTTTTAGGTCATATTATACTGCATATTTCAGTTATTTTAAGTGCTATAAAATCCGAGCCCTACTAATCATGATGTTTGAAAAAAGGTAAAATACAATGATTTACAGTTATACAGCTATATTAAACTTTTGAAAGTATTAAACAGTGTCACATAAATACAATTTATAACTGATTCCTCTTTCAGAAAAACGTACAATTAACTTCCAAAAATTATTCTTTAAAAAGTACATATACACATAAGCAAAATGCATTTTAAATTAAATATTATTTAAAATGAAGTATGTTGTCACAAACTTAAAAAAGATTAAAACAAAATTTTTTTTTAAACTTATGTAAAAATAAAAAACAAAATTATAATTTCTTTCAAATTAGTAACCAGACTTTTTTCAGTGTCCAAAATTATTTATTTTTTTACATATATATAAATGTTTTGCATATTATGTTTATGTGATTTTCTTGTACACTAATTATTTATGTTAAATATAATTTTTTTCAAATGTATTACCTATGTATAATTGTTATCTGTTTAGGATCATGGGAGATCACATTAATACTTATACATTCACTAAAGCTTTGGCTGAACATGTTGTTAATGATGCCAGAAATGTTATTCGTACCTGTATAGTACGACCAAGCATGAGTATGTAAAATATTAATTAAAAATTTAACTGAATAAAATTATATTATAGTTATTATACAGGTTTAGTAGTAAAAATGTTATGGTTCTTAGAGTTAGTACAAAAGTGTTTTTCAAAATTTTAAGTATATTCAAATGATATTTATTACAAAATTATAACTGTTCACAATTTGACAATTAGCATCTGGAAAGCTCAGGATTATTTTTAAAATTCAATGATTTATCTTATTATTGTGTTTAAATGCATGTTAAAAACATCACTATGTTCTCTGGAATATTAAGCAAATCGGTGGCCAACAAGTAACAACTTACTAAAAAATTAACTTTGTTCTGTCTATATTATAACTTAATGATCAAATGTTAATAAGAAACAAAATACTGTGATATCTTGTTAAGATCTAATATTGTATGTTGTGTTTGTATAAAATAGAAATATTAAGTGCTTTGGGCATAGTTAATACTGTCATTAGATTTATACTTATTAATTAATGTGTATTGTGATTGATAAAATGTACTATAATTGTGTGTATTATGCTATATAGAATACATAGTAATTATTCAGTTAAATAATAAAAATAATTTACTCCATAGTTGTCGCTGCATGGAAAGAACCTGTTGAAGGCTGGACAGTATCAAAAAATGGTCCTCAAGGATTTATAATGGGTGCTTCAAAGGGCGTAGTAAGGCGTTTACCAGTTAACAAGTCTTTAATATATGATTATATACCGGTAGATGTGGTAGTAAATACAATGATTTCTGGCACATGGTTTAGTGCTCAATTGCCAGATAGGTAAATATAATTATAATATATATTATGTTATAATAAAAATATAGTTTATCATATTAATTTAAAATTAACACTGTTGAACAAATAATAATTTAATTGATTAATTTGTTTCAAAAAAATGTTGTATTATATTGTTTTGTTTTATAAATAAACGTGAGTAAAATTGAAAAATGTCCATTTCCATTAATGTATGATACTATAATCTTATTTAATTGTAGTACACCGACTGTGGATGGACAAACACCAATATTTCATTGTACAACAAGCACATGCAATCCATTCCGTTGGAATGATATTTCATCAATATTGACAACTACTTTACATAATTATCCCATACGTGGAGCTGTGTGGTATCCAAATATAAAATTTTTGCCCAATTTATTCATGTATTGGATTTCTTCAGCCATTTTTCATTTTATTCCAGCTTATATATTAGATTTTGTGACCAAAATCTCTGGTGGGAGACCAATGTGAGTATATTCTATTGAATACATTGTATTTTATAAACATAACCCATCACATGGGTAGACTTTTATATTAATTTAAATTTATGCATATACTTTATGATTTTAAATGGTTATATTTTGATGTTATGATTTACCAGCCTTGTACGATTACATAAAAATGTGAACCGATCACTCGGTAAACTTGCACCATTTATATTTAACGAATGGAAATTTGATAATGCTCGTACACTTCGTTTACAAGAAGAACTGAGTGTGGATGACCAATCTGTATTTTACATTGATCCTACATCTTTAAATTGGACTCCATATTTTATAAACCTTACATTGGGTGTACGGAAATATTTACATAAAGAAAGTGATAAAACAATGAAACAAGCATTGAAAAAAAATTTTATGTAAGTACTTGAAGTTTTATATTCAATTTTATTTAATTCTAATTTAACATATTATTTTATAGTTTGATGTTGGCGAATACCGGTGTACAGTTATTGGTAGTGACTGGAATTTGGTATTTATCTTCATTCATAACTGGTACTCCATTCTTATCAAACTATTGGGCTGCATTAATAGTTGTTATTTTTGGATATATTTTTTAATGTCACTTATTGAATAATAGTGATTAATAGTTTTTTTATATGAATTGGCTTTGGTTTACACTTTCAAAATTAAAGAATTATCTTATATATTTATTTATAGTTGTATTAATTAATTCAGTATTACCTATATTAATTCATTTTTTTTATAGCACTAATATTTTAAGTTATATTATTCTTTTTATACTCCTAATTCTTGAAGTATTAAAATAAGTTGGTTTTAGTTCATTTTTTTTCTAATTGTTAAACTAGACATTTGAAATAAATATTTATTAAGACCACTTTTCTATATTGTATATTTATTATTTTCCTTTGCCATCTTCTTATATTTAATTTTTAATATATATGTCTAAGATAATATTTGCACTAAACATAAATATTAAGTTAAGACTTAAAATAAAACACAATTTAATTTAAACATTTAAGATTTTGAAAAAATGATCGAGTCCTGTTGCAATACTTGACAATATTACATGCTTTTTATTGCCCACAGTTGTCCAGATGCTAATAGAGAAACTCTCAGTACTCTGTAGTGCCAGTCAGTATTACTAGAATGTTTTATTGGAAAAATAAATGTTTTAACTATAAAAAAACCCAATATTTCAGATAAGTATACTAGTTAATAAAAGTTTGATAGTGTGAATTTAGAAAAAGTAGATTGATAATAATAAATACATTTTTATTTATTTTTTTATTTTTATTTTTTCTTTACTTACTAAATTCTTAATAAACTAGCATATCAATATAAGAAATCTGAAATTTTTGTATATTTTCAAATACTCAAGCAATTTTGAGTACTAAACTTATGAATTAATCTGGAAAGGATAAAATTATCATTTATTTATCATTTATAAAGAAACAATATTGACCAAATTATAAATTACAATATAAAAATTTGGTTTTCATTTCAACCCATTTCCAAAAACAATTTAACTATTCTAATTTCTGAGTAAGTTTTAGGTTGTTTTCCTTTGGTTGACTGGTTGTCAAAACATTGAAGGCTAAATTTGCTTTTTTGACAAAATAAATAAAAATTCAGAAATTTCAATATTGTCATTTTAGGGTTTTTTTTTTCAATTAAAATAGAAAATTTATAATCTGTGGCAAAATATGCGCAAAAAGCAAATAAGAAAATTATGATGGAGAATATTTACATGATTATTTATTTATGAGGAGGCAGAAGTTTAAAAATGGAGAGTTTTTTGCTTTGGGATAGTTTGGCACAGCACTGCATCTGTATTCCGTAAGCACTAACGAGCCTTAGCATTGACTTATAAATAATTATTTTATTGGTGAGGGAAAGATTTGATTTGATAATAGGACGAAGGAGGAGTAGCCTACTATTAAGTTTTTTTCCTTGTCGCTTTTAAGTGAGACGTTTGTTCACTTCCAGGATCAGGCCCAGAATTTTAGTTTAGCGAGTTAAAAAGGGCTGTCATTTAAAATATTTTTTAATTAAATACTGTCTAGGTACACATTATTATTGTTTTTAATGCAAATAATCTATACATAAAATCACGCATTAAAGCTATTGAAACAAATTAGGGGTTCTAATTGCCGAGCTGTAATAATTTATTGTTGAAAGATAAATATAAAAGCTAAAAAGTAAAAAAAAAAAATTAAGGGTTCCATGATAAAGGTGAACATATAAAAAGGTTCCACGGATAAAAAAATGTAAGAAACGCTGGGTTACAGAAATAAAAGAGACTTTTATAAAATCTATTTATACATAAATAAATGTATATTAATTTCTAGTTTATGTAATCAAACACTACTCAACCAATTTTGACAAGTTTCAAAGATTGTTCTCAGAGGTATCAGAAAAGTTTTGAGAGTATTTTGAAAATGTATCAAGTGCTATTTTCTATCTACCACAGACGAATTGCCCACCACAGTTGAGTACACCAACATTGATTTTATTATATACCTCAGTACACTTAAACCGTGATATACCTATATGGCTATATTACGCAGTATTTTATATATGATATTTGTTTATTTGTTCCCCGGCATAGTTGCGTGATGCAGCTAGTAACTATTAATTAGCATAAAATTTTTTTGAGAACAGAAGAATATCCTTCTTACTTAGAAAATTTGTATTTTTATTTAAAATAATAATAACAATTAAGTTTAGTCGATACAATTTTAATCTTGTTACTAATAAAAAGATTTAACAATAATGATGTATTTTGTATACACATCAACAAAATAAAGTGATAATACGACCTTATAAGACATGAAGGAATATATATTTCAATTTTCATACACTTATCCTAGGCGTACGCAGAGTTTCAAGTCAGGTGCAGCAAACAATTTTTTCATAAAAACGGCCTTGGATGATGGTGGTAATTAAATTAATATCAGTGTACACTGTACCTACTAACTATTGCATTATTATGATGGAACAAAGGAAACTAGTTATTTTTAATTTTTGATTAATTGTATTAGATACGTCTTAGAAATCTTTAATGAATGTTAATAATAATATACTGTGGTATGTATTAAAGATTAGATATTTTAAACCTATTTAAACACAGAAAAAAATAGCTTATTTAATACACTTTTTGGATAAGTAACTTATTTTTTATCAAGCATACGGTGGCCTAGCTTGGATAGTTGGATCTGTTTGATCCTAACAAATCTATTAAAATTGTTCAGCGTCAGCAATAGCATAGTCTGCTGCCACTGTGCGCACGTCCATGATACTTATTACAATATGGAATAGTACATTTAAAACTAAATAGCCTTACAATTTATAAATCAAAATAAACATCTATTTTGTCATTTTCATCTAATTTTTGTTTTGCATGTTCAATGTCGGAATGAATAGTATTGACTAGTTCATCTATATGAAAAAAAAAATGGAATTTGAATACAACTTTGGTTTTATAATTTCAATAATAACAGTTGAACTTACCTACAGAATTGAAATTTAATTCTGGTCGAATAAAACCAACAACCTTAACTTTTAAATTAGATCCATAAAAATCTTCATCAAATTGCTTAAGTATATGGATTTCCTGTAAAAAAGTAATTAAAATATATGACCTACTTACAATAGACAAATTTGGTTTAAATTTACTAGTTATGCAATTTTTAACTTTTTTGTAGTATATCCAAAATAATGTTTTATTTATATGATATTAGATTACTATATTTAGTGGTCAAATAATAATGTTAACCTACCATAGACTTTTCAATATTTTGATAAAACGGATTCCAACCAATACTCATAACCATCATGTAAACTGGTGATTTGTCAACTTGTGCCCATCCAAAATATACTCCAGTGCTTATGTTTTCAGGTAAATCTTTTATTACATCACGACTAAAATTAGCTATAAAACAAAAAGGTACTTAATAAAAATGTATTTACCTATATCACCTATAATGTAATTATTATTAGGTATTTAACAGAAAAAGTATTTTTAAAATTCAAATTTCAAATTTATAGGCACATCTAATCAAAGTTTGAATAATATTATATTTGATAAATATTTTGATATGTTAAGCCAATTCTTAAAATTTTGTGTGCAATCATATTTTTGTTTCACATAGAATTAATCATCATCGAGCGTAAAAAAAAACTCTTTGTACAGTTATAAAAATTATTAAAAAACATTTTTTTAAAAAAAAAATGATAAGTGAATAGGTACTATCTATTTCTTCAATTATTCTTCAATTTATACTTACCAGTAGGAATACCCAAATCCTTTGATCCTCGTCCAAATCCTTTAACAACTATACCACTTGCATAAAATGGTAATCCATTTTCTTTTGTCTGTTCTGTATGACTCATGACTTGTGCGTAAATGTAATTAATTAATGTTGTTTTAGATGTATTACACTGTTTATAAAAAATTAATTAAATATTATAAAAATTACCACAAAAAACTATGCTATTTAATAAATATGATGAAATCAAAATAAATTGCTTACCTAATGAAGTTTAAAATTAGGCGTTATCCAAGTTAATTGGTTGATTAAGAATACATAACGAGATAGTACCTTTGTCGAGAATATGAACTCAATAGTCAATTATCTACAATTTCAATACCTATTACATAATATCACGGCTATTATAGATGCACATATAAAAATTATATATAAATGATATGATGTTCAAGGAAACATTTATGTAGTTAGTTAATTATGCATGGTTTATTGCAAAATCGAAAAAAAATGTTTATGATAATTAAGATTAAATTAATGGCCAATAGGCAACAGCTAATAATTAATAAATAATAATTCTAACATAATCTAAACGATATTATAATTTATAACAATTTATACCAAAACTATCTAAGAGATATGCGAAGGAGTGATAATGAATAAACAATTGTTATCACTTATCATGTTATCATGTTACTAAGAAAAATAATGTTATCTGGTTAATATAATGTAAGTTTTTGATTAATATATTACGTAAATAACATCATTAAAACAGTAAAACACACATAAACGTGCATTTAAAAATGAATACAATTGTTTATAAGTGTCTATTTTAATGTCAACTTAATACCTCTCAAAAATTAAAGTAATTTTCTATTCGATTTACTCGTATTATTATTTCTAGGTGCCTGCTGGTACTAATTGTAATTTGTATTTATTTTTAAGTAAATTATAACCTTAATCATGACCATAGCCATTTTAGGCGGTGGACTCGCTGGTCTAAGCGCTGCATATTACCTTAAACGAGAAGGAGGCATTGAAAAAAACCAATCAATACAAATTATTGAAGCCAGCAACCATACAGGTGGCTGGATCCAGTCGTGGAAAGACGAAAAAACTAATGTTATAAGTGAGCTTGGTCCAAGAACGATAAGAGGTCGCGGAAAATCTGCCAACAATACGTACAGTTTAATAAAAGATTTAGGTATTGAGGATCTAGTGCGCAATGTAGGTATTGATGCTTCTGCTAGATACATATTTGCAAATGGTAATATACATCAATTACCTATGAGTGTTTGGAAAGCTCTGTTTACAGTAAATCAACCATTCACTAAACCATGGATTTATTATGTTTTACGTGAGTGTTTTTCAAATAATAGCAAAGCTAAATTACCTGATAATGTTCAAAATAATGATGAAAGTGCTTATGACTTTTTTTGTCGTACATACGGACAAGAATTTGCTGATTACCTGATTTCACCGTTATTGTGTGGAGTATGTGGTGGAAATGCTAAGCAAATGAGTGTTAAGTTTATGTTTGGTGCCTTATATGAAGCAGAACGTAAACATGGAACAGTTGGATTAGGGTTATTAAAAGAACAGTTAAGTTCCATTTGGAATCGTGAAAAAGTAAAAGATACAAAAGGAACAAATATTGTTAAACCTCCACCATCAATTTATTATTTAGATGGAGGCCTACAACGTTTAATCCATGCTTTAAATATTAATAATGAGTCTCAAGGAATTCATACAAATCTAAATACTCAGTGTACAGAACTACATTTTCACGAAAACGGAAATGGTGCCAGAATTGGGTTTTCCAATGGCAAACAGTTGGAATGTTCACATGTTATTAGTGCATTACCCGCACATAAATTAGCTTCACTCTTCTGTATTAAATCTCAACATTCAACATTGACACAGCTATTAACATCTATACCCATGGTATCTATAGCAACGGTAAATTTAACCTACGATGATCCAAAAGTGATGGGGCCTTACAAAGGTTTTGGAGTTCTTTCTTCGCCACTTGAAAAATTGTCTTTGTTGGGTATCATATTTAATAACTATATTTATGGACGTAGTGATCGTGTTGATCTTACAGTTATGATGGGTGGATATGGATTTAAAGAACATTTTGTCAAGAACTCTAAATGTTTGTCTGAAGAAAAACTTGCTGATACTGCCGTAGGTCATGTGAAACGTGTGCTTGATATTCAATCAAAACCTAATACATATAGTACACAAATATTAAATGATTGCATTCCACAATATACAGTTGGACATTATGAACGTGTATCAAAAATTCAAGAATATATTAATGTTAAGCGTTTACCGTTGACATTGGTTGGTTCATCATATGCTGGAATTAGTGTTAATGATGTTATATTTGCATCAATGACTGCAATGCGAAAATTATGTAGATAACAACAAATTTAAGATATATCCTTAAATTATTCTAGAAACTTGTTACTTGGAATTCAATTATAACTATTTTTTGTTTTATTTTACACACAATTATTTATTACATTTGAGACAGTTGTTAGCTATTTTTACAGTATTAAATGTTAATTCTAATTTAGTTATTATGGTTATATTATTTATTGTTATTTGTTTATGGTTATTCAGGAAATATATGACAGCGAATACTTTGTGATGTAAATTAATTTATCATTATTTTAACAAATTGTTATCTATTACCTAGTTTATTTATATTGACAGGGTGTCTAACATTAGCCAAGTACTTATATACAGTGTCGGACTGGCCATGGCCTGATGGCCGCCAGGTCACAACGCATCCGTCCCAGACCTAATCTCTTTGTATTTATGTCAAGGGGCCCCTATACTATATATGAATATCAGATATTGATTATTATTCTATAATATACTATTATAATTTTTTTTTAAATTACTGATATAAAAATCAACTACACAATTTGAATCGCATTCAAAAATATTAAGTTGTATAATATTAAAAGGTATTATTTATATTATATTTATATAATTTTTTAGAATTATAAATAATTAGGTACTATAACTATTTAGTTAACTTAAATGTGTTTTTTAAATAACGTACTTTTAAAATAATATAATATTTTGAACTACTTATAAGCACTTTTTTTTAACATTTTACGAAACAACATTTTTGGGCCCTCCATTAAATAAAAAGCATCTGGGGCCCTTAAGTACCAGGTCACACTGATTAAGTGTTCCTATATAAAGGATTATCGCATGATACAGATATTGCCAGTCAGTAAACTGTAGTAACATAACACAAATTAAAATTACTTAAAACTAATTTATTTAGAGTAACGTGTTATTTTCTAATGTTATTAAATAATATATGAATGTAGAATGATTGTCAAAAGCAAAACCTAGGGGCTAGGATATTCGAGAATTAAAATTTAATTTAATCAACCAATTTATTTACGCTATCCTCTGTGAACAAAAAATAATGTAACGTGAAAGATTTTTAATATAATTTTTAGATTCTGGAGTGATGAATGCATTGATTGACTTTACAATAATGTGTTTTTTTTTTCTTTTATTTAAATGTCTATCATCACTGCTCAGTGAAACTGCTTCATTTTCTTCAAATTGATTTTTATTAGCATTTAAAATTTTAAAGTTCAAATTATGATAAAATACGTAAAACTCACGAAAATGTACAAATTTTTTCGAGTTAGAAATTCATAAAAAATTTTCTTTTTAAATCTAAGATTTGAAAATTTAATTCAAGATTTGTCATAAGTGTGCATAATGTTTTCAAAAAAAAAAGGGGGTCAAGTGGATGTCACTCTGCTGTACAGTAGGTTACAAGTAAATCACTGTATAATGGATGGTATTAAATTTGAATTCAATGATATAATATCATTGTATACGAAAAACGATTCTGAGCGGAGACGGTATGTCAGTCTAGGATATTTTAAATTATATTGACATAGTTATTTTACGGTAGCTGCTAAGTTGAATTAATATTATTAATATTATTTAATTACTAACCTAAAATTATCAGTGATGCTGAAAAAATATTATAATATATAGGTACTTTTACTCTTTAATATTGATTTTAATATGTAATTTCGTCAAAATTTGAACTTAAAATGTCTGTAAAAAATAACCGTGTTTTTATATTTTTTAGATCTTTTGATTACAGTATGTACTATTAATGAGAATCTTTGTTTTAAATTTTCAATTCTTAATTATAAAAACTGCACATCTTATAATTTTATAATTACAATGATTGATAATTTTCAAGATTTTGTTTAATTTTGTCAAAATTCAAACTTTAAATGCTTATAAAAAAAATGTGTGCCTCTGTATTTTTAATATTTTTCAATTGCTATTTTAACAATATATCAGGAGCCTTGCAAATTATTTTGTGTTAGAAATTCATAAAAATTTTTCTTTTTAAATCTAAAATTTGAAAATGTAATTCAAGATTCCTCATAAAACTGTCTAATTTTATCAAAAAAAAAAAAAAAATATCTACAAGAAAGTCAAATTACATTATTATGAGCGTTTAATGTTCATATTTTTACAACATTGGATATAATATTCTCTTGGATATTCACTCTATTTCTCATGTACCGATTTTCTTATTTTATTTTAATTCAAAAACGATTTACTGTAGATGCATGAAAATTTCACTGAATGTTTATATTCTCATTTTCTTCACACCATAAAATTTTGAAAATATTTTGTCTCATTTTGAGCTGCTGTTAACAGATAATTTCAAATTTCAATTTTTAAGTTTTTTTTTCTACGGATATCAATAAAATTTTATTTGTTTGAACAAAAAGCGTGCAAGTTTAATACAGGGCTCCTGATATTTTGTTACAATAGCATTTTAAAATATTACAAATACATAGGCATAATTTATAAGCATTTAAAGTTTGATTTTTGATAATATTTATCAAATTTAAATTTTAAAAATGATTTTGTAGTTAAAAATTGATAACATTTTCATCCTTTATAGCTAAGGATTGAAAATTTAAAATAAGTTTCTACGTAAGTAGGTACCTAATTCTATAACCAACAAATCTCAAAAATATAAACACAAAGATTTTTATAGTTATTTTATGATCCATTTTTGGACGAAAATACATATTAAATAACCAAGAATAACGAATTTAGTTATTTTGTTGTAATTTTGTAATATTAATTAAGTAAAATTATAATCAATGAGAACATTATCCTTGCTTGTACATGGGTTTTTTTTAACAATAGAACTATTTTTAGCAAATTTTACGTATATATTATTCCATACATTAAAAAGGCTAATAACTCACTTAAAAATTGAACTATTGTAAAAAATCCACATTCAAACACAGATATTGTTCTTACCATCAAGTTTCATGATAGATCGATTCACTCTAATTTTTAAACCAATGTAACTAAATGTGATCTGCTTATACATGTATAATATCCGTGTAGCGTCCTCTTAAAAAGTCTATGGCAGAGTTGGGTAGGGTACCTATTGGCTATTTGTACTAATTAATAATTATAATATACTGTATTATATTATTAATTATTATAATTTATAATATGGATGTAATCAATATTTTTTAGCTAATTGTAAATCAATATCAATTATTGTTTATTATAGTATATAATTAATATAATATGATTTTAGATTACCATGAAATTAAACTAAAAATGTAGATAAATTGTATATGAATTGCGCTTATAAGGAATATGATTTTCCAATTTTAAAGCGTTTTAAATGATTTAATAATTAATAGGAATTGCATTAAAAAAATTCGGAAACTATCCAAATATTATATTTTTATTTTTAATAAACAGGTTTTATTAAATTATATAGAGCTATATACCTTACTTACTACGTACGACAATATGATAACAATAAAAAATATAGGTATAGGCTATGCTGTGTCTTTTTCATGTACCGTCAAACGGGACAGCTATATTTGGGCAGTTTTGAAATTATATTGTAAATAACATTAAAATTAATTAATTGAGATTAAGTTAATTAATTATTTTTAAGTTAAGGTTTGGTTTATTAATTTCTGTAACAATTGGACCATACAAGTTATTCCTTCTGTTTTCATTTATTTCTCTGCTTGCCCCATGTTATATTGAATATTAGGGTGCCTATTATTTATATATGAACGACTTTTTTTCTTTAAAATTCTATAGGAGTGCCGCCCAGGAATTTTTTCTTATGGATCTTAAAATAATATTTACAAAATTTGAGCTTTAAATAACATGATTAACAAGGCGCGCTCTAAGCTCAAAGTTTAGAGAAAATATAAACATTTTTAGCTTTTTAAATATTATCACACAAGTTTTGGTTTTTTTCTAAAAAGTCATAAGAAATTTTTTTGTAGAATTTGTTATTTAATACAAAAAAGTGTTCTTATACATTTTTTGAACATTTAATATTTTTTGTAAAAATTAAAAAAACTAGATAAAAGTAACATTTTGTGAAAAATTCCCGTTATTATGTTTTTTGCAATTATCTCTCTAAATATTAAAGATACAATAAAATCGCAAATTGCTAAAATTTATTTACATTTATTTTTACTAAAATAAATATAACTATAAAATGTTGTGTTAAACTAACTCATTTTGATTAAATTGAGAAAACATACAAAAATAACTAATTTTTCTGAAAAACAATTAATTTAAAAATATTAAAAAAATTATACTAATAATTTTATTACCGAGAAATTTCATTTATTTAAGTTAACAAGTTAAAGTGAACTTCGACTTCGACGTATCGAATTCTGATTCTGAAGAAGACAACAGTGAAAATGAGTCCGTTCAAGAGCAAGAAACCAATATTTCAAACCCCCGTAAACAATTGTTGACTCCACGTTTAGCTGCAGCATTAGATTAATGTAAAATTAGCGAATGAGATTGTTTACACTTAATTATGGCAATTACGGAAGCTGTTGGATCCGTTGACTTATGTTATAAATAGAACGTCCATAAAAGAAACCAACGTAATATTTTTCAAAAAATATATACGGAAAAATAAAAATAAAATTTCAGTAAGTTGAATGCCCAATTAATAACTGTACATTGGGATACTAAATTTCTACATTATTTAACGGGCAGACCCAGTAGAAAGACTGTCTATAATAGGAACAAGTATAAATATTGAACAGTTGCTAGGAGTTCCAGAAATACCACCTGCAACTGGAAATGAAGTCGCGTCAGCACATATTATACGACACATATTAGAAGACTGGAATTTGATAGAAAATGTTCTGCAAGCATTTGGTTTTGACACAACAGTGTCAAACTCTGACAGATTGAAAGGAGCTTGTACTATACTAGAGCAGAAGTTAGAAGGAGACGTATTATACTTTGGATTTCGACATCATATATTGTGTTCGAAATTATACTGGCAGCAGTTTTTTAAGTGCAAATTTACCGTATCTGGTCCAGACATACATTATTCAAAAATGTTCAGACTAGTTGTTCCAAAATAAATACCTACTCAACATTTTGTTCCGGGCATAATTAATAGTACGACAGTACAAGAGGTCTTCAAAAATAATTTAGATGATATTTTAATGTCACTTAAAATTGCTATTTCTAAAAAACTACCCCGTGAAGATTACCGCGAGCTTTTGGTTTTGTCAATTATTTATCTTGGTGGTGTGCCACCTGGTGTTCAGTGAATATCGACATCAGGAGACATTCATATTTTTCTTATGAAAACCCTATACCTATGTCCTATACCTATAATCATTCACTTAAACCAACTTGGGGCACTATTTTCAATTTTTTTTAAATAAAAGGCGATTTTCTGAGTTCAACAAATATATTTTGTAACTAGTTAGTATATATTAACATATAAAAATAATAATAACATTCTTGTTCTTATAATTTTCACCAATTTTTTTCAGATATTTACCCATTCGTAAAAAAATAAATATACAAGTGTAGGTACAGTTTAGACTAAATGATATAAAGGTTAGTATTGTTTATATAAGGAATAGACTTGTTTAAATTTATCTTGGTTATAACTTGGACCCTGCAAGTTGGATAATAGTGGTCCAAGTTGGACTAAAGTTGTAAAACATAATTTACAGAAATGTACGCAGGGTTATAATAATGTATAATAAAGAGTAATACATTTTATACACATCCAAACATAATTTTTATCATCAATTTGTATATAAAACAACTCATCCAATGAGTATTAGTGTAAGTTTTCGAACGTCAGTAATACGATACATATGGAACATAAAATTAATTAATAAAAATGAATACCTATACGTTTAACATTTGATACTGCGACACTACCAAAGTGATTATACACAATATTTGTTTCACAATAATTAATTGATAAGAGACCACCTATGGAGGTGAAACAATAAGATGATATTTTTGCCCAAGTTAAACACACGCCTCAATGTTGGGCCGTTTTAAGATATAATTATTTTAATTTCAAAAAACATTTGAATGGTGTAACCAACCGGTTATAAAGTGATGAAATAGGTAGGTATAGTGTTTTTTATTTTAAATTATTGTTATTTCATCAATAAAATATAGATGATAAATGATAAAGACGTTTAATTCATTTTTATTCTAAATTCAATTTAGATTTTAGTGTATAATGTAGTTAAAATATATATTTAACTCTAACCTCTTGTTTCTATAGGTACGTTGAACATGTTTACTTATGTTTTATTATTTTGTCTTAAACGCGTTCATTGTTTAAAGCAGACACAACATTTAATTTTAATAAAGGGTATTGACATTGGTTATAAATAGGTACCTTCAATGGTATAATCAATGGTATAGGCAGGTACCTCAAGTTTTCTAGAATATTAGTAGAATTTTAATTTATAATAATGAACATGTGAATATAATGTGATATTTGTTTAATCATTATATACCCACATTGTTTTTATTATATGGTTAACGACAAAAAGTGCACAGCTTTTTAAAAATATACTTTTCTAGAGTTATTTGTATAATTATGGTTACCAGGTGGCATTCAGTATTTTCTATTAAAAAAACATGGGTAATTATCGGTGTATAACAAATGCCTAAAGTAATGCATTGGGTTTGTCAATATATGTACTATTATTCTAATATATTTAAAAAAAAAAAACAATGAATGTTTTATGAAAAATTAAGAACGTGCCCATATTTTTTGGACCGTTTATTTTTATGCAATTATCTTCGTATTTGAGGTACCTATATAAAAGTATGTGTTGTTGATGAAACGAAAATATTGTGTCGAGAGTTTTTGTTTTAGTGAGTAAAAATATAATATATTACGAACGTACACCGGACTTGTCAAGATGAAATTGAACACATTACTTTTTATGTGTTTATTTTTTTCTGCTATAGTTGCCATTAAGGTAAATATTAATACTTCGACATTGTTTCTATGAAAATATAGACTTAAATATTATTATACGTCTATAGTAGGTACATATTGTAAATTACCTTCATACAATATTTTAAATATAGGGATATAGGTTCACGTATAGAGTAGTATACCATATTATTATATTACCTACTTAAATACTTAATATGCCTACGTTATCCACTTATATTCATTTGACTTTAAATATTATACCTAATTTGTTTATATATAACTATATAAAAAAAAAAATCTTTTTAGAATACGTAAGTTAATTTTATATGTATATTATAATTTATTTAAGTATATCGTACATCGTGTATGTTAGGGGTACGACTCGTTTGCGCACATTTACCTTTTTAGTTAATTATTTGATGTATGTGTGGATGAGCAGTGTTAAACTGACTGTTATAATGTTTGTGATAACTTTCTGCGCCATTAGTAGTCTTAGGATTATTAATAGGTTCTCAAGCACATAATGTTGGAGGAAAACTGCTGCCCGACATTATATTATTTTCTAAAATATAATCGGAAAATATAGTACAAGTACTAGTGGTCGGTGCTATCGACATAAGATCACAATAAAATCCATCAGAAACTTCTTCAGGGGGTAAATAACTCAATCCAAAAAAATATGCTTTCTGGTGAAAGATTGTTAATAATAATTTGTGTACTGTTTGACTAGGTACTGATAATTTGTACCGATAATCAATTACATTAGGTAAGTCCAAATTTAAAAGTATAAAATATAATACCTGTGTTACATAGAGTTCGTGTTGTGCGCAAACGAGTCGTCCGTTATCAGGTTAATGACGGTATTCTTTGTGCGCAATCGACTATCGAGTCATCGATATCTAGGTAAAAAATTTGGATTGTGCGCAAACGAGTTGCACCGGTATGTTAGTATGTTACTGTGAATGTCTGAAGTTGCTAAATGCTGACAGTCACCGATGAATATCATCGTTCGACGTTCATCAAAATCAATAGTGAGTGTTAACTCTAAATTCAGGGTGCTATATAATTGTAAATGCCACACAGAACTGTTATAGGAACTAGGGGGGGATTATATTAATGAAAAAAAAAATTAATATATAATAATACTATTTTCATTAATATATTAAGATTTGATGGATAAAACGTTAATATAAAACTCATGAGGGTTAATCAGTAATAAATAGTCCACCACAGAGTATACGTACATCTATAAAATGTTTTTTGATGTGACCCATTGGCCAAAAAAAGATCGTAAGCAATCCAATTATCCCTAATGTGTATTATGTACCTATGTTATGCTAATCGTCTATCAATTATAGGAATATGTAATAATTTATAACAAATTATAGGTATAATAACTATTAAGTCATAATGAGAATCAAAATGGTTTTAATTTTTTTTCACTAAATACTTCATAATTTAAAAACATTAAATTGATGGTATTTCAAAATAATAATAAGAGTTAAACAAAAAAAAAAACAAGGGGTGCTAAATTAGAACTTGGGATGGTAAAATACTTTTTTCTAATGTTTTTAACATGATAATTTTTATTAAATAAAATAAATTAATAATAAAAATATATCCAATAATAATAACTTAACGATTAAATTAAACATCTCGTAGTAGGTAACTATTTCATCTATTATTATCTATAGTTTATGTATTATTATATGTGCACATAGCTAGGTACATAAGTATGTCAACATTAACCAAAACTGTGTTGGGTATGTTAAAATTGACTAAAATCATGATGTAAATTTCGATATTCACTATAGTACAGTATAGTAAATTTTTGAATTTGTCAACATTTGCTAATTTATGATGTATTAATGTGTCTAGTAAACTAGGATGTGTAGTCTACACACATTGGACGGTGGTCAGCATTCATCGACATGCATGGCATTTAAATATGTAAAAATATTTTGTTATACTGATTAGTTATATATTTAATCAAACCACAAGCTACTTTAATGGTTTTATGTTAATCATCAAATGTTGGACTTTCGAATACCTACCAACTAAATATAATAATGGTACTATAAAAGCTAGGTATTTACCAACTTATAAATATTAAAATAAATAATACTAAAAATTAAACGTGGTAATTTTTTCGTTTTATTTATCACTTTACAATTTATATTGGATTTTAGGTCCTCGTTATAATAATGATTTAATAAAAAATGAATGTTAATGATAATTTAAAATACTATTGATATGATTGTAATTTTTTGGCTGTAGTATTAAATTGTCATATAGCTGTGTTTTTTTATAAACAAAACAAACAGTACGTATAGTAGCATTATAAAAGATTTACAAATTTTAATAAAAATCGTTAGTAATCAATTAGTAATTATAATAAGTACCTATGATAGAGAGTAATGGCAACACTACAACTTAGACAAAAAACTATCGTTTTCACATTTAACTATGTATTACGTATTATGATTCAAAGTGGCAACGTATAAATATATAACATACTTGGTAGGTAAGCAGCTATATAAGTATATTGGTTAAATATAATATCTTTCGATCTTGTGTACTCTAGTTACCCAGCGATGGTCCGTAAAATGAGATTAAAAAGAGCTGTGTACTATACTTTACTATGTTTTTATTTTGTAGCTTATAGATATTATACCTAGTTTAATAGTTTTTTAGTCGGTAAATTAGGTACCGGGGAACAGTCCTATTTTGTAGTGAACCCCTACACAAAGTGTAGCCCGAAATTGGAAGTGTGCTCTTCGGATTTAAGAAGTGTGTACCGGGTGAATAGAAACACGTTTGAACTTAGAATTATCATAAAAACTTTTCTATTTGGGCTTCATAGTTGATCGGTGCATAAAAGTACTGGTCTTGCTGAGTACTTTAAATCTGTTATTTCAATATATAGGTACTTGTTTAAAATAAATAATTTTATATATTTTCTTAAGTGCTCTATTTCTATTGAACCGACAGTTGGTGTCAACACGTTGGAGTTGCTCCAGTGTGACTGGAATCAAAAAAAAAAAAATGCAAATTATTTTGTTAAAAATGTATAATATTTTTAATATTTATACCTGAGGTCTAAGATTTAAAAATAGAACATAAGATACTATATCAATTTCTTACAAAACTTATTAAAAAAGATTAAGTTTAGTGCAGTTCCACAAATATTTTTTATGAACTTCAAAATTGGATAGGTATATTCAAGTGTAAAATAAAGATTTTAGTTGTAATTCAAACATTTTTGAATTATCTTT
This sequence comes from Nasonovia ribisnigri, assembly GCA_027563435.1. Classification (NCBI taxonomy): domain Eukaryota; kingdom Metazoa; phylum Arthropoda; class Insecta; order Hemiptera; family Aphididae; genus Nasonovia; species Nasonovia ribisnigri. Next base: position 132,605 of record JANEHU010000372.1, on the reverse strand, counting down.
TGTATAGGATCTTCCTTTCAAATATAGCTATTTTTGTCCATTAACCAACCATCTACCTAATTAGAAAACTGACCGCTACGCTTGCCAATTATTATTTTATTTATTTCTTATTTTGATAAAAAAAACAACTTATTTGCTATAAAAACAGTAAATTAAATTTATTATTACAATTTAGCGGTTTTTGATCGGATTATTAATTATAACATATATAAGTCAAGCATGACTGAATTATGAAATTGCAATATACTTCAAAGTTATGAACTCTTATTAAATGTATTTAAACTTAGGTAATGTAAACTTATCGTACATTACAGTACGCAACACATTCCGCTATATAACTGGTGAACATAATATAGTTCAATATTAAACATGTATAATGTGTCTATATTATATAGCTATATGCCTATATTTATTTTACCCAATTACCAACCGTAGGTAGTTTAGAGTGCATAGAAATTATTTCAACGTGTTTTTGTGAACAATTTTCATTTTATCGATACCTATGACGATCTAACGAAATACTGTTTAGAAAGCTCTTATATATAGAGTAGAAATGTAGAATATATAATTTTTATAAGTGTTTCGATTGATTATCGATTGTGGTTAATATGATGCCCATTGAATTCTCTTATAAACACAGTTTTTTTATTTTTTACATGGCTATGGTGAATCAGTTCAATATTTATACTATTTTAAATATTATGTAGTTCAACATTATAATTTACCTGCATAAGTTTGAGGGTTAAACAAATTAAGCTTCTTGTTTTAAGAACAAAAAATAAAATATTTAGTTGGGTGACTAAATAACTTCTTTATTCATACTTTAAACAAATCAGACCTATCGAATTCAAAAACATATAACTTAAAAAATTATAATAAAACAATAATGAAATCAACGTTAAACGGAATCAATAAATTAGGTAGGTCTTAATAAAATGTCATGTTTAGACATATTTATCTAGGAGTCTTGATGTACCTAGGTAAATTTTTCGGTACTGGTAAATTCGCGAATAAAAACAGTACTACCCAGTATAGTTTACGTACACAGTTGTAAATAAATTGCAATACACTCCAAATTTAATGAAAAATAATATTTCTGTGCAATCAGTTATCAATTTATTATCAAAACATTTTGTTTTGGTAAATATTTCATATTTAAAAAACATAAAATTGATAGTATTTCACTATAATAATGATAGACCTAGAAAAACAAGGGTTGCTAAATTAGAACTTGAGGGTGCTAATGGTCCTTTTACACCCCTCTTAGGTTTGGGAGACGCGCAATCCATATATTAATATGCCTATGCCACCCATGATTATTAAAGGTAGGTATAGGCGTACAGAAACAGAGTTTTTTTTATTACTAGCCGTTGAACGAAATTTTAATACCTACCTAGATATATAGGCATGTGTTATAACTTATAAACTAGCAAATATAATATTATTTATGTTCTTTATTATTTTTGGTGAGAATTTGCGTTATCTATACGACTTACGTTACCTGTGTTTTATAATAGACCTATGTACTAATATTTATAGTTATCTTTGCATGATAAAAATAAACTTTACTATAAAGATTTGAGAGAAGCCTTTATACTTACAGTTCTTAAATGGTTATTAATTATTATTATATTGTTATATTTATACAAGTAAAAACGTAGTGTTATGATACCTATGTCTATCTATAACTATGTCAGAAATTCAGAATAGGGTTTAGGCAATATAATATTGAGAAAAAAACTGTAAGTTAGCTGATACCCCAAACGGCCCAAACCTTCTCATGAGTCAGACAATTAGGTATATAACTATTATATTATATAATAGATTTATATTATAATATGTATACACTGGAATGGGCAAAATACTTAAGAATGAATATTTCCGATACTATATACTAGATAAGTGGGCACTCACAATTTCAGTATTTCACTAATTGAATACCAGAATCTCGATACTCGAACCATTAAAAATTGATTAATAAATGCAATCAATCAGATGATGAATATTTTTGAAATGTATTTTTTTTTAGTGTAGGTATATATAAAGATGTTTTATTTAAACAGTCAAAATATAATAAAAATCAGTTCACAAGGTATCTAAATTTAATGGTTGTATAAGTAACTTTTACAATATTGAATCCATACAATATTTCAGTTAATGTTAATGATTTGCGGAAAAAGCCAGTACCTACCTAACTGCTAACTCATAAGTATCCCATACCTCATAAGGTATTCACAACAAACAATTAGCTTATAATTTTTTGTATAAAATAATAATAATTTAATAAAAACACAGTCTTAAAAATTATTTTTTGAAATACTTTCATCTGCCGCATAATAATTAAGGTAAGTATATATAACTATATAAGTACCCGCACTATTTTTTATTTTGTATATTTATTATTTTATAATTTTAAGAGCATATAAGTAGGTTCTTTTTAGTTTAATTAGGTGCTTTAATACTTTATAATTGCATAATGTATAGATATTTTTAAGACCTGTAACTATATGTAAGTGTGGACTCTGTATAGCTTTATAAATGTCACTCCCGGGGTAAAAAGTAAGTTAGCCACAATCTATTTACCTACCTATCTTTGAATAATATTTAATTATGTACCTATTGTACATACATTATGCTCATGTACACTAGTATCGTACATTCGTACCTAATCGTACATGGCCGTGTACACAATCACTAATCGGTAATCAATCGCCATATTTATGATTTATAGGCAAACGGCTACAACGACGAAGAGTATGAATATTCGGTGGAGAATGAAGACAGCATAGAGGAACAGAACGACCAAGAAGAAGTCGGCATACATCCGCAGGAACCTCAAACAGCCGATTTTCAGTACAAACCCAGCAAACGGGTGGAAGAGATGGAGTACAACATGCCGGATAGCGACAAGGCGTTCGTCGAGGTCGGCAAGGTGAAGGATACCCTGGCCGACACGTACGCGAGCGCGATGGCTACGGATGCGGCCGTGGCCGGATTCGACAATGCAAATCACGAATGGCAGCTGATGCTCACAGGACCGGAAGCGTCCAGGCTGATCGGAACGTTAGGCCAGAACTTTAACACGATTGTCACGTCCGCCGACGGCGCGGACATGATCAACATGTTGGCCACCACCCTGCACGTACTGTTAACCAAGGCCGGCGAGGAGAAGATGAGTTCTGGGCTCAGCGACATCATGTCGATGACGTACTCGCTGTTCACGTCACCCAGTATGCCCGACATCGTTAACAAGACCGGTAGGCTGGTCATCAATGCCGCGAACAAACCCGGTGCCCCGCTGTTCACCAAGACGTACTGGAACGAGATTAGGAAACTCATGGGCGAGAAGAACCTCTGTGTAAAACTGAAAAAGTATTTCAACAACTTGATGTCCATGATGAAGTCATTAAGCGGAATTATGAGAGGCGGCAAACGGTCGAACCGTAGACGTACCATCGCGTAGTAATAATATTACATACACCATTTATATACAATATTATAATAGGTACATAAGTACATTTACAAACGGTATATACTTACCTACATAATATCTAGTTTATATAAAAGTGTGGCATCGTAATTTTACACACAACACCACAGCGACCTATATATATATATATGGAATGTACTTTGTTATAACAATACAATTACTATTATAATAATTACCACTACTATTATTATAATTTAATATGAAAAAGTATAATATTATATAATAAACTAGCTGAATATCCCGGCTTCGCCCGTGTGCAGTTTTTTTTTCGTGCCAAATTCTACACAGTATATAGACACCTCGGTTTGGGTGTAGTGGGTGTACCTCAGTTTACAGCCAAATCGGCGTCACCGCGTCAGTGTACCTAGGTACTTACCTTTGTGAAATAATTCGACCTAGATGGGAAACCGTAAGTCACGGGTTGGATTTAGCACTTGGTATATTTTTTGACGTGGTTTAACTGGTTTAAGGTACTTGGTCCCCAAACTTTTCTGACATTTCAAAAATAATTGGTGAGATTTTCATCAAATTAAATTGAGTAGATTTTGAGTAAGTATATATAAGATACATATAAAAATTTGGTTTTAAGATATAGTATCTTCATTCGAGACCATATACGCGGCAGTTTGATGCATATATGCTTGTACCTGAACTGCGTGAGTAACCAATGGCAATCACTTGTAAAGAAAAAAAAGTCTCAATTTCCCAAATCTCAAGTACCTACTCAAGATCCCTGTTTGGCCACCTCTTTAAAATGCATATTTCGGTAAACCCCTTCGTATTCCTCATCTAGAGCATTATTAGAGGAACTACTATTCCAAATTGCAGGTTTGTACGTTTTGTAGTTTTTGAGATGTAGCGACTATATAGCGATGAGTGAGTGAGTGGTATTTGGATTTAATGATTTTTATGACTGTGGAATCAAGAGTATACAGTCATACACTCATACAGTTGTTAATATAATTATGTATATTAAACGCACATCTGCAGAGGCGTCATTTCAGTTTTTTTAACTACTAGTGTTAAAATATATGACAGTCATTATCATAGGCGTAAATATGGTTAAAAATTTGGGAGCTAGAAACATAAATTAACAAGTACCTATTAACATAACTAATTATACTTACGAAGTTAATTTAGGAAATACTTGAGGGTCTAAGCCCCCTAACCCCTCCCATTTACACCTAAGATCATAACCAGGCCATATATATTATAGGTATCTATATAGTATATACTTATATTTTTCTTATGTTTCATTAACTAATCACGTTTAACAAAATAAAACCAATTTTATAAAAAAAACCTTTTATTTACCTGCATATATAATAAAACAATAACATTAGTTATCACTCATCGGAAAAAATGTTTAAACTGCAAGATTAAAATAAAATTTCTTGTTTTGACGATTTAACGTTGAGGATTTATTAGGACTATTACTTCGTCTCCCGAGGTTGTAATTACTAATTACTAATTAGTATACAAACCATGAACTAAGATAATATTAACATGGTTATAGGTAGGACAAGCCGGATATGGAGGACTAGCCGGGTGTATAATGGTGTAATAGCAGTAGTGGTCGGGATCGCCTAGCAATTGCTGTCGGCTATGTAGTGCGTGTTGTGCAATTATGAGTATGTGTGTGGGTGTGTATACAATTAAACTTATAATACAAGTGGCAACGCGGTTTGTGGCAGGTAAGTTGCTATATAATGCACAAATTTAATAATAGTTAACGGTACAGAATATAAATCAAAAATACAGATGTATAAATGATAAATGATAATATATACGGCATTGCGGCCCTTCTGGCACGCCAAAATAATAATTATAAAATATCTACGGCCCTTTTGGCCAAACAGCTAAATACAGGTAATATATCAAAAAAATAATTTAGCCCTCATGGCTCAACAATATATAAAAAATTATACAAATATGACTTGGTCAGCACACGAATTTATCAATAATAATAATAAGAAAAATAACTCACAGTTTGTTCTGCTGGGGAGGGAGCCGCTGAACCTGTGTCTATATTATATAAATGATGCACAGTGGCGATTAGCACACATTGAAAAACAATATAATAACATAAAAGAGTATACCGATTTTCGCACACAAACACTACTAATAACTGGCGATTCGCGCTCACAATCTGATCGGTATAAAAAAGGGCAATTCATGCCTACAATATATGTAATTATAATATTATAAGAAAATGGCGACAATAATATAAACTCAGTGCGGCGATTCGCTTCCACGACAAATGTATAATAGAAATGCGACTGCACAATATATCATAATAATACAATTATCGTCCTAAGGCTAATATTATAATTTATAATACCAATATTTAAACGCACGATTAGCGCACATGGAAAAAATATGCAATTATAAAGGTGACGATTTTCGTCAGACGCAATGTATTCTAAAAAAAAACATTTTCAATTTGTGCCTATATAATGTTAAATGCGATATTTTGTTACGCGGCACTGGTACGCGTCAGTGTGTATGAGAGGGACTGACGCCAGAATTAAAGTATTATTGTGCTTTTAGGCCTAGCTAAATAAAATTATGCAAAATCGGCTCTTAGGCAGACGATAGCGCGTCGTTCGTAATATTATTGTATAATATGGCGATATGTTTCACAGTAGAAACAATAAATACAAATAATAAAAATAATATAAATACGGCGATAATGTGTTGTGTGTGTGTCTAGCTGTTCCTCCACGACCGATTCTATTTGACGTATATTAATTGTTTGCGGCGGCCACAGATCTGTTAGCTATATTTTTGTCCAATAAAAATTGGTTATATTTTAGTAATTGTTTTTAAAATGTTGTCAATCGAATTGTCAAACTAAATATTATATAGACTAATTAAATAGACCAGTTAGGTACACGAATTCACTGAAGCGACGCGAGCAACGCCTCTCCTTTCATAATTTCATATAATTTGGTTTGAATTTAAAACTTTTGTTATCTGCTAATTTTGTTGTGGTAAAATTATTAACTTTATTAGTTAATAATTTACCCTAAATATTTTAGAAATTTATTATTTCCATATTTTTTTTACATATTTAGTGATATTAAAGGTAATATAGCGCATATTTATGCAATTTTAAGTGCTATAAACTCCCAACCCTGTTTATCACCAATCGAATAGTGAAACAAAAAATATAAAATGAAAATACTTTGCCTGCCCCCTGACAAATTCCTGCGGACGCCCTTAGGAATCCCGATCGTATACATAGAAATAACTCATTGAACACTATAATAATGTTATCTATAATATTATAGCATTAAGCTTATAAATTATAATATTTTATATACCTACAATCCAGAAATCCTTGTTCTGATAAAATAGTAAAATTATAAAATAAATGTATTCAATAACTTTTGTATTATTTGACTTTTACCTACATGATGAGAACCTAATGTAATGACCTAGATTGTGGAGAGTCCCCTGAACCAACACCAGGTGGCTCTTGCGGTTTTTGCAGCACTGTACATATTATGATAAAATATTACCATATATTCAGCTTCAATGTTTGATTTCAAAGCATTTTATTGTATCAAACGATTAGAAATTGATAAAATATAAATAAATGGTCAATCATAAATGACACAAAATCAAGCATTTCTTATAACATAATATTTTTTTTCATGTATCATTCAATCATTGTGTATTTGTTACATCATATATGAACAATGGGACTACATGTAGGTACTAATTAATTAGTAAGACTAATGCCTTGTCAATAATTACTACACCAACAAAATAGTTTCGAGATTCCCAAAGGTGTCGAGGGAATTTTTCAGAAGGGCGGCAAAGTATTTTCAATTTACATTTTTTGTTTCACTATTCGATTGATGATAAACAGGGTTGGGAGTTTATAGCACTTCAAATCGCATAAGTATACGGGATATTACCTTAAATATCACTAAACATGCGCTAAAAGTATGCAAAATAAAAAAATGGAAATTTATTAGCTACCTAATAATTTTACAATAACAAAATTAGTACCTAGATTAGAAAAGTTTTAAATTTGAACCAAATAGGTAATATGAAATTATGAACAGCGAGGCGTTGCTCATGTCTAGGGCCCGGAATTTTATGCATTTGCATATTTCTATCTATTTATCTAAAAAGTAGCTATGTAAGATACAAATTTGAATCTTTACCTAATGAGTTGATATGCAAAATTAAATTTGGCATATTTTTGCATATTTGGACCATTTTAAATTATTGTGCATATTTCAGCAATTTTCTGAAATATAATGCATATATAGAAAAAAAATAGTATGAATTACTATTATTATGTGCAAGACTTACGTCAATTCAGTGTATCATGAAGTATAATTTGATATGGGCTATAATAAGATTTATAATACATTAATAAGATAAGATAAAGTTTATTACTACGATAAAACTTAGTAACGAAAAACTATAGTTTTTACTATAGTACCTATAGGTATTATAGGTATACCTAATGGACTAATGGTTTAGTTTTTATACGACAGTACTTCGCGATATTGTGTATTTTGATATTTTTACTTTCGTGTAATACAACGTACAAAAATATTGTAAATACATTTTTCTATTTAGTATAGATTATTTAATGAATTATATACATTTTAAAAGTAAATAAATTTATTAAACTTTCATTTTTGTTTGCATATTTTCGCATATTTTTGCATATTTAAAGTGCATATTTTAATGATATTCAGTGCATAAATGCATGCATATTTCGTACGTTTTTTGTGCATATAATTCCGGGCCCTACTCATGTCGCATCAGTGAGTCCGCGAAACCGGTCTATTTAATTAGTTTATATAATATTTACTTTACCAATTCGATTCAAAAAATTCTAAAAACTTGTTTACTAAAATATAATTTCCTATATGATTCATTTTGTGCTTGCTTTAACCAAAGTAAGTCTTATAAGCGGCGTCCACTGTATCTGCTCAATAACATGATATATTAAGCTTTAAGCAGTTTATGAGTGTTGTGGTTTTGTCTATTTCTCAAAATCAACTAATCCTTATAATGAGTGATATGATACATTGACTTAATTTCACAAATATCTGAAAAATTGTGTTCAGAATATGGAAATCGATATCATTAATTTTCAGTCTTTTATAACTGTAAAAAATACTTTTTACTAGTATTTAAACTACAGGTATGTATTACAGTTATTTCACAAAGTATTTAAATACTCAGTGAAAAATTAATTTGGACTGCAAATACAAATACGTTGAAAAAAAGTTTTTATAGATACTTTCAAACAAATTAAAATTTTTTATAAAATGTTTCTTTACCTTAAAAATTAACTGAACCTGTTTACATGTTTTATGTTAATTTTATGTAGCATTTTACACCGTTTCATTTGGTGGATCTTTGAAATACTCATCTGTTTTCTTTGTCGAAGTACCTACCTATTTGAATTTTCAGTCTATTATGATTTATGATTCATGGTAAACAAAATGAATTATTATACATTATATTTTCCACTCGTATTTTTCTTTTACGTGATAAAAATTAAAATGGAAAATATATAAGCTACTAAGATATTCTGAGATACTTTGGGAAAGTTTATTGGTTTGTCTTGTCTTCGTTGCGAATTTTAAGTTTAGGTACGGATAGGGTATGCATGAGCTTATAAATATGAAATAATATTATGGTGTCTAAGGCTCATAAACTAGTCAGGTACCGAATATATACGTGAATGGGTCTGTGACCCATCTACCCTAGACACTACAGCGTATACATTTTACTACTTTGTTTCTTTTCTCCCTCACTTTATATCGTACCCCTGACTTCTCTCTCTAAGCGCTGTCCATTAGTTTAGGTATAGCCGCAGTGTTCGGAACGTTCACTAAAAAAATGAACTCGTTCACGTTCACGTTCAGTCGTTAAAAAAGGAACTCGTTCAAGTTCACGTTCGTGTTTTTTTAAACGAACGCGTTCACGTTCACGTTCTTTTAAAAAACGAACGCGTTCATTGGGTCACGTTCATTTAATTTTTTTTTTTATGAATCGTTAGCCTGCAGTCAATATAAAAATTAAAAACCCATAAACGTATATCTATTATACCATAATAGATATACACTTTACCTATTCATGATAAACCGATTAGGTTTATTACAAATTCATGGAAATCATAACATTATTGACTATTGTTGTATTTCTAGCCGGGGACACTGGAATTTCACGTATTTAATTTATATATTTTGCAATTAAACAAATATTGTAGGAATTATAATGGGAAAAATGAAAATATTATTATTATAATATAATTAATTATTTTATACATAATATAATATTTATTAAATGGTAAATAAATTGAACGTCTTAAAATTGATCAAATTCATTAAAAATATAAACGTCGTTCACGTTCACGTTCTATTAGCAAAAAACGAGTGACGTTCACGTATCGTTCACTACATATGAACGTGAACGCGTGAACGTGCGTTCATGAACGACGTTCTTTCCAAACACTGGGTATAGGTCTATGTTGTCCACAACACTGGCTGTCATTTTAAAAGTATATTTTTAATTTTATTTATTCCGTTTTATAAATAAAAATAAATAAATAAATTGCTATGGATATTAATAAATAACTTTAGGCTGAAAATAGTGTTATGGTTGTAAAAAGTCACATATCGCAATTTCGTTCCACAATTTTTCGAGGTTGTACTCTCTGTAGAGAATTTTCATTATAATATTTTTTTTTAAATTTATCAATTTAAAGTATCAACCTTTATTGAATCCTGCAACTCAAATAAAGTATAGGTACAATTATTATTTTTCTGCTTACCGTATTTTTTTTAATAAAAATAAAGGGCCTCATATTTTTCTTCTAAAATGCACAGTTTAAATTGTTTAATATATTCATGTAAGGGGGTTGGATACTAGTGTTGGATACTAGTGGCTAAGGGTGAGATGAAACAAAAAAGCTTGAGAAAAGGAGAACCACTTGTCTAGATAAATCTATAATAGTAGCTATAGGAACCTATTTTATTATTAAAAATGGATAACATTTTTGTGTTACCCACCTCAGCCCACTGTAGTCCTTCCTACTTCTATAATCCACTTCCAAGCAACTTCACAAGCTAAAGAAAAAATAGGTAGGTTGCATTATAATAATGACAAGAATGAAATATTTCCTATATTTTCAAACATGCTTACTATATCGGTCCACAAAAATAAGTCAATTTTTTTTTTGTTGAAAAAAAAACCAATAAAATAAATTTTACAACACAATAAAGTAATGTAATAAATTTAAGATAACATGCACAATGCATAGTATAGATAGATAATTAATATAAGATATAGAAGTTATTACACTCAAAGATAGGTAGATAATAGATATTATAAGTATATAGTTTACAAATAAGTTTCATAATAGTATAATTATATGATATTACATATCTAATAATAATTGTTTTAAATAATATTTTACAGGTGTATATAGATAAAAAGATTATAATAATATATACTTATTCAATAATACAATTAAACGTACCAGTAACATCGATGATGGGAATAATAAAATAACGCGTGAAACAAAATTTATTAATTATTAAAATAATAATTTATTAATACCAATCAACTGAAAGAAAATTGTGTATATGATGGTTATATATTCATGACTTATACCGTGATGTTATTAAAATAGATTTTAGTCTATAAAAGTTTCTTTAAAAAACAATAGGATCTACCCCATGTATCAACAACTTTATTTTCCTAAGAGAACTAATAAACTAATGTATCAACATTTTTCCATTTATAACTTTATAACTTTTTTTTGTAAAATTTAATTGACACGCGTATAAGTATGTATAATTAGGTTATTTAATTACTTGACTATGGCATAAGATGTGAATAAATATTTTTAAATATATTACTATTTAACGTTTTTATTAATGATTAAAATATAGAAAAGAATTATAAAATAGATGCTAACAAGTATAAAAGATTTTAATAAAGTTTTTAAAGTGTAACAGTGTAACAAAGCAACTTTGCTGCGGGAGACAACTATTACTAGTAATTAATATAAATAATACAAGGGAAAAAATATTTAAATCATATTTAACTTTAATCTTACACTAACATTTTGAAATAAGAGGGTAATAAGGACACAACTCTCTCTCTTTATATACTAGTATTAAAACTAAATAAAACAACAGTACAAATAATTTAAGAAATAATAATACATGGTATTGAAATATGTGTAACCTATTGTCTATTTAAATTGATAGTTATTAAAACCATATAAATGAAGATATGTTTATGAATATATTTTATCAAGGAATGTAGTTATATTCAATACTTATCCTTAAAAGTTATAATATTTCATCAAATATAACAAAAATGTGTAATAATATATCTAGATGAAATAGCTTAAGAAAAAAGACGTAAAAGTAAATAATTAAACTTAATGGAATTTAGGTACAACAAAACAAAAATAAATAAATTTAGTCTAGTTTATTATCACTTTTATTATAAAGAAAAATTACACTAACAATTTTTAATTGAATTAAATATTATTTATACAAAATAACAATGTTTTTAACCATATCATAACTGTGTTATAACAATCGCTCATACCAATAACCCAAAAATCAATAATTAATGAACTAAGAATTAATTTTAATAACAATGCACATAAAGCACAATGTGGTAATATTTTGAGCTATGACAAAATTATAAAATAAGTATTGCACTTTTCTAAGGTAATAGTTATGATAATATGCAAGTGCACTTTCATTATGAAGTCTAATGTAAATAATACATATTATACTAGATGTATTATTTTAGTAATAAAATACATAAAAATGTTATATAATATAAATATGCGAAAAAAATATTTCAATTGTTTTTAATAATATATCATTAACAATTTGGTGTATAATTATGTATTATATTATGTAGAGAATAGGCAACAATTAATATTACTTTTATTTTTCTCACAAATTATAATTAATTTTATATCACGCTATGAAATAATGGTTTGATATTTGCTTCAAGAATCAACAATAATAAATATTAAATTTATAAATATCATTAATAAAAATAATAATTATGTTTTGGTTAAATATTTTAATATCTTCAAAACTTATAAGTTTACATAAATGTTGACAAGTTTAATGAGAATTACCAAGTTATTTTGGATCTTCCTAAATATTATTGCTGTATTTAATCCTAGTAATAGTATTAATATTAATGATGATAAAACTAAAAAAAATTTAACAGTAAATGAAAATTTAATTGTTGGACCACATAACACAGCTATTTATCTCTGTAACCAAATTTGCTGCCAGCCTTTTATTCTTAAATAATATTAACAATAGTAAAAAAAAGCTAAAAATTATTAAACTAACTAATGTTATATTAATCATTAAGACATAAAAATGTATGTAAAATATTTATAACTATAATAATACATAACAATAATTCACGATAAATAAATTATATATTTTTTTTATAAATACAATTTAAAGAATTATTAAATTAAAAAAAAAGTTATATTTCTGATAGCTGTAGCAATAAATCAAAACAAATAGCCGTAGTAGTATAATAGCTGTTGTCCTAGCCATATTTTGCATATCAAATTACTTGAGCAGTTCATGTGCTCGTTGGTTCGCCACTGAAATTCTTGTTTCATTAGATCCAGCCTAAACAAATAAGAATTGTAAAAGATTAATAAAATATTAAATATTATGTATAATTTATGTGATATTAATGTATATATATTTATATATGATTAAAAGTATATTTAGATAATCCTATTTTATTAGTTTGGAAAATGTTGAAGAAAAATATTTGAAAATCATATCATACAGGTACACCAGTATATTAATAGTTAAAAGTACTAGAAATAGTTTTTATAAAGTATTGACATTTAATATTACTCAAATTAATTTCAAACTAGAAATTTTGATTTTGAATTAATTAAATTAAATCTTAATCATGAACAATGAACATATACAAATATTTGAACATATCAAACTTAAACTTAAAACAATAAAAACCAAAAAGTACCTTCATGTTTATTCGTGAAACTTGTCTATTCTGATTTTCCAATTCACTTCCCATATCCAGTGCCATGTTACGAAGATTTCCAATCATAGTATTAACTTGACCCATATTTTCTTCCATTTCATTTTCTCGTGCATCATTTGTAATTCTATTTATGATAGTAACATAAAAAATAAAAATAGAAAATATTTTAAAAAATACATCTTAGTAATATCCACAATCATTGATCTAAAAAATAAATAACATCAGAATAAATGGTATTTATAAATTAAAGAAACAACTTATAACTATAAAAGATACGTTGTATTGGTTTTTTTAAATTTTGAACAAAAAACATATATAATAAAAATCTTCAAGGAATCTTGTATGACCAGTATAGCTTAATCAGAGTATAATTGTGCTAGTAGGTAGCTTATAATTTTAACTATTATTATGAAAGTACCTACTTTGCTATATAACCTCCTTGGGCACCCATTCCATTACGTTCATCCATTACACGCTGTGGTTGGTTATTAACCACTTTGCCATCATCATTACCTCGCCACGTACCTTCATCTTCTTTAAATGAAGCTGACCTTTTAAGTACACATTGGTATTATTTAACAAATAAAAGTTCATATTATACATAAAATGAAATATGAAATGTAATTTTTGACATACTTGTTACAAGGCAGCACACAAATTCCACAACATTTTTCCATGCCAGTAAGGTTCTTTTCTGCCTCTTTCATGTCAGCATTAATCTGATCCATGCCTTCTTCAATCCTGTCCAATTGTTCTATGATTTTTGAAATATTCACACACACATACACACACGCATAACACACACACAAATAAAAAAATATATTAGACAATAATAATAATATTTAATTTGAATAATAGAGTTGTACAAAAGTGTATATATTATTGTTTTTGTGTGTAGTGATTTTTCCTAAAAATGTGATAGTTAAACTCTGAACTAAACGCGCAATGCTTACATAAATAAAATATTAAAAAATTATCAAAAGTTTAAATTATTATAATTTATGAATAAATAATAATCGGTTAGTAAAAATACAATGTTCATATCAAAGAACATTACCGGCAGTATCACATTATTAGATAATTATTATATTGTTTTAATTTTGCATTAAAAATTTTCCTCAGATTCGCATTTGTATTTAGTAAATATATTTTTTGTTTTGTACAAATTATGTTGTTGTTTCGTTAATTTTTGACATCAATAGGTTATAATTGTAGTTCAGTGGCGTATGCAGATGTTTAATTTAATAAAAGTTATTGAACTAATTAATTACCTTTAAACAATTTTTGTTAACTTTTTTTTTTTTCTAACAGAAACATAATATTTAAAGAACTGTTTTTCAGTTATAATATAATTTGCAAATCTAAATATTTTAGATATAATATTAATTCTAAATTATTTTTAATAACTTTCAAAACATGCCCTTATAATAGGTCCCAATACGCCACTGAAAACTTCAAATTAAAGCTATTATACATGTAATTCTCAATAAAGTAATGAAATTTAGTTCTGAAATTTAAATTGCTTCAAATGTTCTATTAGGCATTGAAATTTATTAAATTTATTAAAATGTATCATAAATCAAAATTGTTTATTATTTTCATTCCATCGACTATACTTAATTATTAATAAAGTTATAAGTATGGATAAAGTATAAATTATGAACATTTTTAGAATATTAAAATCCAACTCGATACCATTTATCGCGTCTCAGATTTTAGCATTACTATTATTGTTTTTATACTTTGTTTGTTAATTCGTTTTTTTTTATTTCATAGCTCTTACCCCCTTGTTCATCCAACATCACTAGAGATTTCATCCCGACTTCATGGCTCTACACAAAAAAAAAAACAACAACAACAATAATCACCGACAACAAAGCCTTTGTCGTTATGATCAAGATAGTGTGTCGATGTATATTTTATATTTATTGTCTTCTATATATATAAATATATATATATATAAAATATGTATAAATATTAAATGTATTTTTAACGTCTACAGGGATTTTTATCTATCTATTATTTTTATAATATTATGTCTAAGACGATTGAATTAAAATGATATACAATACGGATTAGGTAATTTAAATATAACAGGACAAATAATAATCAACATTCAATAGTTAAGGTTTTATAAATAAACAAAAATAATTATGCCGAATTCATACAACAACAAATCAACAATAACAACAACACAACAACTTAATTACTACTATAATATGCTATGCAAAACGAGGAAAAACGTTAAATATTTGAGTAAAATTTAAGTCTTAAGGAAAGAAATATACAGAGGTAAAACAATGCAAATAATTGTTTGTAGTTCATACTTCTACAAACAGTTACATTCATATTTTAGATTTATTCTATTATTTATACATCCCCAAATAATATTTTTATTTTTTAAGTTAAATACCTATACTATCATAATATTATTCGTCTCTAGGATATATTCTATAAACTATAACATCACAATTACACAGTTTATGCAGAATCAAATAAAAAGCAATTTAATAAAATAAACTTAGGCAATATAAGTCTTACCGCCTTGTATGTGCAAATTTTCTACGGTTTTTGTGCCAACATCTACACTCTACAAATAAAATATAAAAATCAAAATAAACATTGATGCTAAGTACATATTGTGGAATAAAATATACAAAATTAATAATAGTGTATAAAAGCAAAATAATTAAATAATATAAAAAATGTTATTATAGCAACAAATAAATAACAATTTTTAAATTAATATTGTCTATTACCATCTATAATTATTAATCAGCAAATATATTACTTTATTAACTATTAAAATACATAAATTATTTTGTATATAATTAAAATCAAGCTTGAAAGACATAATCATAAAAGGTATCTTTAGTTAAGCATATACACATTGTATTGAACTATACAATAAATCACTGATCAGTGCCTTTGCTTTTATAACAGAGTAAAAAAAAAGCCCATGAATGCAACATTTTTCCTTCCATCTTTTCATATATTATTCATAGTGTTATTACTTTATTAGTGTTTGTGTAATGATGTTGTGATCGATGATATACATTATATTAACAGTTATAAATATATTGGTTATGTAATTTGATTAATATCTGTGAATTTGTGATTTTAGTGCTTAGTGAAACACGGTCGGTGGATAGATAAAAATTACCACCGCCGGTAATGCTCATAATTCTTTATCATCATTAAGTTTATTTTTAATAACTTAAAAATAAAAACAAGTTGACACACAATGTGAGTAGCGCGCGTGCACTTTGGAGTGAACCATTTTAATATAATATGTATGTGTACATTGTATATTTGGGTGTATGGGTGTTTGTGTATGTATATATGTATGTGTGTATATGAGATAGTGTCCTTTAAAAGTAGACAAGATCCCGTAGTAACGGCAACGGCAGCAGCAACAAGAACATCAACTCACCTCCCTGGTCATCGAGTGCAACTAATGTCCTTATTCCAGCCTCCTTGCTCTATGATTGTAGTATTTGAAAGTAGAAGAGTGGTAGTAGTGATGGTGGTGGTAGGTGGTGGTGATCGTGTGGTGTGCGTGTGACAGAAAAAAAACCAATAATAATAACATTATATGAGAGATAGTGTAACCTATTCATTTTTGTATACATCAATTCTGGTGTGTATTATTTTTAATAATATTTGAAATTTTAAAAGTATATTCTTATACTTTTTATTTGCTTGTGTATAATTAAACGTTTTTATTAGTTTATTTCTGTAAAATAATGTGTGTAAATTGGTTTTTACAGTATAATATCTGTATTCATAATTGCAAATTGATAGTTTGCCAAAATGGAAAGTAATACTTATTTTTCTTATAAATATACATAGAACAGTCTATAATGAACATTATAACTTTGATAAATATGTATTAAACCAATATTGTATTTTTGTGTACAGTTGCATCAGGAACAAAATATTACATTTTAAAATAGTTCAGTAGATACCAACTAAAATATTTTTTTTCATATCTTGAAAGTTGTAAGTAAATGTTTTTATTATTTTATTTATCTTTGTAACAATGTTTATTATAGGACACTGTATAAAGTATTTACATAAATTATGTTATACTATAAATAATATATATACAGGTTTCAGTCAAGTATCAATAACTCAGATTGCCAACAAAAAGTACAAGCCTAGTGATCACTTATTAGTCCTGTCAAGTGTTATACAATTAACAATTGCGGCTGAACAACGGCTGTCACTATATAAATAGCACAGTCACTTTATAAAAGCTGCTATTTTCTGCAATTTTTTTGGTATCTGTTATTTAGAAGTTTCATCATACATGGAAGATATTTTTAATTGTATTTCAATCAAAAAACACTTATTACAAATTATTTTTGAAAATAATAAATTAGTCATTGTAAATGCAATAATATATATTATATACTCGAATAACGTAATATGAAATTATTTAAATTATTATATTGGTCAATTCATAAAAAGTTTACAAAAATGTTTTTATGTTTTATATTTTATATATTTTATTTTTGTGGACTTCCAAGTTATTGAAACTCGACTGTATTATACTTGTTGAGAAATATATTATATTATGTTTGTTTCAACAAACAGTTGTAATATTATTTTACACTTTTTATATTAGTATGTATTTGTATGAGTTGGCATTTGTGAACTTGTATATTAATGAATATTATTGTTTTCTAAATAAGTAATTCACATGTGTTTGAAAATTGAAGAACGAATCTTATCAATTTTTAATTCGAGAATGTAACAAGCAAATAATGCACAAGACAAACACACACCGACATGCAGCAGCAGCAGCAGTAAGCAGCACCAGTAGCTTTATTATTTTACAAAAATATAATATATGTTATATTTTACACTCACACCTATAAACACAATTTTATTCATGATTATGTAAATATCGGATTTAATGAAAGAAAATATACGAGAACAATATTTACAATATTACCCTCGTAATTTAGTCAACACTCAACATGTTGTGTTCATTAATAAAATATTTCATTGCAGTACTATAAAATTCAAAAATAGTAAATATTTTTTTTAACAATATTTTTGCCTAAGTAAATTAAGCATAATAATTCAATATAAATATTTACACTTCTGAATTTTTTTAAGTAACCACATGTAAGAATTAAGAGTATAATAATGATTAATTCACAATATATATGTTAAGTAGGTAAATATAAAGGTTCATTAAATAATAAATATATTTTATCTACTAAATAGTCTTTAAATAATATCTTACCTCTTCACATAGAGCCAACATTCTTCTGGTACTTTCAAGTGACTATAGTTGTAAATTGCAAAAAAAAATATTTTATTTAAATAGGTATACATCTAATGATAATAGACTTAAGAATAAAGGTAAACATAACGCACTTCATCTGTTACTTCTCCAGCTTTCATTTGCAGCTCTTGAAGTTCAGTTTTTGGTACGGCTGGTTGTGGTGCTCCGCCATCTGGTGACATGGCTGCGTTTGATTTTGTTGGTGCAGGCATGGTTGAATTTTGAATGAGGTAGTACTTTTTGAGTTTTACTTAAGCTGTATAAAAATACAATATATTAAGTTATGATAGTTTTAATTTTAAATGCAGTATATGCTACATTAACTGTTCTTCATACATAAAAAGAATTAAGAATGTTTTATATTGAATATTCAAATAATTTCCCTAATTACTAAGTGATAATTTCAAATTGAGTATCTTATGATATTTTTACATAATGAAATGTATTGACAAATGTATAAATTACACCAATTAAATATTTTAATTACCGTCATTAAATTATTATTTGGTAAATAAACAATAAAGTAATTTAGTAATTAATGTTAATAAATCGGTAATGGAAACGTCATCGAATAAAATATTTAATCATTATACCGAGTTGTGACTAAGCCACTCGGCAATCAGAGCGGACGCACTGTCTTAAAACAAGAAGATTAAGAAATGCCTGGCTATCGTAGTATCGCTGATACCAGTTTTAGAAATTGTATGATAACGATATAATCCATTAACGAATGGTAATGATTTTCAATTAGTAAGTTTGTACGATGAAAACTTTAAAGGTTATTTCCATTTTACATGGTACGTGGTAAAATTTAAATGTCGTAATCGGGATGTAAAAAGGTTTACATATTTTATAAAAATCGATAAATTATAAGATTTAAGATAAAAGCTTACGCTTTATAATTTATAGTTGTAATTCTATATAGAATTATAGAAAGTTAGTATCTATCTGTATCCTACAATTTGTATTCTAGGTACGTATGTTTTTAATAATTAATAACATTCATTAACAAACCATACAAGAAAACCCAAGAGAAATAAAGACCTCCTTTTCAGATAAAATATACCATTGATTATTCATAGAACTTATATTATGTATAAATCAACGGTGTCACGTATAACATAATATTATAAGGATTGCTTACAGATAAATACCCACTAATAACTAATTTAATAAAAGTTTAAAAATACGAACAAATTGAACTATTTTAATACTTGAATTAATAATATTAAATATTTTTGTAGTCAAATGGAACAAAAATTTTATTTCACGTTTTAAGAATATGAATAGATCATATTCACTTGAAGAACGAAGGTTAAGTCGCAAAATCATACTATACAATTATACATATATATATTTGGTAAAAAAATCTGTGCCGAATTTTTATATTTGTATTCCCCCTCCCGAAAAATTACATTTGTTCTGGCTACATAATAATAATATGATGGTTGAAGGTTAACACTTGAATACATCGGTTCTGGTTAGTGCCAACAAATATTTCGTTGTTCTATTCGGTATATGAATAACGTTCCTTCCGAAGTAAACTATATACCTAATTCTAACTGTTTTTAAATACCTAATAGATAGCCATATTATAACCATCGTGATCCTGAAATCTGAATCCTGTTGGGCATATAAATATATAATCCATAGGTACCTATTATGTATCTATATAGAATATCGTAATAAATAATAACATAATATGTTAATATATTATATTAGAATACGTTTATACGTACAACTATATCATTATGAGTAAAGCAAACGTATTTGAAATGTTTAAAATTTAAATGATTAAATTATTAGGTATTTACTACCTTTATCGGGTTTTATCATTTTTACGTTGTAAATATTTATTTGAATACTTCGATTAATGACTTGAGTCTTGAGCAGTTGATCATAATAGGGATAGATAAAAATAGAATAATTTGTGTTAAATTTTAATTAAATAATACATTATTGTATAGATACCTTACTATACGAACTTTACTTGCCAAGAAAAGCTCGTATTTAAATATAGGTGGAGGGGGAGGGGTGAAATAAATAAAATAGCAAAAACATAGTTTCACTTAAAAATATAAAATTCTGGATTTGAGCTCTCGACGTACCAAAACCACATTGCTATAATTGGCGGGATCGATTCCGATCTCCTTATAGTCCCTTGTATGGCCGGTATGCCATAGCGAGGTGTACGGTGTACTTTAAGCGGCGGAGGGGGCGTCGTGAAACCTTGACCCATTACCGCCGCCGCACCCTTCTATGTTTGTAAGTACCTATATTGCACGATATTGTTGCATTATACATTGTCAAAGAAATAAAAACGGAAAATGCAGACGAAAACAAATCTAGAGACGTTCGCGATAAATACAGACGCCTATACTGCATAATTTAATGACTAAATACTAATGTGTAATGAGTAATGACTAATGCGATTGCAGCTTTATCGCCATCATTTCCGTATAATATGTATAGAAGACGGAGACAGTTCTACATTATAATACATGTATAGTAATAATATGTAAAGTAAACCATACAGTTTAACGAATAAACTTAACTGATAGCGAAGTTATAGAAAAATATTTAGATAACATTTTTTTAATAATTTTGGCCTCTGTGCAATAACAACAAATATTCCTTATGTCTATTCCTCAGATATTTATTATTTGTGTGGATACGATGTTACTATATGTTAGGTAAATACTAAGTTATAACTTGTAGGTACTTAGGTGTTAGGTATAGAAATAATATATAAATTTTATTAAAAATATCAATGCTGATGTCATTTATTGCGTACTTTCATTATCCTGAATTCATTTTTAAACAAATGACTAAACTACTAACGAATTATATATTATATAGGTACATATACCTATATTTATTTTAGTTTTAGTTTTACTACTTGTCGGCTCATAATTTTGTTCTAAGTTAAAATCGAGGTTCAAAATGACAACGTCTAAAAATGTCTTATAGTTGGTATATTATTGAGTTTTTCAAGCAAAACTTTACTTTTTTATTTACCAAACCATATCTATATAGGCATGTTTCATACTTGAGTATAGCAGCGAGGTAGTTAGATCAATAAAAAAGTAAAGTTTTGCTTGAAAAACTTAATAATATACCAACTAAGATATTTTTAGACGTAGTCATTTTGAACCTCGATTTTAATTTAGGACAAAATTATAAGCAGACGAGCAGTAAAACTAAAACTAGAAAAAAAAGGTATACCTAAAAAATATATAACTCGTTTAATCGTTTGTTAAAAATGAATTCAGGATAATAAAAGTATACAAGATATGACATCAGCATTGGTATTTTTAATAACATTTAAATATTATTCCAATACATACTAAACACTAAACAGACAATATAATATAGTATTTATTTTGTAAGTTATGTTAACATATTAGTATTATATCAATTTAATAGCTGATGTCTATATTAAATAAATCATGGATGAATGTTTTAACTTAACAGCTGTGCGGGGATGTTGACTATAAATCTGAATAAATTATGAGCATTGGTTGAGAAAAAATGAAATACGGATTATTTGAACGTATGTAACATTGTCCATGCACCCGGTACATCTTTATCGGATCTTTATTAATGGGAGTATTATAGCTTTATGAGTATTGGCGATATCGCCGATATCGGTATGTATATATATTATATACTATATATTACCAGTGGAAGTGTGATAATATAAGACTAATATTATTATAAGTCCAATGGCGCAATTATAGGGTTAAAATTCTAAGGGGGCAACAGTCCACTCAACAAAACTTTTTTCAAAATAAATCATAGGGGGCTTACACCTAAATTAATAAGGAATTTTTTAAAAAGTGGTAATGTAATAATGTATCAACATTATACTTGCTAGTTAACTGTTTTATATACGATACATCGCAAAATTCACAACAGTTTACACCAGGGTCTTCAATCCTTTTTAGGCAATAACCCCCTATTATTATTTTTAAATCTCATGGGCCGCATTCTCATCAAAAAAAGTTTATTAATTATTAAAAATGTATTAAAAATACATATACTAATATAGAGGGCCGTATTTAAGAGGGGGTTCAGGAGGGCAATAACCCACCCTGGCTTAAGTTAGGGGGTGACAATATTTTACGGCGATTATAAAAAAGTAAAATTATATTTTCGAATACACAATAAAAAATTATAAATTAGTAATAAATAAATTATACAATATTGGTTCCCGATCAACAAATGCAGAATATTTTTTTTGGCGAAGGGCTAAATTGTTTTTTTTAAATGATCTCTTTTTTGTATAAATACTAACTTGGATACCACAAATCCCTGTAATAATTACCTTGTGGATTGTTGCTTGTACCAGATAGGAGTATAGGACTATAGGAGGATGCTATAGAAATATTCTTTTTATTATTTTATAATACAATAGGTCAGTACCTATCTAAATATTTAACTCTGAAAAAGAGCATTGTCACATCGATTTAGCTATTATAAGAATAATCTATATTATATATTATTAGAATAATAAAATAGAAGGCCATTTTTTGTGAAATGTCCCTTATAGATAGCTTAATAAATAGTTTATAGGTAGTTTATTAAAATGGTTGCTATTGGTTACATTATGTTATAAAACTATTAAACTATTATAATATTAGTATTTAGTGGAAATGTGACATATACATTTTTTTTACAAATATAATTTACAAATGTTTAGCACAGGACGGACGGAACAGCCAGTAGTATAATATAATTATTATACAATTCAGTCTTCCATAAAAGTTCGTTACATATAATTTATAGTCATATCTAGTTAATCATATAAGACAATTATTTTTGATTTTTTTTGAATAATAAGTATTCTGTAAAAATACTGAAGTAAGAAAAATTGATTACAACCAAAGCGGGGATGACAAAATCTTAAATACGGCCCTGATAATATGCTGTGCTTATAATGTGTGACTCAAATAACGACAAGGCTGCAGGTTGAAGACCCCACTGGTTTACACTGTATAATGTATATAGACAATTTACGTAACGCTTGAATATCTGGGAATTTTTTTAAACGAGACGGCGCACGTAGCTCTAGAACAATTCGTTTAGTACCTATCTATGTGGCACATTCCGAAAAGTTATTTCACAGACGGGAAGAACAACAAAAGATACAACGAACATAATACGAAATTTCCATCCACGGATCGCCGCCTACGCGCGCCATATGTATACAATTAATAATAATGACGATGATAATATAATACAATAATAATATATCGTCTGCAGGTTACGACGATGATACAGGGCATACAGGGTGTACTCGGAAGACTCGAAATTTATAAACAAATATTAACACCGTAATAGATAATGCCAATCGTAAAAACCTATGATTGTATCTATAGTATCTACTGATAGTTGATACACCCAATGTACGGTACACAAAATAAACCATTGCCGTCATACCTATATTTTATGTTATACAGACTTGAGACAATTAACGATGCCGTACAATTGGATATAATTGACAGATGACAAAACTACAAAAGTATAGGTACATCGTATAATATGTTCATGATATAATATATTACAGTGTGTGTACGATGAGGCGACGGTATATTATTAGTGCTTGGCGCGTAATACAATTGGAAACACGAGAACGTAAAAAAAACAAACTAGAAAAGCAGAACGCCTAGCCCAAAATAATGCATTGTAATTACTAATTATTATTATTATGTTATATATTCGTCCCAGCACATAATACATGGATACACGATATGTTGACGCAGCAATATTTTGATGGTTTATGATTATGACAACATTAGACTGCAGATCGTGTTACGCACGGCGGCGCACCTGTACAACCTGTTTGGCAGATTTTCGAACGTTTCGATAATATTATTATACAATGTACAGCGTACATAGATAGCAAAAGGCTTTCAACAATTTTATAAAATGCTGAAACCAGTGATGGCCACGTCGTTTGCTTTACGTGGAACGCAAATTAAATATACATAATATATAACATTAATAATAATATTATGTAAATTGTGTTAGTTAAATAATACGACAAAAAAATAGACGAGATTTTCGGGCGAATCAATTATTTAAAATCTACGAAAAATATTATGTTTCCGCACGAATGTATTACCTACGACGACGACGTTATCTGTCGATCCGCTGCGACACCACCACCACTGCCGTCGAGTCGTGAAGAATGAGAATCCCTTCACGAATGAGTACGATAGGTACTAAAACACGGACCGCCGAAACGATCGAGTATTCGTATATCGTGTGCGAGAGATGCAAAGACGTTCACGTCCGGCGCGGTCTTGGTACAACGGAACACCACCTCGGTCGGTCGTCGCCCAATCGTACTGGCTAGTGGCTGGTGCCTCCCGCGCTAAGCTCATAAATCACGGGCGACCGTCTGGCGCGTGCGCCGCCTCTAACCGGCGTCGGCGGCGGCGTACAGCGTCGGTGGTTTATCGCCATGCGCCGCGGACGCGCATCAATATTCGGCCGCCGCCGTCGTTCAATATTATCCTAGTACATTCCCACGACCGTCGGGCGTAGAGCGTATTATATTATGGTAGAGCGTATAATATTATGGTAGAGCGTATGGCTGGCGGGACGGTGCGGCGGTATCGCCGTTGTCCTCCCCGCCGCAGACGACGATGCGCATTCCCGCATCCAGTGCCCTTGGCGATTAGGCTCAGATTGTACGATTAGTAATCGCACGATCGTACAATAATATTCGTGCGGGCGTACGATAATATTCGCGCGAGCGTACGATAATAATCGCGCGAGCGTACGATAATAATCGCGTGAGCGTACAATATTAAACGCGCTCGCATAAAATAGACAATGGTTGTTATGTGTGTGTGTGTGTCTCGACACTTCGGCTGCTGCGGATCTGCAGTCTGCACCGCGGTCTATGGCCTTGCATTTGCTATATAGAATATGGACATATAGTAGAACAATAAGCGCAACTAGGGACATTTTTCTGGGGGGATCTAAAATTGTATTAGCAGCACAATGCACAAACCCTGATAATTAATATTTTAAACTAGAATATGATTAAAAAACTGTAGGCTTAGCCCCCAAATCACCTCCTAATTGTGCCTGTGTATGCTGGTTTACTTGTACACGGTTATTATTTACTATACTACTATAGCATAAAAATAAGATCACTAGCTACTAGTAAAATCGAATTTAAATATACACATGACACATAGAAAGTTAGGGTTAGGTCAAGTTAAATACATAGGTAACGCTTTTCAGATTCTGAGCGGAGCGATGAATGTATTGATTTTACAATGATGTGTGTTTATATACTTATTTATTTTTATGTTTTTGTACACGATAAGTAATCGAAATAATGCTACGATTTTCTTCAAATTCATAAAAATTCTTCTTTTTAAATCTAAGATTTGAAAATGTAATACTAGATTCCTTATATTAAGTTAGTCTAATTTTATCAAAAAAAAATCTCTATGGGAAAGTCTAATTAAATTGTATGAACGTTTGAAGTTCAAATTTTTACAACATTGGATATTCACTCTATTTCTCACGTTGCGTTATTCTTATTTTGTTGTAATTCAAAAAAGAGTTAGTGTAATTATATGGACATTTCACTGAATGTTTATATTCTCATTTTCTATACACGATAACATTTTCATAATATTTTGACTTGTTTTGAACTATTTACGGACATATTCAGTTTCCAATTTTTTTTCTACAAATGTCAATAAAAATGTATTTGTTGTGTAAAAAAGCTTGAAAATTTAATACAAGGCTCCTGATGTATTGTTTCAATAGTAGTTGAAAAATATTAGAAATACATATAGGCACACATTATTTTTATAAGCATTTAATGTTCGAATTTTGTCAAAGTTAAAAATTTAAAACTTAATTCCACGTAAGTAGTTAATTTTGTTACCAAAAAATCTAAAAAATACACAAACACAGTTTTTTTTAAAATTTATTTTATGTTCAAATTTGGATGAAATAACGTATTAAATAACCAGGAATAACGATTTTAGTAATAACAATATAAATATAATATAAAATATCCACACATTGATTAACGTTTGGTGTTAAATTAAAGTTTATTAAATATTATTATGACATAAAAGTAAATTATTAAACTAGTATTTTATAATATTATATTTAGGTATGGTTATAGATATGTTAAAGAAGTGTTTCATAATTCAATGTAATGATTATATTATTTCATTATGTAAATCATAATAAAAAAGATGTGTTAAGTGGGTACGGGGCTTTTTTTTCTAGATTCCGCCATAAACGACCTTTCGCCCGAATGGAGGTAGCCATTACTACTTACTAGCCACGACGTAGAGAAGATATCTTTTGTCTACATCGTGAAGGTAGCGTAGTGGCGGCAGTGGCGCCACTAGTGCGTACGCGGCGGCTAGTTTTCGAGTGTTCGAACGTCACGTATCGCCGCATCGGTGAACGAGCGTTAGCGGTATATAATACGTTCCGACTTCTGCACGCACACGAGCGCGCTCATAACACATTTTTGTAAGGTTTGAGCCCAGTTTTGTAACGGACGACCGGCTGTTCCATAGAAAAGAGGAATCCATATTTTTTTCCCGCAGTTCTCTACGTGATTTGTGCCTATTTGAATTTTTGGTGTTCGATCTATCGAATACGTTTTTTTTTTTTTATCTTTGTTTACTTGTTACTTTTTGGCACCCCGTGGTTAGAAGTATTAACGACAATTTATTTTCTGTTGTACTTGACTGATTGAAACTTGTTTCAATCACTTTCATTAAATTGTAATTGTTCATTGTGTTTCTTCGGCATCAACACACATCCAAACAATTAAGTACGGAATGGAGACACCGAAAAAATTGCAACCATCACATCGCGATGTTGACGAAAAATACGACGCTACGACTTCTAGTCCGCTAAAAGGTACGTGCCGAACGCATATGATTAAGGGAAACATGCTTTTTTTGTCATCTTTGTTCATATCACCCAGTCTTGCGAGGCCGAAACTCCAAAAATTATAAACCCATTGTCCAAGACACTCTTCTGGTAATTCATTAGTTTTCTCTATACCTATTAGGTACCTACTATTTTATTAAATTATTAACAAATAATATAAATAATATCCAGACATATTTCTCATATTTAAAACAAATATACACGGCCTTCTAAAGTTTGAAGTAATGTTCTCCTAGAGTCCTAGCGTTGACTTTCTATCCGTCTTGACACATTAATATCCCCTATGATCAATTACTGGTCGCTACAGTATGATACCTATGTTTTGACTATTTTGTGTCTGACGTCAGATGACGTATCCTAGTCTTTTAATATAATTTATTGTTTTTTATCTATCATAAACACGTCTCTTATTTTGGTCTGTCTACTAGCCTTGCCCAGTCCTAGGACACCTGTCCGAGCCACATTCAACGATAGTGATGACGATGAATCAGATGAAATGGAAAGCCCTAAGTTTCCGCATCTTATCCCAATTTATAGAAGGACTCCTGATGAATATGATTTAGGAGGTGTGCGTATTGGTTGGGACGACGGATATGGCAGTGTGTGTTATCAAGATGATGATTATGGTAAGAATAATAATATATAATATCGTATAATATACTATCTAATTTAAAATAATTAGTATAAACAGTGTTTTATGTAGTCTATGGAAAGTACTCAATTTATTTTATTTGGAACTAAAATTATATAATGATAGAATATAACATTTTATTATGTTATTACCTATTTTAATATATATATTTGAATTAATTGCATAATTTTAATTAAAATATATAATAATTTTAGATTTTCAAACATTTTTTTATTAAATAAATAGGTACTTACTATCTTGATTGTTATTTTTGTTCTTTATTTTATAGGAATTATAGCCAATTTTAATTTTAATTCTGATTTGATGTTTAGTTACGGAAAGGAGGTCAAAAAGGAGTAAAAAAAGCCGATTATTCTCTGAACGTCATCATCGATCTTTCTTTAGATCGAACCACTATAATTCATCTAATAATGAATCACCTTCTCCAAGAAGTTGTGCAAGTGTTAATAATACTGCTATGCAGGAGGAGTTGAATAATTATCTTGAATGTATATTGAATTGTCTCAGTAAGTAATATATTCACTCATTATTCATTAAGCTTTATATTTTATCTGAATAAGATTTTTTTTTAATTCTTAAAACTTCATTGTTGAATACCTAGTAAATAAGTAAACAGAGTATTTTAAAAATTCTAGTTATATTGTTTTATAGGTGCCAAAAAGAGAAATCGACAGTTAATGAAAGCTAAAATGGAAGCTAGTTCTTCTGCAAACAGTTCAACAGAAAATAATGATGTTGGTTGTTCATTAGATGACTCTGCTGATGATGAGATGATGATGTTGTGTAGTCAAGCTATTGAACAAAAAATAGCTGCAGATGCTAATAATACTAATAATACCGTGAATAAACCTACAAAACTAATTGTTTCACATTCTTTGTCAATTAACGGTATAAGCCCATTAAAAGATACCAACAATGCAACAAATAATAATGTATATTACCACGCTGCGAAAAAGTTCAAACCAGTACACAGCAAATTATTTGGCGACGAACAGAACAGCAATTTTAAATCACAGTGTCACACATTAACTTCAAATATGGTAAACAAATCTGAAAATGATAGCTCATCTTCAGCCATTACTACTGTTACCAATTCTAAGAAAGATGATTCCTCGTCATCATTGTTAGATGACACTTTAGCCAAAGAAGATGAGTTTTTTTTGGGTATTGATTTTGCGGAAATCGAGCAGCAAATTATGAATGGCGCTAAAAAAGCTACTACTGTACCAGCAGCTCAGAATAGTTATAAACAGCCAAACACAAATGTTGGTACACAATTAGAAAAAAAAACAGGTATGAGCTTATTATTTATTATATGAACTACAAATTTAAGGTTTTAAATTCAACTCATAAATTAAAATGCAAAACCAATATTATGTAAAAACTTGATAGAAATATTTTCGTTAACTAATTAGAATTTTTGTTAATTTCAATCCGACTTACCAGGTTTTGCTCTGTTGAATATTATTATGGTGCCTTCATTAATAATTAAAATATAATATAAATATATTTATATATATTGAGAATCGCTTGTACTTACTATTTTTGTTTATTTAGCAAACATATCTTAAGAGACTATGAATGACTCTTAACATTAATGTAAATAATTAAGAATTTGGAAATAGAATATTTCAAAATTTTGTGTATACATAATAGATTATACAGTATTGTATACAGTGTATGATATATTATTATTTATTATAGTTTATTGTGACCGTTTTCAATTTTATATTTTTCTTAAGCTTTTGTACCTATGTGAATTTTATTAGCTATAAAAATTTAAAAATATCTCAACAATTTCTATAAATGTAATGCTTTTATAATCTAATTGTCATTTTATCAAAATGTTTATATACCTTTCATAATTTTATTCTTTGACAACCAACTGTGTAAATATATAAATTAACAGATGACTCGCTCAATATCTTATAAAAATAGCTAGTTGGGTGAAAAACTTGGATTCAAGGTAAAAATATAGTTAAAATATAAAGTATCAGCATGGAAGCTAACTAGTGCCCACGTCAATTTCAGAGTGTTAACTTAAACGGTCTTAGAAGCTCATATAGAATAAAAATAAATAGTTAAATTTACATTTTCTAAATATAAATAAATAATTATATAATATAAGTTTTTTTTTCTAGCCACAAGGAATAATGCTTCTACTAGTAGTTCAAGTTCTAGTTCAGTACTTTGGCGTAGATCTACTTCATCATCATCAATTGTTAACAAGCAGCAACAATCAGTACAACAACCTAAACAATTCAGCAGTGTTGTTGGAACAGTAAATAACCCTAGGTAATAACATAATGTTTATTGTATATATTTTTTATTATTGTGTATTTTATGTATATTTCAGCACTAGCAGTGGTAATGCAAAAGCTACAACTACAACTACTGTCAGATATTGCACACCAGCTGAAATAGAAGCAAAACGGGATCGTGCTCGACGTACACTTTTGCTTAAGTTTAAATCGAAAAATAGAAGTGTTTCATAAATTACTTTTACTATTTGAAAATGTACAGTACTTCTCGTTGAATACATAATATCTTTTTGTCTATATATTAATTTAGAACTGATGGTGTTAACATTATTTTTTTCATGTATTTGTATATCAGATATTATTTTTCATTTATATCTGTGTATGTGTAAATGTAAAGCAATTATTAAACATATATTAATATTAATATCTGGTTTATATAAACTAAAAATATGTATAATTATTGATTTCTTTCATAATTCTTAAACTTTGTACACTTGTAACCGTTTGAAATTCATAATTGAAGCACAAAAAAAAAATAAATTGTATAAGTTAAAAATACATTTTGACGTAATTTTTATTTTAATATAATATGTTTTAAGGAATACTTACTAAGTAAATTTCATTATTCAAAATAAAAATTCTTAAGAAAATAAGTATTTTTTTTATTTCTTATTATATTTTAACAAGTATGCTGGCATATTCAATGAGTTTGAATGGGATAAACTATGTGACATTGGATAATCTATAATTTTAGCCCGTTCAGTGTTATGGTTCATTTATGGAAGACATGAACGGCACAAATTGAGTGACAATACTTTTTCTTGATCCGTAGAATAATTTCGATTATTTGTAATCCAAGTGTTGTCAGATCCAGATTGAACCTGTAAGAAATATAATTTTATGACGCCAAAAGTCATCAGTGATTTGGTTATTGTCTGATCATCAAATAGTAATAATTATGAGTTTATATCAATTTATTGTTTTTGAATAAGGCTAGTAATGTTGTATAGTCTTGTGAAAACCGTAAAATAACTTTAATTGACTACAACTTTCATCTGGTTTTGGACACACATTATCCTATGGTCGGGTTAAATTTATTTTGTTTATTTTAAAATATGTATGGACTACGGACTATGGGAATATTGTGACAGATGTCATATTTAATAATATGGTCTTTATGAGCTCGGTGGATACCTTTGTATGGACAGCATAGACCTTAGTTTTTGATGAACGTAACTATTGGGTTGGTTGGTTAAAGTAATAGTAGGTCATTGACTAGCTGCAACAGTCACTCCTCATTCCAGTGAATTTTTTAATGTTCAGGCTGTGACTGTCAAACGATTTTGTCATGAGAGGATGTGGCTGACTTTTTATAATATATTATTTGAAATTTATATATTAGGTAATTATTACAATTTAAATAAATTAAATTTATATATAATGTATTTATCCCCCTCATCACTGCTTCCTTCGGGTGTTAAAAATGACAGTTATTGTGTTTCATTTTAAATTGGAATATTTTTGTTAAGTTAATATTCATCAACTTTTTTATTACCATCCATTCTCTGTTGGTCTTTAATTTCCACCAGTATTCTACTGATGATTTAGATACCTACCTAGTTTGTAGTATTGTTAAAATTTGAACTAGATATATCAAAATGTTGTAGCTAGTTTTATTGTAGTGCAGTCTATGTCAGTAGTCATGTTTCTGGTTTGCAAAAACCTATATAAGACAGAACCTAGAAAGATAAATTTCACTAACTAACAAATACCCATTTAGTAAAATTTGGAATTGTTTTAAAAACATAATACACATTATATATATTATTTACAATATATAGTGAAAGTGTAAGACGGAAATCTCCTGAACATGGAAAATAAAAACAGTCCCGTATGACCTATATCCCATACATTATATACTCCATATAACACAAAAATTAGTAAAAGTTGTTACATTTTAAGGAAATTTTACTTTATTATAATTTGAATAATTGATGCAGTAATAAATTTAAAATTGATGTATTTTGTTTGTTGATTTGTACCCAATGTTTAAGTATGTTAAAGTAATGCAAAATGTTATATTCAAATACTTTCTTATTCTACAAGTGGGTATTTACTGTGTGATACAGTGCATATAATAGACAACAACAAAATGACAAACTAGTTGCGTCCACGTAACAGTGGTTACACAATTTTGTGAACATGTACAATGAATATGATGACATTCATCTTTTTTGTTCATTTTTAATTTCTAAAATAATATGTAGATTGTAGTTAACCAACATGATTTGTTTTAAGTTAAATTAGTCAATGTTTTACAAACTATTTTGAATTCTAAATAGTATAATATGTATTATAATGAAAACTACACAAACATTTAATTAATGAGGATTAAGAGGATGTAATACGGGTATTTGTTGTCTCCATCTTACAACTGGGTGTACATACAATATTTAGGCTCAACAGATTGAGTTTAGGCGTTTAGCTTCGTTAGTTAAAAATTAGAGTGAATCGGCCTAGATCAGTGTTTGTATGTGGGTATTTACAATAATTCAATTTTTAAGTGAGAACGAGAAATTTTTAAATCACGCAATACTATATATAAAAGTTTCAAAATAGGTTGGATCACTAATTATAAATAACGAAGCTAAATATGATCAGCTAAGGTTAAATTTGTTATATTACACTGCAAGACGAAAACAACAAATGCTCATGTTACAACTTCTTAAAGTTGAGTCAGTACTAACAACATTCTAAAATGTTTATTGCATTTTAGTTTACGAAAAAGCTATTTTAATTTTTAAGGTAAATTTTTTTTTTATTTATTTAAGTTTATAAATGTATTGTAGAAATGATAAATTATTGAACTTCATCTAATACATTTCTCAGGCAAAAGAATCAATAAAATTCAGAATAATTAATTCCTAACCTGTTATCAATGTTTGTTATTTATTTTTTTAAACACTTTATTTTAATTTTTAATTAAAGTGTGTACAAAGTGAATAAATAATATTTAAGTATTATTTTTGTAATTAAAACCTTTATTTTGTGTAAAATTAAAAACATTTTTGCGGAATGTTTATTTTTTACAGCAATTGATTGCTGGGAGTAGATACAAAAGCCTAGATTGGTTGCCTGTTTGGCAAGATAGTTATTTGGCTACCAGTAGATTCCTACCATGCCCGGTTGAGAATAATCAACTAACATAATAAATTATAAACTATTTGTGGAGTTATTTGAGTTAGCCGAAAAGATATACCAGCATATATTATAATCACATAATATTCCATTTATTTTTTAGCTTTATAAGAACATATCAATAGATTTATAAAATTATAAATATCTTGCATACAAGTTACAGTTGAAAACAAGTTTCACATAACATTTTAATTTATAGGTACAAAAAAAATATCTTTTACAATTTCATTAAATGAAGTTGCAAATATTGAATAATAACTTAGATATAGTATGCAATATTCAAACATATAATGTATCTGTATAATATTATAATTTATAATTTCCATTTTTCTGTTGAGTATGTGCGTAATAGAATTAGTTGTTGCTAAATTGTAGTTTTATAATGTCATATCAATTAATTTATGAATATTGTTATGTATAGCTTTGGAATAACATAATTAAAAAAATCAACCAAAAAATCAATTTTATAAGTAGTGAATTATAGATTTGACAAATATAAACAAATATTTGAATACATTGAAAATATAAACAACTGTAGTATAGATACATATAAAATTAGATAATTTTAAGAAATAAATAATTTTAAAGAAATAAAAGAAAAATTATTAAAACATACCTGACACTTACATAAATTGCAAAGTGTTTTCTTACTGTTTACTTGTAAAGTTAAAAAAAGGATAAATAATAATAAAATAAAAATAAATAGTAAAAAAAAAAAAATCACACCTTAAATAACAATATTTTTGAAACAATATAAACATTAATAAGTTAACTAAAAAATGTAGCTGAATAAAATCTTTTTTCTTAATATAATAAATATATATTAAGCAATAGTCTGATCGAAATTGTATAGTTTTATGAAAATAGATAATTTATTCAGTTTTAAAATGTGATAGTAAAAGATTATATTCAGCCACATAATTAATTATTCCATAATAACTTTATTTTAACAAAATAATAATAATTAAATTCTAGGAACGCGTAAAACAATAAAAAAATCTTTTTATGTATGTATTGTATTTGCAAATATGGTCGTGATTAATTAAAAAATAAAAGTGCAAAAAGTAAAAGGCTTTGTTAAATTATGTAGTATGATTATTTATAACAAGTTTAGGTAAACCTAAAGTCTATCATAAATAAGTAAATATATATATATAATATATTTAAATTGCTTAAATATGTATTTTATAGTACCATTGTACCATGGAACAGTACCAATAAAATAAGTAAATAAATTAGTATATAAATATAGATATCTAGATAGTACATTTTCAGCTAGTCTTGGGGTTTCAAGTCTTCAATAAAGATATATATTTTTTTAATTACATATATTTTAATTAATATTAAATATATTTTTTTACGATAATAAACACTGATACTGTTAATATTATGATAATAATTATAATTGCAATATATAATATATTTACAGTAATAATTGTAATAATAATAATTATTATAATTATAAAAATCATATATTAATTTCCTCGCTAGTATGTATATAACATATATATATATTATGTTCTTGATCAAACTTAATAACTATTATTTAGGACTATGATTGATATTGCACAATAAAATTCCTATAGTATTTTTGTCCATTCATATTATGTTCTTTTCTATTAAGTTACAAGTATAAAATTCTCGGCATTGATAATTCATATTCACAATTAATCATAATTATATAAAAATATTTAACTGATTTTTAAAACAAACTGATATTTTTATGAAACGTCACAGTGATATATTAAAAATTATGAAATTATGTCAGCATAAATACAATCTATTTAACTATTTTAAAATAGTTGTATATATATTAATGTACAAGTTTATAAATATATGAGAATTAATACTTGCAAAATTAAAAGCTCCAACTAAAGCTTAGTTTCACAGTAAATAAATATAATATTACATGCATAGAACAGTAAAAAAACAACAATTTCTTAAATGTAAATTTGCAAACAAATTTAATACATTAATATAAATTATTAAAATATAATATTATACTTCAAAACCGAGAATTTCATATCATTTAATAACATAAACAATAAATGTTTATGTCTTGCCAATAAATGCATAAAATATTCAATACATTTATAGTTTTATATACCATATATTTCAGTATTTTTAAACATACCTGACTTTATTAGGAGTATTGATTTAAAAATTAAATATTAAACATAATTATTAAATAGATAATCAATTTTCACAATAATAAACACTAAAGCCCACATTACATTATATATGTTCACTAGTTTCTTAATGAAACATCTTAAATGATATTTCCAAGTTTGATCAATATTAATTGTAGTGTAAAAAAAATAATAATAATGTTACAAATATAGTTAGAAAATATTTTATCTAGAATGTATCTATATATATACTTGAATTATATCAGAACATAATTGATACATATACGTAAAAAACTAACACATTTAATTTAGTTCTAGAAATAAACACCCAATAAAATCACAATATGTTGTATATATATATGTATATATAATAATAATAATAATAATAATAATATTAATATCAATAATATCAAATTTATAATTGCATATTTATAAAGATTTTAGTTATTATAATAACTACTATCTAAATAGCTATTTGTTCAAACTTAAAATATTACTCTTAAATTTCAAATTTTTATTTAATTACACAAACGATAATATGTTATAAATTTTTCTATAATATATTTCATGATTATGTCCAAATATAGTAAGGGTTTAATTTAAAGTGCGTTTCAGCAATTGTAATTATCAAATTACTCACCAGAAAATAAACAATTACTTTTGAAAATAAGGAATATTATAAATTTATGAATTCATAAACTTTAATATCTTTATAGGTGAACAACATAAAAAAAAGTGTAATAATAAAAATTTAAAAAAAAAAAAAATTAATTTGAATAGAAAAGTTTGACACTAGAGAGCTAAATGGAAGAATGCATTATAGATTAGCACCAATTTGAGTAATATTGCAACATATTTTCAGTAACAACACTACTATTATCAGTTAATTTAGAGTTAATATTTTCTAACAGCGGTCCAAATGTTAAGAAAATAAATATACTAATTATGTGTACGTAAGTATTTATAAATAAAAACAATAGGTAAATAATAAAATTAAAATAAAAAAATAAAACAAACAAAACAAAACAAAAACAAAAATAAAAATAGAGAAAATAATTGTTGTCAATAGAACCGCCGTTATAATTATAATTTAGAACAAGTTAAAGGATTTCTACTTCCTAGCCAATAATTTATTTAGGTATAGTGCTAGTTACCGTTTAGATTGTTTACTTTAGATATTGAACCTGGTGCTGTAACAAAAGTGATGTCTGGTTTATTTTGTTGAGATTGAGTGGAACTACTTGTTATAATGTTTTCAATTTCATCATTGTCCTCATCATCTTCATCAGAACCTTCTTCTCTATCACTTTCAGACAAAACATCTACTCTAAATGTTGATTTGTCAGTAGCACTAACACTAGCAGTCGATACAGTAAGTGAATTATCTCCTTGTCTCATTGTTGACAAGTAGTTAGCCAATGTGGTTACAGTGACATTTAATATTTCTGCTGCTCGGAATAGAGTTAATTCTTTTCTTTGCAATTTAGCCAATACATCGGCTGGACCTTGTTCCAACCAAAAATCTCGAACTCTGTAGAATATAATTCCATTCAATGACTTTAAATAAAAGAAAAATGTTATTACTTTACCTGTACGGATGTTTCAAGCAACCATAAGCATCTCGATATCTACCGTAAAGGGTTCCATAAGATACTCCCATTAACTCTGCGGCAACTTTCATTTCTAGTTCTTTATTTTTTATTGCTTCCATAAGTCTTTTAGTAAAAGGTTCTTCCCAAAATTGTGGACGGCGTCCACCTGATTCTAGATAGTCATTCATTTTCATTACATCAGAAAATTGGCTTAAATCTATTAACACAGAAATAATTAAGTATAAATATAAATTTCTAATAAAGCTTGTAATTATGAATTATACCAGGAACATGTGCTGGTTGTTCACTGAATCCTTGGCTAGCATTGGTGACACTACTTGCTCTTTCTTCTTCAGATGAAAAAGTTGCTACATTTACTGTACCAGTCTTTAAAAAAGTCGTATAGTTTTTAGTTGCTATTATACTATTTGTACATTATATTATATTTTATGTACTTAAAACATTTTTTTATTTTACAAATTGTTTAATAGACATTTACTAACTGTTGGTTTAGGAAGCTCTACGTTGTCTGTATCAACATGTTGCATTTCTGGTTCCCAAATGGACTGGTCAGGTTCAGACTCATCTTCAACATCTGCTCCATCCATATCATCATTTTCCTAAAAATTATAATTATAATTAGATTATGATATTAAATTATCATATCCTAATAAGTAATAACATTTACTTGTTGTTTTTCTGTAAATTCTTTTTTTATATTAGCAGTAGTAGGAAGCGATGAATCTAATTTTCTCTTCTTGCTAATATTGGGCTCATCAGCAGTTACATTAAAGCTTTGATTTTGCTGTTCTTGATCTGATCTCCATGATACTTCAGCCAAGCCTTTAATCTTAAGTTCTTCTGCAGTTTTTAACAAAGAAGAAAGCTCGGTCTAAAATACAAATGAATAATAAAATGAAACACTAATATTTATAATAAAATATAAGCCTTAACACTTACATTTTCAACATTAATTTCTCCTTTATACATAAAACTGACTAGGGCTTGAATATCAGAGAACTTAACATCTTTGAGAATAACTATTGCTTTATTCTCATCATGCTGTGACAATATAGTATCAAAGTAAGTACTACAAGCAGAAAGCATAACCTGAAAATATATATAAATACCAGATTTTTTATATTAGATAATTTATGTAGAAATGTTAACTAAACTGAATGAAGAATATACCTTATGGGCTCTAAGGGTTTTTCCCTCACAAGCCAATGTAACATCACAATAACTCTCTCGTTCTAAAAGTTGAGAAAACATTGCTTGTAAATTTGAGTGATGATACTTCCACCGTAAACAATATTGTTGTGGTGCTAATGAGTTCATATTGTCCTCAGTTATGGGCCGCATTGATATTTTCAAAAATGTCTGGTTTAAAAACAACCTGACAAAATTTTTTAATCAACCATAAACCTAGGAATACAAATGATAGAAACCTGAAAAATTAAATTTATATTTACTTAGATATTTTCATTAAAATAAATCACTTAAAAATCAAATGTTTTCTTTCACAGTACAAGTTTGTACCTATTTTAATAATTAAGAGGCTATAAGTGTATAGATTGTTTTCTCTCTGACTCACACGCAACATGGCAAATTTTCTTTTTCACAGAATCAGTCTTGTGTTATAAACTTTAGTATAAGAGTGAATAAACTATTATCAAACTTAAGG
Organism: Nasonovia ribisnigri; assembly: GCA_027563435.1. Classification (NCBI taxonomy): domain Eukaryota; kingdom Metazoa; phylum Arthropoda; class Insecta; order Hemiptera; family Aphididae; genus Nasonovia; species Nasonovia ribisnigri. The sequence continues at coordinate 93,286 of JANEHU010000372.1, read as the reverse complement.
TTTAGTTATTACAAACATTATTTGTGTTTGTACAATGGCGCTTTTTTTTTTTTAATTTTTGCGTTTGTATCCAAGTTATGACTATGTAAAATATTACAATTTAAAAAAGCTCAAATCTTGTATACGAATTGCAATATCATAAAATTCAATCAATCAAACATATATAGTTAGTGCACAACTACCTTAAGCAAATATAATAATTATAATAAATCATAATCATAGCATATTGTATAATAACAGAGTTATAAAAATACCTCATACAGCTAGTACCATATTTATAGGAAGGAATAAAAGGGATTAATCCAGAGGTTACCAATCAGGATACCTCGAACTTGAATTGAAGGTGCCGTGAAATTATTTCAAATATTAAGCAATCCTACATAATTTACACAATTTAAAAAAATTATTTTATGAAAGATATAGGTAGCGTGTGTGTATAGTATGTTAGGTTATACCATCGAGTATACAATATAATACATTGTACTATATATTATACTCAATAGTTATGCCTAGCTAGATAAAACCAAAGTTATAAATATAAGTACAAGATGTACTACCATAGAGTGCTGCCAATTTTTTAGAAAATACTTTAGGTTGCTGTGAGTCAAAAATGTTGGGAACCTCTGAATTAATCCCTTCCCCTTGATATGAGGTAACAATTAATTAATATATTTTGACATTTATTAATCCTAATTATAAATAAAATTATGTATTTTTAGAATTGTTAAATTTATCAATTTATTCCATCTATAATTAATAAAGCCTCATTGATTGCATATTTATTTTCTAAGTTTAAAGTATACTTTAGCTATTTATTTAATAGACAATAACAATAATTTTTATTTTTATAGAAAAATAATGTCAGGGTTCAAATATTAACAGTGAGTAGTGACCACAAGTATACCTAAATATTCTTTAGAATAAATTGATAACTTATTGGTTCATAATAAGTTATTGTATGTAAATAATACAACATAATGATAGATTTCAACTTATAGGGATTATAAACTAATACCCAAATAAAAATGCACATAGGATAAAAATTTTCTAAATATTGAGTATCTCATATACTTGTACTTTAATTTTAAATGTTTAATCAACAATGTCGATTCCTGATAATATTTCCAAAAACCAGAATCAAGAATCAATATGTTAAATTATATGAAGACAGGATTTGTGTGACTAAAATAAATGAATACAAATAATAATTAAGAGATAAAGGTGCTGAAGGTATTTAATTCACTAAAAAAAAAATGAATACAGCTAGATTTCTGATTCCCCAGACAACTTAGCACGGATATATGACATATTTATGACAATTACAAATTTCTGTAGATAGTAAAATATGTAGATAGTCAAAGAAATTCAAGAATAAACAAGGGTTTATATTTTTACTTGTTATGTTGGTTTATAATTTTCCATAAATTTAAATTTAATTAAATAATTAAGTTCAGCAATAAAGTTTTTTGTTGAATTACAATTGAAAAGATATATTAAAAGTGAATCATGTTGTCAGTTAAACTTAAACAGTTTACAATATTTTTTTATGTTGACTATCCAACAGTTATTACAACTATATCTTATATTTTTAGTGTACAATGTATTTAAAATAAATGTTTGAGTATATTTAAACTCTAACCTTGCTCTGTCCTCTGACATTAAATGTAGGTTTTAAAAAATAGGTTATTGGAGCTAATTTTATTTTGAAAGGAATGATAGATGTATACAATGATAATGCATCAAAAAATGAGTATGAGAAAATATAACAGAGAAAAAAAAGTTGGAAAGTGGGTGTCGCTCTGCTGTACAGTACAAGTGGGTCACTGCAATGCATGGTTTTAAATTTGAATTCAATGATATGATATCATTGTACACGAAAAACAATTCTGAGCGAAGATGGTCAGTCAACCTATGATATACTACTAAGTATATTTTATGATATTGTGAATTAAATTATTTATTTATCTATTTATGTAGAACCTTGTTTTAAATTTTAAATTCTAAGTTATAAAAGTTGAACATTTTATAAATTTTAAGTTTGATAAATTTTGCCAAAATTTGAACTTTAAATGCCTATAAAAAAAATGTGTGCCTATGTATTTTTTATATTTTTCAACTACTATTGTAATAATATATATGGAGTATTGTATTACATTTTCAAGCTTTTTTATCCAACAAATAAAATTTTTTTGACATTCATAGAAAAAAAACTAAAAATATTGAAAACTGAAAATTTCTTTAAACAGTTCAAAACAAATCAAAATATTTTGAAAAATTTATCGTAAATAGAAAATGCTAATATAAAATAACCAGTGAAAATTTTATGAATATAGACCAATCTTACGGACAAATTCCCGTTTTTCCCTACGCTTATGTAAACCACCTTTTAAATTGTTGACCTCTTGAATGCAACAACTATATTCACTTTCCCATCGAACAAGATACTGTTGAAGAAAATCAAAGTAGTTTTACTGCCCCAAATGGTGATGACAGACACAAATTTAAAAAAAAAATACATCATTGTAAAATCAATATATTCATCGCTCCACTCGAAATCTAAAAATGATTTTAAAAATCTTTAAAACTCTACTTGTGTTCTATTTTTAATTTATAGTTACTTCATTATTATAATCACAATACCTCCCCTACGTTGATCAGAAACTAAAAAATTATCATTAAAAACATATTATGTAATAAAAATAGGTACTTTTAAAAAGTATTTGATAAGTATTTAAATTACAACTGTTGTTATACCTCATTATTTATATTTATTTATTAATTAAGTAACAAAATAATAATATAATAACTTATTTCAAATACTTATATAACAGTAAGCTCATAAATATTAAATTATATTAATTGTTAATATGCAAAATATTTAAATAAAATCTTTATTTGGAAGCACTTCAAGCCAAATGTTGAATAAGACATAAAATATAATTCAATCATAATAATTTTATACTTAAGTGTATAAGCTGGAACAATTAGGATACGGAAGAAAAATAACTTGATATAATATGTATTTGTGATATTTGATACACAATAACTAATTTCATTTAAAAATATTATTGAAAAAATAAAAAATAAATACTAAAAACAGGAGTGGCCTACTTTGTATACTAAAAATTATTATTAAGACAATTTAATTTTTAAATATATTGGTGAGTTGTTTTAATATTGTTTTATAAATATTAATGTATCTATTGTTATACCTATATAAAATATTAATATTACAGCTGTGTACTTAAGTACCAGTGGTGGGCTGAAGGGCTCAATTTTGATGTAGTTGCGTCAACTATTAAAAGGGGGTGGTGCCACCCTGTGACTGTCGAGCAGAATTACATGCTAAGGCCCAAACTCTTGACTCTTTTGGCCACATTATATTTAACTCATAACTTTGTTATAAGTTAAAATGGGGGAGAAGTGGTGGTGATAAGTACTTAATAATGAAAATGCATCATTTAAAATGTAAGTTCAGTCCGCCACTGATAGGTACTAAAAATAAAAAAAGGTACCTACAAAATGTGTGCAATATATAGTGGCTGTGTAATCCAAGATACAAAGTAATAGCCCAGTAACGTCAAAATTCAATTCAATTACAAATAATTCATAGTTTAATAACTACACAATTATTTATTTAAATATTTATATCACAAAATAATATTTAAACATTTTTTAACTAGCAAATTATAACTTAATAAAATAATTTTCCAGTTACAGGTTAATAATAAAACAATCGTTTTAAAAAAAAAAAAATTTAAAAATAACTTCATTAAATTCTTCTCACTTTACAACAAGCCTTGAAATCTGTTATCTTATTTATAAATAAGTTATATTTACCATACAAATAATGTGTTTTACTAATCAATTTATTATCACACTGGCTATAATTTATTTATCGGCTATGTCAACATAATATATTGATTAAATATACACTATTTACTTAACAATGGTAGATAACTATTTTTCCATTGATGCATCTTTATTTTCAATTTTGTCTATTAGCATGACAAATAGCTAAAATATCATAAATTTAACAGAGGGTAGAATATATTACATAACAAAGACTAAATTAATATTATTGTAATCCTTTAAATGAAAATAAAAAAAGTAGTTTTCCACATGAGAATTGATCCATTTATATTAAATACACATATATTGTCCAATGTGTATAGTAATTAACTATTAGTTATACTAATAACACTTCTTGGAAAACAACTTATATAATGAATAAAAACATTTTTGATTTCTTTAGCATCCCTTAATCTGTTGGTATAGAAACATATTATGATAAATACCTGTAAACTCAACTAGATTTCTCTAAATAATTAACTAAATTGTATTTGTGAATTTATATTTTGTCTATGAAACTATTGTTTCCTACAACCATAGATATAGGTAATATTATACCTACAAAATGTATTGCCAGGTTTAAATGAACATATTTTAATAATACTCAGCCAGGTTTTTTAATATCAGAATTATATAAAAAAAAAAAATAATAGTAAAACTGTTAAATTAATACCTAATTGCATTTATATAGGTAATACAATTTATATTTGTAAAGAAAGATGAAAAAAGTATATGTGCATTTATTAGTTATTAATTTATAATTTCATATTTGTAGTAATAGAACTAAATAAACAATGAGTAGTTTCTTAACTATAAAAATATTATTGTAATTAAAATTGTGTGTATATAGAAAAATAATTTTATTTACTTATGTACCTATTATTATAAAAATACATTTTTATAACTAAATCTAAATCATAAATCAATGTATTCAATATTTAATATTTTTAGGTTAATATAATTACATAATTACTTTTTATAATATTATATCAATTAATGGCTTTAATAACTGTACAAAATAGTTTTTCATAAAAAAATAATGATTACATTTTTAGAATAATATAATTTAATCATAAAGGTGTTTTAATTTTTATGTTCTTTGCGTTATAGTTTAAAGTCTAACTAAGACAATTTTTACTTAGGCTTTTTGTTATTCAATAATTAATTTATTTTTTGGGTTAGCCAGTTAGGCTATTTTTTGGGTTAACCATACATTTTTATCCATTAATTTATATTGTCATATATTTTTCCAGTATCTATGTTATTAATACATTTAATTTAATTGCAGACTTCTAAAATATATCCACTCAATATAACAAACATAATTTAATATATTATAGGATAATAAAAAGGATAATATTTATAATAAACTGAAAAGTTACTGATTTTGAAATATTTTTAACAAAAAACAAATTTATTATTGAATGTATCTAATTACCTATATTATGAAATTAACTTGACAATTTTCCTAAACACATTTAAGTTAACATAAGTTAGCTTTGAAATATTATATTAAGAGAGTTATACATTATATTAAATTATTATACCTACATACAGGTATTCTTTTTTAAGTTTATATGATATACATTTTTCTTAAATATGTTTAGAGGGCACATTGGTTGTGTCCATCTTACACACGTACGACATAGTAAATTTTTGTTCACTAGTTTCAATAGTATGCTGTTAGTTTTGATATTAGAGTGAATTTACCTATTATCAAACTTTTAGGTAAGCACATTATCTGTGCTTAAGTGTCTATGAATTTTTGATATTTTCAACAAGATATGGGTATGTATATCAAAAATTCAAAATGCCCATATCTAGCTTGAAAATTAAAATATTGAATAAAAGCCAACGCTTAAGCACAGATTCTTATCTAAAAGTTTGATAATAGATCAATTCACTCTTATATCATAATTAACAGCATACTATTGAAACTAGTGAATAACAATTTGGTATGTCATACGTGTGTAAGACGGAGACATCAAATGCATGAGTAGCATCCTCTTTATGTTCATATTTGTATAAGTTAGGAAACTTATAATTTGTTTAAAATATTTGAATGTTCTATTAAGTTGTTGAATTATAATTTAAATAATTTATAGTTATACCTAATATAGTTAATATTCACGTCCATAGTAAACTTATCATTTGTAAAGAGAGTTATCTCAAAAGGAGATTTAAAGAGATTTAAAAAATAAATATACCTATTCCATTATTTCTAGATTCTATGGTATTATTTTATTGAAAAAATATTGAAAAGCTTGAACAGGCTTAATACCCACCTATAGATAATTTGTTATTATGTACAATAAAACTCAATCAACAATTTACTTAAAGTCATCATCACCAAGAATATTTGATTTAACATTCAAAATTAAATCAACAAAATAGTAGTCATTGTGAATATTAAAAACATTCACTTTCATTTTATTATGCAATACCATACTTACAATTTAAAAAAAGAAATAGAATGCAAAGTTATTTAAACCAAATTGGTTGAATAGTTATTAAAATACAGTAACACACAATATTAAAAAAAATATTTCTATAAAATATGTATGGAATTTGATTTAAACTATATTTTTAAAACACAAGTTAATAAGTAGTTTTTAAATGTTTGATTGAATAGGTAATAAAATTATAATATACTATCAATTATATCATTTAAGAAATAACTGTATTTATTATAATAAGTACAGCTATTAATATTAATGATATTATGTAATAGTTCTAAGATTCAATTTTTTAAATTTACTGCATTATACAATAATTATAGGTTAAATTAATTAAATTAACACACATATATAACAATTACAAATATAATTAATTCAATAATTAAAAACTTCCTAAGGTTTTTAAGTAAACCAAATATATTTCAATAAAAACTTATATGAATTGCTTGCCAATGGTTATACCTATTTAGTAAAGATTGAATTTTAATTCTGATTACTGATTATATATATATACAAAGAACTAATGAATCATAAGTACCAAATATCTTTAGTTCCAACAGTTACCTACTATAATATTGTAGTTATAGACATTTTTAGGATGTAATTCAGTTACTTAAAAAGAAAAATAACATTGAATATAAAAAAAAATAATCATCTTATGTATTCCACACCTATTTTACACACAATTTATTATTGTCTATTAGTTTTTAAACTTTTTTAATGGAAGTATGTCAAATTATATGGAGATAATATATAAATTGTATGTCAAATTTTATCAAATTGCATGATTTACTAGTGAAAAATAATGGGACTGAATATTTTAATTTATATAATTTAGTAATTTCCAAAGAATAATCTTGTTAAAATTTACAAATGCAGTCAATAAAAATGTCCATTTTTACAACAGATATGGGTAGCTTACCAGCTTTTTTCGGTTTTTAGTGGTTTGATGCTTCTTCGATGTCACGCCAATCACCAAATAACAATTAATTGTTAGTGTAACAAACACAAAATTAAGAAAAACCCTCTATTAAAATGATAAATTGAGCGATAAGAATAATACGGGGATAAGTAATTAATAACCACTCTGTACTCAAAACTCGATCCACACCACGGTAAATATTAGAAAAACAAAAAAAAATAATAGCTATAGTACATAGTTATCATAAAAAAAAAAAAACAAATTGAAAATAGATATCAATAAGGTCATTAAACTGTAAAACGCAAAACGCTAGTGTACCGCGTTAATAACATTTATTCGGTATAAAAACTTCTCCGCAATTTTCATACTATCATATTTGCAAGTGCAATTAGATTCTGATAACTGCAGACTGATTCATACGTCATCTACGGGATTAAGTGATTTTTTTTTCAAAATTTTTACTTCCAGAAAAAACAAAAATTATTGTAGAATTACCAGATTTTTTAATAAAATAATAATTAATAAATATTTATTATCAAGACGAATGGAAATATGGAATATTGCTGAACGTCGTCCGAAAGATAAACGTTTTGTATCCACAATCCCCATTCCCAGAAACATCGACTATAGCACTCACAACCCAATCCAAAAAACCAATGGTGGCAATGTGAGTAGTGGGAAAAACTTTGACGTGCGGCAACCTGTTCCGACGTCAACTGCGTCGGCCGACCGTTTCATACACTGAGTGTCTGTTTACTTTTGATAATTTCTATATTGTGTATACACTTATATACAAACATAATTGATAACATATAATATTTCACGGACTGAGATACTCTAGATACTCTTTTAGTCCGCGTCCGTGATGCTCTGGTTCTTATAATTTTTCGGACAACTGCCAGCCACCATTGGGAATTGGCATATAAATCGTCGTTTATTCTCTGGGGCCACACATAGTTTTGTATATCTAAACAGCACACATGACACTGTCTAGACAGTGCTATGAAAAATACGCGAGTTTGCTGTCACTCAATGTCACCAGGCGTAAGAACATGTTCGTTTTTGTACGAACTTTGAGATCAGTGTACGAACATAATACTAACAAATGTTCGTACAAAAATTTAGAAGTTCTAAAAAATTAAAGGCGAATTTCCACTATACACGTCGTATACGCGTACGTGCGTAAAAAAATCTTTGCTGTGATTGGTTGTGCATTTGGTAGATTGTAAAATTGTCTGATAAGTGGTAATTGATGCTTGTGGAATTTTTTCTACGTAGGTACGAACAAAACGAACATTATGCGGTAATTATCTGAACATTCACATATTTTGACCTGGAAACACTGGGCCCTGTTTATTTAGTTATGAGATAGTCGATACTCATTTGACGTATTCTCTAATCTCTTTATTAATTTTTTTTATCGTTGTTCTGTTACCAATAATCAAATACTGTAAATGAAATCATTTACAGTATTTGCTATAATTGAACATTACGATATTACATTGTCTTTATGATTTACAATGCTGTTAACTAGCACTAATTTGTTATTGCCACCCAAATTGACTTTTTTCTGAGAACGATCTGAAATCACAGTCTTCTTCTGTTGCACTTGTATAAGAAAATCACGACTTGGCTCTCACTATACGCTCATACACCTAGCAAAAAATGAAATTTATGCCATTCGAAGGCGCTCGTTTAGTGTAGGTATAGTGAGTATTTAGAATTTTGGATCTCTATTATTTCTTCCTGGGTTTTTCTTAAATTCACATGACCATCAATATTCATGGAATTTGTATATGTTGATGCTGAAGTGTACACAGAACTTAGTGTTTTGAATCATAAATTCAACATTACGTGTTATGTCCTTCTGGTCATGTTTTGCTGTATGTACTAAGATTTTAATTACATTATACCTACTTTTAAAATTTGTATGTACCTACCTTCTTCACAAATTTCAAAATCTTGATAATAGTAATAGTAGGTATGGATACTAAAGATTTTATATTAATGAATCAGGTTATCTAAAGAAAAAAAAATAAAGGATGCTGTAGAATGCTTTTTAAAATTGTCTTCTTATATGACTGAATGCTTACAGTTGTTTAAAGCTAATACAACTTCAGTACCTACTAATTAAATTGATTTGATTTACAAGTCATACTCGACAATTTTGGAACAATGTATACCATGACTCATGAGTAAGTCATACATATTATTATTTGTTTTTTCATAGTTAAAAAAAAAGTTGGGCTAGTGGGTGTCACTATGCTCTACAGTAGGTTACAAGTGATTCACTGTAATGGGTGGTGTTAAATTTGAATTCAATGATAGAATACCATTGTAAATTGTAATTTTGTTTACGAAAAATGATTCTGAGCAAAGATGATCAGTCAGCCTATGAAATATTACTAAGTATATTTGTTGATATTGTTGTGAATAAAGTAATTTATTTATCTATTGCAGTGGTTCTCAACTGGTGTGCCAAAAGATCGATTGGGTGTGCCGCGAGAAATGTCTGATATTTGTGATTATGCTGGTAAAAAAATATTGAAAACAGTATTTTATTTTACTACATTTATTTTTGAAAAATACAGCAACAAAATAATATTTTGAGAACTAAATTATTCAAGCAAAGGAATATATTTTAAATTATTAGTGAGAAACTTGAGCTTGTCGTTTAGTACACAAAAGTTTAATACTTGGTCAAAATTGTAAACAACCACACGCACATTTCCTGTACAATGGAAAGAAGCTCTCCATTATTTTTGTTTTTTATAGATGCCAAGTGTGTGAGTATGCCGCAAAAACTTGTGATGTGTAATAGTGTGCCGTAAACCAAAAAAGGTTGAGAACCACTGATCTATTGGATATGGAACATAGTTTTAAATTTTCAGTCCTTTGCTATAAAATTTTATAAATTTTGAACTAGGTACTTACAAAATTATTTGTTAAATTTTAAGTTTGATAAATTTTGTTAAAATTCAAATTGTAAATGCTTATAAAAACATGTGTGCCTATGTATTTTTAATATTTTTAAACTGCCATAGTAACAATATATTTGGTGCCTTGTGTTAAATTTTCGTTTGCAACAAATCAATTACATACTGATATGTATCAAATATTTCTGAAATCGCATGAATGATAAATGAGCAAGACTCTAGTAAGCCACTACCAGAAAAAAAGAAAATAATGTTCTCTTACATGGAAACGTTAAACAATGTTATAGAATTATATAATAAACAACTTCCAATTAAATCTAATTCTTTGGATATCTTGAATAATCTAAAATCATTTACTATAGAGAGTGAACTTTCTATATCATTAGAAACTCCAGATAAAATAACGGAATTATATAATGAACGACCACCAAGTATATCTGATTCTTTGAAAAACATCAATGATGATAAAATCACTCAGAAAACAAAGTTAATTTTTGATTTCCTTAGACACTCCAGATAATACTATATAATTGTTTACTAAACAGCCATCAGTTAAATCTGATTCTTTAAATAATGATAATACTGACAACAAGGTTTATTTGTTCAAACTAATACTAACTGATACAAATTGTAGTATTAAGTATTAACAGTTATAAAGAATTTTCAAAACAACATATTCAGACTACAACTACTAAAAGACAAAAGATAATTATCAACCAAGTTGAAGAAAGATAAAGTTAAATGTAGACCCTTAAAATCTATTATAAAACTTTCATGAAATAAAACATGAATTATTAAAGTCTAATAAATATCATAAGCCAATAGTTATTAATAAAAAACCACAAAAAGAAGAGAAAAATCTGGTTAAACACATACAAAAAAAATCAATTGAATCTACCTATATCAGTTTTAAATGTTTATGGTATTGAAGATCATTTATCAGATGAGTGAAACATGCAACCAACGAATACTTTGTTTATTAAATTGTCTATAATAGTGCAATGTGTGTATAACACTTCAGGAAAAGTAAAGAAAAATGTAAAAAAATAATTTAAAAGTCCATGGTACATTTGGATGACCCAGTTGAAAAATTCTTTAGATTGTTTAAAAGTTCAACACGGGATAGATCAAACAACAACAAAATTGATAAAATACAAAACTAAACAACTGAAAATGACAACTCAGAAAAATTGATAGGGTTAATTAGGTATTTGAACAAAACTAAGTTTGTCGACAGTGTATGAGCATGACTGTAATCCAAAAAAAAAAAATCGAAACAATAGAACCAACGGTTAAAATTTCTAAACTTAATAATAGTGATTCTAATATTAATTGTTCAGAAATTTATAATGTACTCAAATTCAGTAAGAATTTATCAACAAGTGATTTTAATAATGACACAAAAACTAATGAAATTAACAATAAAAAAATTGAATTATCTGAGAATTGTATAATAGATATAAATAAGGTGTCTAATGAGAAAGAAAATATCAAACAAACTCTGTCTCTAGATGATACTTTAAATTGTATTTCTAAAAATAAAATTATTACCCGCCTTGACAGATGTGTATTACCTATAATTGTCAACATCCGTTTTAATAATACACATTTTCTTTCTGTTAAATATGATGATACATGATGCACTTTTAATTTTTATTCAGTTCTTGGAAGTATGCGTGCCTTCTGCCAAAAAATCATTGTTTCTTGAATCACTAAAGTAGCAATATGATGTGAATTCAGCTGTTTCCTGCATATTAAAAAATAATAATGACAACAATTGTTTATTTGATGGCAATTTACTGCCAACTATTTGATTTAAACTATATTCAACTAAAAATGTATTTTGAATCACTTAAACTATTTCTGATAACCATTTTAAATCCGTTAAAATAAAAAGTATATGTATAACGTATAAAATATTACAAATATTGAACTAAACACCGAAAACTATACGTAAAATACCGGTTGTTGTTGTATGTCAACTGAAAGCTATAGGAAAATAACAAATGATTATCTGAATAATTGACAAACTATTAAATAGCTTAAAAAGAGTTAAAATATTTCGAAAATGCTATTATACTTAGTTTTTGGGTTACACCAAAAATATAAAATTAATTTTGCGTAAAAATTTCCATTTTTCCTTAATTTTTTTTCCTCGACGCTTTCAAAATTTACTGGCTTTTGACCAGCTGAATGCATCAACTAGATTAACTTTTCTGTCGGAAAAGATGCTGATGTCGAAAATCGGAGCATTTAACCACCTCAAATGTTGATGACAAATAGAAAAAAACATACATATCATTGTAAAACCAAAGCATTCATTGCTACACTCAGAATGTAAAATAATAAATAATATTAAGTAATAATCAAAAATATGTTTACATTGTTAGACATTTTTAACAAATTTTAAATTTAAATTAAAATAAGTTTTGAATTATACTAATTATTCATGAATTATGATTTTGAATAACATGCAAGGGAGGGGGAGTTGTCAAAACTTATATTGACACTAAAAGTATTTTGCACCTACCTAATAACATTATTATTAATTTACATTACTGGTTTCATAATTTGTCAACTGTTATGTTAATGTTTAAGAATTATATTTTAACAATATATCTAACTAAATAATTAATAATTATTTATGAGAATTGTAAGAAATATTCTTCATATTTTTTTTTAACTAGAGGAGAAATAGGAATTTTGTAAAACTGTAAAATTATACTCATTACTAATAATTAGTGGTATTCGTCATAGTTTATTAAATCGGAATATTTTAATACGTATAATGATACCATATCAAAAGTATTTATATTATTTTTGTAGACTCCAGCTAAGGTGTCCAAAGTTCAACATCAAAGGTTCCTGAGGAACGTAGACATTGATGATTTTTTGTCTGTTGTACACGGTATAAATACAAATGTATAAACTGATACTATCATTATTGTGTACTAATTCATTAATTAAATTGTGTACTTTTTAAATTAATGTTATATTTGTGTATTTATACATTGTATAAAAAAAAATATTGTAAATATTTTATTGTTTTAACAATTGTTTTATGTATATCTAAGGTTGTACAATAAATATATGTTAAATTTTGTTTGTATAATTGTATGTATATAATTTGAATTTTTCGTAAATTATTCCGTAAACAAAACGGTTTATTACAAGTGACCAGAAAGGGCGATCTATAGTTGTGCTTTTGGAAAATACCAATAACTCTTTTTACTTATCGTTGACGCTGCAATTTACACAGAACTTACTAAAAATGTCTTTTACCCTAAAAATACAATATTACTATGTATATGCCATATATATAAATAAGTGGATGTCGCTGTTGTACAATAGGTTGCTGCAGGTGGGTCACTAATGTAATGGATGGTAATACATTTGAATATGAAAAACGATTCTGAGCGGAGACGTTGTGGCAGTCATGTATATTTTTTATTGTTAAAACTTATTATTAATACGGTAGACGTTAAGTTGAATTCGTATTATGAAATTACAAAAAAAAATCACTAAAATCGTAACTTTTGGTTATTTAATATGTAATTTTGTCCAAATTTTAATTTAAAAAAAGGGGGTCAAGTGGATGTCGCTCCGTTGTACAGTAGGTTACAAGTAGTTCACTGTATAATAATGGATGGTATTAAATTTGGATTTAATGATATAATATCATTGTTTACGAAAAATGATTCTGAGCGGAGACGGTATGTCAGTCTAGGATATTTTAAATTATATTGATATTATTATTATACGGTAGCTGGTAAGATGAATTAATATTATTCATATTATTTAATTATTAACCTAAAATTATCAGTGATGCTGGAAAAATATTATAATATATACTTTTACTCGTTAATATTGATTTTAATATGTAATTTCGTCAAAATTTGAGCTTAAAATGTCTGTAAAAAATAACTGTGTTTATATATTTTTTAGATCTTTTGATTACAGTATGTACTATTAATATACTATCTTTGTTTTAAATTTTCAATCCTTAATTATAAAAACTGAACATCTTATAATTTTATAATTACAATGATTGATAATTTTCAAGATTTTGTTAAATTTTGTCAAAATTCAAACTTTAAATGTTTATAAAAAAAATTGTGCCTATGTATTTTTAATATTTTTCAATTACTATTGTAACAATATATAAGGAGCCTTATCAGACTTTTCAACCCAACAAATACAATTTTATTGACAATTATAAAAAAAAAACTAAAAAAAATTGAAATTTTAAAAAGTCTGTAAATAACTTGAAACTAGTCAAAATATTTTGAAAATTTTATCAAGTATAGAAATTGATATAATAAACATGTTGTGTAAATTTCAAGCGTCTACAGTTACTCGTTTTTGAATTACAGCAAAATAAGAAAATCGCTACATGAGAAATCGAGTGAATTTCCAAGGTGAACTTCAAACGCTCATATAAATTTAATAAGACTTTCTCATAGACATTTTTTTTTGATAAAGGTAGACAAACCTATGTAGAATCTTGTATTACATTTTCACATCTTATATATAGATTTAAAAATATTTGTCAATATCATATTTTTCAAGAATCATTGTAACTATATAGTATATATTAGGATCCTTGTATTAAATTTCCAAGTTTTTTTACATAACAAATAAAATTTAATTGACATTCATAGAAAAAAAATCTAAAAAATAGGAAACTGAATTATGTCCGTAAACAGTTCAAAACAATTCAAAATTTTTTTGAAAATTTTATCGTCTGTAGAAATGCTAATATAAACAACCAGGGAAAATTTCATGGATCTGCGGTCATTTGTCTTAGAGTTATACCAAATTCCAAAATTGATTTTGCTGAAAACCCGTTTTCTCTTAATTTAATTTTTTTTTTGTTTTTTCCTACTTACGCATTTGAAAACTATTAAGAATTTTTTTACTTTTGACCCCCCAAAGTTGAAAGTACCAACTAGATTCACTTTCCTATCAAAAAAGATACTGTTGAAGAAAATCGAAGCAGTTTTACTGCCCCAAAAAGTAATGATAGACACAATAAAAAAAAATTTAAAAATTAAAAAAAAACACATATCATTGTAAAATCAATAGGTACATTCAGGGCCGTCTTAAGGTTTTACGGGGCCCCGGGCCCAACATATTTCGGGGGCCTTACAATACCTACTAAATTATGGTATATAAATTTTTTAACACATAATGCATATTATTTATTAAATATTACACTTAAAAAAAGTAAAAAGTGAATTTTTGTTTAAATCTCTGTTACTTTATTCTTTATTTTACTTTCAAAATAAACGGTCAAAAAATACTTTCCTATTAATTATAACGTCAAGATATTAATTATTCATACATCAATATGTTTTATAGTTAAAAAATAAATGTAATTCATTAAACAAAAACTAATATAATTTAAAAAAAAACATGATATAAATTTGTCAATTATTAAATACTCTTTAATGGTTTCTTCCTAGCTTTTTCATTCGCAAAGTCTTCAATAACATTTTCATAATCTAAACTTGATAGTAGTTCATGTTCAATACTCATTAAAGATAGGGAGTTTAACCGTTTCTGGCTCATTGTACTTCTAAGCTCTTCTTTAATTAAATTTAACTTAGAAAATGAACGTTCCCCACTGCAGTTGGTAATCATCATTGATAAAAAAATTCGGAAAGATATTATTATGTTTGGAAATGTTTCTTCTAGTCTATTTGATTTTAAACATTTGTATGTACTAGAAATACTGAATTCAGAAATATCAAGTTCCGATAGATACGCTTTTAAGTGTATACATTCTAAAATTAATTCATTTTCATTAATATCTACGTGATAAAATTCCGCAAATGTTTTGCAATGGACTTGTACTTCTTTTGTCTCTAAATTTTTTAAATTAGAGAAAAATCCAAACAGTTTATTTATTGTATTGTATGATTTAGCACGAATTTTTAACTGAGTTATTAATGTATCTATTATTGGGAAGTAAGTTTCTATTTTGAATTTTTCACTACCTGAAAACGATGTACTTTTGTTTGTCAGTTCACCGGGTAATGTTAAATGAATACTCCTCTTCTTAGTTCGTTGGTGTAAATCTTTATAGTCAGAATCTGGAAATTTTTCTCTAGCGGAACTTTCATAACTATAAAAGTTATCTCTAATCTCACTTAGAAAACCAGCAAGAGAATCAAATAATTTTGAACCGACGTCAATAGTAAGGTTTTCTTTTTGTAAATTTTTGTTTGTTTCATTTATTCTTGATAAGATTTTACTCCAAATTTCAGTAAGAACAATATTTTCCAACTTTTTCATTTTCTTAATTAAGCCATGGGTTTCGTTTTTAACATTTGGTGAAGTCTTATCATCTATTTCAATTGTTTTTAGAGCATCTAAAATTTCCTTGTAAACCATTACCTAATATTTTTCACACAAACAGATTTAATTATTGAGGTTCAGCACCTCCATTTCGACAATCATTCTTACACAGTTACACATTGATTATTTTCTTCGTCATAAACGCATAATTAAGAACCGTTCTTAAATTGTTATTTTCTATTTAGTTGAGTGTGTAATTTATTAATTTATAATTATAATAATAAAGAAAATAATAAATATTAAGGTTAGTGTAAAGTTTACTTACGTAAGACAAAATTTTTTTGAATTAAAAATTAAACGCACACGAGCCAAAATGTAGATATTTATGTGGATTATCCGATTATATGTGTGTGTAATGTTCTATGAACTGCAGTCTGCAGCTGTACAGTCAACAATGACGATTGACAACGGCGTCGACGCTACAGCTTATAAGATAAGATATTTCATATTATTTTATAAATAGCACTCGCAATACTTCTATGTGCTTCTACGTAAAACAAATCGAAATAACCGATAACGGCGATAACATAGCGCACGTAAAAATAATGTACGTGTAATGTGGACCAGAAATAACAATAAAATTTAGAAATTAATCAAATTGTATTATTTTGATACAAAGCTAATTTAAATATTTTTTCGTTCGAGATTTATATTAAAAACATTCAAAAAAATGTAAAATTATGATATTCGGTAAATAATGTAATCTATGTGAATTTGGGGCCCTTAAAATTTCGGGGCCCCGGGCCCGGGCCCTACGGGCCCATGCCTTAAGACGGCACTGGGTACATTCATCGCTCAGCTCAGAATTTAAAAGGAATTACAATAAATGATTGTTCTAAATATTGTAACCCAAATACACGTGTGTTCAAAATATTGTGATTACAATACACGTCTGTTTCAAAGTATTGTGATTCCACGAAATATTTGTACCGAAAAAAACAAGTCTCCCAATTAGGTAACGTCTGTTCAAAATATTGGAAATCCAACAATTGTCTGGCCCATTTGATATATTTAAATTAAATAATAGTCTGTAACATTATATTCCAATAATAATGTTTGCAAATACTGTATGATTTATTGTTTTAGTAAGACGTCTGTTCCATTTCTGAACATTCTAAGAAAATAGGACAGACCGAATTTACTACCTAATAAATAATATACTTGATAATAAATACTATAGTATTATAATACTAGTATGTTATCCTTATCATAATGCAAGACATGTTCTACACCAGATTTATAAATCTACCTTGTTTAGTAAGTTGGTCTACACTTCACTATCATCATATTATAGAACAATAACACGGACTAAGATATATCGTGACAATAATATGTTATCATACACTAATGAAGTGTAGTTCTCAAGTCCACCAGTGTGGTGTGGTATCAGCATCGGTATTGGAACGAACCACAGACTTCTATCACAGAATAGATTAAATCTATTATGTGCTTCTATACGTAAATAATACATGTATTATTTATGATTTTCTAGGTCTAGTCTATTATATCATAGAAATCTGTGGAACGAACTAAGATACTACTAATATCATAGAATATTCTATGCTAATATCTTAGTCCGTGGTGTAATCGCGAAGAAAGTATGCACTGAACAGTGCAGTCGGGTGGAAAGCTTATACTTTCTGCTGGTGTAGTGCAAGTCTTATGGATAATATAATATTATCTATCTCAATGGTACACAACTACTATTTATTCTGCTGTTTTTGATAACGTATACAAATCGACGAACACAATAATACAATATAAATACGTATATAATATCATTGAATCTTTCTGCTGACTAGTGACTACCGTCAAATACTGTGTACGATCGTACATAGTATTTGCTACCGTCTACCCGTTCACAGTATTACACTGTTTAAATCTGTAGTACCATAATTTGAACCGTGTCTCGGCATCTTTACACTGCGTCAAATACCTAACTAATTGTATCGGTGTCAGCACTCATTACTCATTACTCAGTAATCGCCTGATGTGGCCATTTTTAACTACTGACTTGAATACTGGATGATATTGATCTTGCTGCCTCTCATAAAATGACGTCAATAATAAAATTTTATACCTTGTCGGGCGCGCATGATGAATCGCCACCCTGCTATTTGTTACAAATCGATGAATTTAAATTCTTGTTGGACTGTGGATGGGATGAATGGTTTAGCATGGGTGTTGTAAATAAATTAAAAAGGTTGATTAAACCGTAAAAGATGTACAAATGTTAGCTTCAACATTTATAATCTACTGTTTATATGTACTTTTTGTAGGTACATCCATCAAATAGATGCAGTTTTATTATCGCACCCAGACCGTTTTCATCTTGGAATTTTGCCGTACCTTGTTGGCAAGTGCGGCTTAAATTGTCCTGTCTATGCTACTATACCAGTTTACCAAATGGGCCAAATGTTTATGTATGATTTACATCAAGTACGGTTTTAAGTTGATCTTTCTAATAACATTTTCTTTATGAAGATTTCAATGTAACCATGATTTTTTCCTTATAGTCTTTATGCAATGTGGAAGATTTTAATCTATTTAGTTTAGATGATGTGGATGCTGCTTTCGAAAAAGTTATTCAAGTAAAATATAATCAAAATGTTTCATTAAAAGGTATGTACATATAAAATGGTCTATAGATAGAAACGCCCAGGTATAAAATGGTCAGGTTATTTCAATGTCATGATATTGCACAATAGATAGGCTACTTACCTATAAGGCTATAACCAAACTGAAGGATGGAACCATCACTTCTTAAAATTAGTGAATAATTCACATACATCACTTATTCCGGATGTTATTTAAATGCATTTTTAGTGCACATTTTTAGCTTTTTTAAGCATTTTTAGTGCAATAAGTCCTGAGCTCTAGTCACATATAATATTATTATGCACATTTTTACATTTTTAGCAGATTTATATATTATATACATTTTAATAATAATAATCATTTAAACTAATAATTAATTTATTGGTTTAATTGTAGTTTTTTATGTATAGTAAGTATAATATTTTTATATATTTTGTGGGAATCGACGTGGACATTTCTACGTATCTGCCATTTTTAACTTGGATATATTTACTACTTAAAAATTTTTCCCAAAATTTTATCATATAATAATATATATGTTTAGGTATAACAGTTGATTAACTTTTTTTTTATTAAAATGAATATTTATATTGTACAATTAACTTCAAGCAAAATTTTCACTTAAGTCTATTGGAAAGATTTCTGATATATTTTATGTACTTACAAATTATTAGTATTTACCAACTCTACATTATGTTTTGTATATTTAGTTTGTTAAATACTTAAATAAATTATATATTTTGGATTCTGAACGTAACAATGAATGTGTGGATTTTATGTTGATGTCTGTTTTTTATTTTAGTGTCTAAAGACACTATTATTTATCATCAACTTTGATAAAGGTTTCTTTTAGAGAAAAAAAAACTAAAAAAAAAGTATTAATATTTGTTAAAATTGTAATGTTATTATTAAAATAATTGTTTGGTGACCTTGGTTACCAAAAAGTTAGACCATCTTAGCTCAGAATTGTTTTTCATTGTATACAAATTTAACACATCCATTACAGTGCCTACTCAAGTCGGTGCGACTTCAACTGTAGAACAGAGTACTAACTTTTTTTAATGATTTTTTTCTGTTTATTTATTTAGGTAAAGGAATTGGTTTAAGAATAGTAGCATCGCCTGCTGGCCATATGATTGGTGGTACAATTTGGAGAATATCTAAGGTTGGTGAAGAGGATATTGTTTATGCTGTAGATTTTAATGATAAAAAAGAAAGACATTTGAATGGCAGTAACTTAGAAAGACTCGGAAGACCATCATTACTAATATTGGATTGTTTTAATGGTGCTTATTCACAACCCAGGCGTAGATCTCGCGATGAAGCTCTAATGAGTTGGTTCAATATTTAATCTGTCATAATGTACATTATATTAAAAATATGTTTGTTTTTCAGCTTGTTTATTGACAACACTTCGTGTCAAAGGCAATGTTTTAATAGCGATTGATACAGCGGGACGTGTTTTAGAATTGATGCATATGCTGGACCAATTGTGGCGTAATAAAGAATCTGGTCTTGGTGTGTACTCATTAGTATTTTTAACAAATGTTAGCTACAATATTGTGGAATTTGCAAAGTCTCAGGTCAGTTTCCTTTTGAATTGTTTTTTTTTATAATTTTACCTGATTTTGAAAAAAAATAAATTTTTAGATCGAGTGGATGAGTGATAAACTGATGAAAAGTTTTGAAAGTGCAAGGAATAATCCATTTTTTTTAAAGCATGTTAAGCTATGTCATAACATGAATGATTTTAACAAAGTCTCCGAACCAAAAGTATGACATATTTTACATAACATTAAACATAAAATAAAAATTGTAATAATATATCCAACTAGAAATAAATATGAGCTCATATATAGTACATGTACATATTTGTTCAGTATAGCTATTTTGTTTGCTTTTAAAAGACAGTTAGGTAAATAATACTTCTGAAAAATATTTTTACAAACTTTTATCTGAATGTAAAGAAACAATTAGCAGTGAGTGAAGATGTTGAACCTAATTTTCTGTGTCACATTATTTTCCAACAGTATAGAAAATATTATGACATGATATTATAGAATTTTGCGTACAAACCTGGTGTAATTAGTTTTCTGATTAGAATTCTCTGAATTATAAAAAAATAATATTTTCAACCATTGAAACAAAACATTTATTTTTTACATCCTTTTGCATTGTACTTAGTTTTGAAGCACTCCATATGAGCATACAACTTACTCAATAATTTTATCATAGTAATACTAAAAATAGTTATTCATTGATTTTATTACTTCAAAAAAGTGACCTTTCTAATTTAAATTTTAAAATGACTAGGTATAAAAAGTATTTTTTTAACAATGGATCATATTTTGTATTTTAAACATTAGATACTAGAGTTTTGTCCTAGAATATTTTTCCGGATATCAATATTGAGAAAATTAAAATATTGTAATTTAATTCTTAAATAAGGTTATATTAGCTAGCAATGGAGATCTCGAAAGTGGATTTTCAAGAGAAGTTTTTATCATGTGGGCTTCAAAACCAAAAAACAGTATTATTCTTGCAGACAGGTATTTTATAAGTATACTACTTATGAATAACAATGTTAAATCTTTCATCATTATTATAGAACTGCTCCGGGTACATTAGCCCGAAATTTAATTGACGAGGGTGGTAATAGATATATAAAACTAATTGTCAAAAAACGTGTACCTTTAGACGACAATGAATTGGAAGAATATAATAAGAAACAGAACTCACAAAAAATGGAAGCCAGTAAAATGTAAATTTTGAAAAAATTAGTAAATCATTTTTATATATTTTGTATTTTGCTCGTATTATTATATAAAAGTTACTTACTAAAATATAAGCAAAAATCACAAATGTTATTAGTGAACCAGAAAGTTCTGATTCTGAAGACAAACCAGAGGCTATGAGAGGGAAACATGACATACTAGTAGATGATGATTTATCAAGCCTCAAAAAATCTTCAAAAAAAGAATTGCCGCCTATGTTTCCTTATTATGAAGAAAAATTGAAATATAACACGTAAGATGTAATCATGAAGTATGATTATGAGATTTTTAAAAAAAATTATAATTTAAATATATTTTTAATTTTAGACAAGAAGATTTTATTAAATATGAAACAACCTTAGGGGACAAACAAAATAAAATAAGTGATGAAGATGAAGAAATAGATTTATGTGATCTTCCATCCAAGTGTGTTGAGTTTGAACAGAATATTTATGTAGCAGCAAAAATTGTACATATTGATTTTGAAGGTCGCTCAGATGGAGAGTTTTTAAAACAAGTTGTACTTGCACTTAAACCTAGACGTTTGATATTAATTAGGGGCAACCCATATAGCACCAAAGTTGTTTACAACTTTACCAAAGTATTAATAGATAGTATAGTTTTTACACCAAGAATTGGACAGTGTTTGAACGTAACATCTGAATCTCATATTTACCAAGTAAAAAAAAATCTTTATAATACAAAATGTAATTTTTTTAGTAAAATTGAATTACATGTTTTTAGGTACGTTTAACAGATTCACTTCTTTCCACAATTAATTTAAAAAAAGGACCAAATGGTGATTTAGCTTACATTAATGCCAAGTTAAAATTAAAAAGTCGTGATGATGCTATGGAAATTGACAATGTTGTACCTGAAAAGGGTAAATATTTGTTTTTTATTTTTTAAATTAGTATTTAAAAATAATTAGTATATTTTTCTTTTCTTTTCTATTTGTATTTATAATGCCAAGAATAGATGATCAAATGTTTACACTTGAACCTTTAGCATATCATGTACGTTCTACATTCAATTCATTTTATTCTTAAAATAATCATTGGTGTGAAGTGTAATACATACATTTTATTCGTAGGAAATTGGTCCCCGCAAGACAGTGTTTATTAATCGTTTAAAACTTTCGGATTTTAAACAAATTTTATCCAAAAATAATATACCCTGTGAACTTACAAAAGGTGTTTTATGGTGCTGTAATCGTACAATTTGTATTCGTAGAGTAAGTATTATATTGTATTATTTTAAAAAATGTTTTTTTAAACATGCTCAACATTTTTTAAATATTTCAATAAAATGTAAATTTATCATATTTTAAATATACCTTACACACGGTTTTTGATCTGATAAATATTTAAAAATAATTGTAAGATATGTATATAAGAAATAAAAATGTACTCAATAACATGGATATTTTTTAAATAACAGGGAGGAAAATGAAAGTTAGTTTCACCTTAAATAATGGTAAATAAATTATAAGCAAAAATCAAGAGCAATATAACTCACTTTAAATTAAAATAGAAATTTAATCCTATATTCTTACCTTTAAGTTTGATAATAGGTCAACTAATAATAGTTCTAATATTAAAGCCGACATAAAAAAATTGGTTGTGCTGAATGCAAATATACTATTTTGAACGTTTGTGGATGAAAACAACATGAGTTTGATGGCCTCTTAACAATTTAGCATTTAGAATATTGTGAAAAATTTTATATTTTTGAAAATTAGCTCACCAATTCTATTGTGTTTTAACATAAATAAGTAAATTGTTCTTTCAAATTGTTTTTATTCAATAATTATATTATTTAACATTAAATATTATGTCATTATATTTTTTCTAATAAATGTATAGGTAAATGTTGATTTATTTAAATATTTTTGTTTTTTTTCTAGAATTCTTCTGGTAAGGTTTTGATGGAAGGAGTTATTAGTCGTCAATATTATTGCATACGTAGTTTATTATATAGCCAGTTTATTATCATTTAATAGAATTACCAAATACATTTTATGTTGAAAACATTATGTTTATTATAATTTATTTAAAAAAAACTACAATATATATTGTACCTCTTAATATTATTTATTCCTATTTAATTAGTATTAAAATGTATTATGTAATTATTTTCATAAATATCAATGTATTACACTTTTAAATGCAATGTATATTATTTTCCTTCATTGGAATTTTTTTTATAGACTAGTCTATTAATTGTATAGTTTGAGAAAAACAAACTCACACAGTAATAATTGTACTTTATTTATTCATAAAATAAAATTTAAGATTTAATGTATCACTACTTTATTAGATTACAAGGCTTTATTTTTAATTATATTTCCTATTTGTCCTGAGTCATTTACAATATCTTATAACATTCTTTCACTCTTATAAAATGTAATAGTCGTTATATAAAAATAATTTATATTAATTAATGTAATGTATTACATAAATGTCAAGTAATTTAAGTAGAAAAAAATGTCACCTCAAGAAATATTTATAACTATTTATAATTTAAATTACAATCGGTCTTTTTAAAGAGTTATAAAATATTTCTACAGATTAAAAGATAAGTATAAGGTAAAATTTGAAGAATTTATAAAATTAAAGTGGTAAGGAATGATGGTAAGCATTAATTGAATAATAGTAGGGATAATAACCTGTCCACATAGCAAGTTCTAGAAGGGTGTTAAATAGAACATTGTTAATCATATTATTAAAGTGAGTTATTATTATCATATTTCAATTCAAAAATCTAAACTATATTTTGTTGATTTTTATTTCATTATTATTTATCACACGACACATCACAGTATCATTAGCCACAACATTTAATTGTATTTCAATTTATTTTCTTGTTTAATATTTTACAAAATATTCCATAATATAATTTGTATATAACTCATATAATGATTAATTTATTGGAAATTATAATTCATTGCATAGCTCTTCCACGATGACTTATCTATTAAGTTACTATAATACTAATACATTTAATTTTGTATCAATTTAATTTCTATTTTTTGTTGCATGTATCATTTTATTTTTCATCAATATTGTTAAACACTATTTTACCATGTATACCAGTTTTATAATTTTCATTAATTATCTTTATAAATTAGTATAAAATGTTAAAATTAATTTTAATCTGTTTTTATATTACTTGATTGTTTAAGAATTTAAATTAAACTATTAAAGAAACCCAAATTTTAATATAAGCTCTAGTTTTCTTTTTTTATTTGCAATTTGTTTGTCTTTTTTTTCCTTTAATCATAATTTTTACTTATTAGAAATACTACAAATGTTGATTCTGGATTCCAAAGATTTATTAATGTGTCATTAATTTCAGAAGGTTGTAAGATTGTATTGATATAAAATGAAATTTCATTTGAGCTGCAAGTCAGCTGGAAACACGTGAGTAATTATTTTTGATGTAGACTGTGATGTTATATCATTTTGTGTTACCTTTTACTGTCATGATTTGTAATAAATGTTTTAATATAAGAATTACCACAAGAATATTAAAATTTAGGAATTTTTTGAGATTATACATATATTTATATTTATGGTTTGCTTAGAATTATATTTATATTTTATTGTATTTTTATAATATATATAAAATAATAATGGTATGATAATTTAGTTTATTAACTATACAATTTAATACATCGGTTTGATCAATGGGTAGGTTAATAAATAATTTAAATAACATTTTTAGTAATACTGACTTTGACTTCATCCAATTTAAAATAGTAATACAAATACAAGGTTACCTATCACAAATTGTATTAGAAGTTCATAATTAATTTTATATAAAATAAATAAATGAATTAAAAAAAAACACTTCAATTAAATGTTAAAATAAATTTTTTCATTTTAATTTACAAAATAAATCAACTATAATATTGTTATATTTTTGACATATTTAAAATTTGAGAATATTGTTGGGGGGAGGGGCTGGTTGAAAACATTTTAATTAACAACTACAAGCTAATATGTACTTCCTTATGAAAATAAATATGGAAAATAACGTACAGTATTTTATAAAATCTATAAATACAACAATAATGTGAAATTAAAAGTTTATATTGTTTTATTTAAACATTATAGTTTTTATGTTTTATTGCTATGTGTTTGTTATATAACACATATACCCATAAATCAATATTAGTTTATCTTATTACTTGTAGTAATACACCTACAATAATTGAATAATATAATATATATTAGGTACTTCTAAATACTTACTAAATTTAAATTGTGATGTCATAATAATATAAAATACATAGTAAATACATTTTTTGGAAATTAGATTTCTGTTGAATCAAGAATTTAATTTAGACCAAATAATTTTAAATGTCATTGACAATTCCCAACTATATATTTTTTTTGTTAATTTAATTCAATAGTTTAGGAATTGAATTTAGACATCAGCAAGGTGAAGTTTTTATTCATCATGATTTGTACACCACATACAAATTATAATACAATGCATATTGTAAAAATGTATAATAAATTAAAGTATATTAATATATGCAATAATTTTCTCAACACCTAATTAATATTATAATATAGCAGAGTTTTAATAGCTAACAAAAACATGGCATGGAGATAAAACTTCAACTTCCCTTCATTCACAAAATAATGTAAAATAAAATATTATTAAGTTTAAATTAATTAGTCCGAAGCAATATTTAAGTTAGAACACTGATTAAATGACAATAAAAATAGAAATAATATAGAACATTTATTACATGTTTGAAGAATATATTTTAATTCAAATTTTTAAATGATTATCATAATGTACGCACAACTTACAAATTAAAAAAAAAAAAAAGATAAGGTATTTATTTTAATTCTGCAGAACATTTAATGAAATTACAAGCCATAATAATTTTAAAAATAAAAATTATAATTATAATAGGACTCAATTAAAATTAAAATATTGATAGTTTCAAATAAAAATCAGTAAGTGATATTACACAGAATACACATATTATCTTCATACAAGTATATATACTACATGTTTTTAGTATCTATACAAAAAAAGTATAATGCTGAGATTAATTTTAGCAATACAATTAATAAAAATAATACACAAATGTATCTATGGATGTGATTTTTTTTTCAAATTAAAAAATGCAATTGATATATATGTATTATATTCTTAATTTAAAAGCCCAAAATTAAATTAATTATGCTATTAAAGATATAAAAAAATTAACTGTCTATACATATTTCAATATATGTAACATGATACTTTGTTAAAATGTAGTCCTAAAAGTATCATACCAACAATGACTATTAAAAAATATAATATAAAAAGATAATATGTAAATAATATATACAGTGTTTAGTAACATGATTGCAATGCTTCATGTCATAATAATTTTTTTTTTAAATATCCAATTATATTCATCTCATAGTAAATGTTAAATATGATATAAGGTACCACGTAGTTATGGGCTGAATGGCCACTGCTAAAATCAGGAAGTATAATGTTCTCTTACGCTTGTACTCAACCATTACTACCGGTTGGCCAACATTTGCAACTGTCGCTATTGAATTCAACTGCCATCTCATTGAAAATAACTGATTAAAATAATTATAAATTGTACATCTATAGTTAATGTTCAATTATTTAAAAATTATAGTATAAAATATATTACCAAAAAGTACATAAATGCAATTCCAATGTATAGTAAGGCAAGATAAAATGCAGTTTCTCCAAAAAGTAAACCAATTGGAATACAGCTTATAATTCTGTAAATAAAAACATATTAATATATTATTCGTTAAAAAATAACATATTAACCAAGAAGTTAGATACAGTGTTTTCGTATAAATAGTAAAACATAAGAAGAGTATAGATTTCAATCTTCCATAATTTTTAACCATTACTTACCCAAAATACTTATATCCTGAATAAGCTGTTAGGTCAAAAGCACGTAGTGAACTTTGTATATTTGTAACATATAGTGCCATTATTTCCACTAAAACCACAATTACTTCCCAAGCAAGAACACGAGAAGCTTGTACACTTAAAAGTTCTGGACTGAATTGCCCGTGTTTACCAAGTATGAGACCCAAAAACAGTAAATATCTGGAAAATAGTTAATAATTTAATTTTGATGGAAATATTAGTAAAATAGATGTATTAGTCTTACGTTACAAAAGCTACAGTAGGAATATAAAGATCTGGTGCATTGACATCTGTTTTTGGTCTTGCTCGTCGACGTTCATCGGTTTGCTCTGTTGATTCTAGCATAATTGACCAATCCTTGAAAACAATAAAATGTGTTAGGTAACTTTAATCAATAAATTTAAAAATAATAGATCATATTATTTTGAATAAAAATTTGGAACTTTGATAACTTACTGTATGGACAAACGGAAACAATAATATACCAAGTTTGCTGATCACATAACGGGTGTCTACAGCAAAATAACGTTTTATTTCTGAACTTATTCCACTTGTATATTTGCCAACAT
This sequence comes from Nasonovia ribisnigri, assembly GCA_027563435.1. Taxonomy (NCBI): domain Eukaryota; kingdom Metazoa; phylum Arthropoda; class Insecta; order Hemiptera; family Aphididae; genus Nasonovia; species Nasonovia ribisnigri. The sequence continues at coordinate 64,888 of JANEHU010000372.1, read as the reverse complement.
TTTCATCGACAACCTGCCCTAAAATTTTCTGTCCGTATCGTACAGTTACTCCTGCTAAGAGTGGATTACTTCCGAATGCATCAACTAAATTATTTGCAGGATTAAACATTATTGGTTGTGTTTGTTGAGGACTTGGACCCGGGCCTTAAATTATAAACAATATAGATTAAAAGTGTTGATAATAGAATTATTTAAAGTATTTAAAGAATAGCCACAGAGTTTCTTGTGTGTGGACTCAGGAGTCAACAGCACCAGAATTCAAAATGAAAATTAAAAAAAAATTATGTATTTATATACAATATGGTAATAAATTATTGCTTTTAGGACTTTTGATAATTGTTCTAGAATAATAAATTAATATATTAACAATAATTATTATATGTTTTAAGAACAGCATAAAAACATTTTTATAATTAAGTGATAAGCAGGGCTGGGCAAGAAATATAGTATCTAAATACAAGATACTATATTTTTAAAGATACCATAGATACAAGATATGTATCTGAGATACATATAAGATACAATATACTTCATACATTTATTTATATTTATTAATTTACCTTGGGTACAATTTTCTCACATAATCACATTAAATTTTATCATATATCATTTATATTATATTATAGCTCATAAATGTATAATAATACGGTCAGTGGCGGATTTAGCGTCAGGCAATGTAGGCAGTTGCCTAGGGCGGCAATTTTAGGCCAATATTTTATTAAAATTTACTGCATTAAAACTATTGGAAGTAATTTATAAAAATGACTTAAAGTCGGTGTTTCCAAACATAGAAATAATTTTGAGAATTTATATTTCAACACCTGCCACTAATTGTACTGCGGAAAGATCATTTTCTTCTTTGAAGCGGATAAAAACTTATTTACGTTCAAAATTAGGACTAGAAAAATTAAACTCCTTGGCGATTTTGTCGATTGAAAGTGAAATGACACAAAAAATACAATTTGAAGACATAATTCAAAATTTTGTGGAAAAAAAAGCAAGTCGCAAACAAATGAAATAGTTTATTTTTTTACATTATTTTTATATGGTGTATAATAATAAGTACGAATTTTTAAGTTTGATTAGTTGCTTTTGTTTTTTTATAATACTATAGTTTAAATTTGATTGAAAACATTAATTTTTTGAAGGAACTTAATTATATTATCTATATTATAATTATATTTGATTGGTACAGCAAATTTATTCAAAAAAATGGTGATGTACCTATTATATTTTAATAAATATTGTATTGTTATACTATTTACTTGATTAGAACAGTTTATTAACATTACCACCATTAATTATTGTTTAGTATCAGTCTTTATGATTTATTTTTTTAGTACTTATGTTAAATAAGTATTTAAAAATACGTTTTCTCGTTGATAAGTTTAATGGGGCGGCAAAAAAAAAATTTGCCTAGGAGCGGCAATTGTGTAAATCCGTCTCTGAATACGGTGTGTATTTATCATTAACAATATAATTTCAAATGACATTAGATACGCTTAAAATAATAATACTTATAGACAAACGAAATAATAGGTAAAAAGATTTGCAGTCTATAAAAAAATTACGTACACAATAAAAAAACGTTATGAAAAAAATAAAAATATTTTTAAATTAGCAATGTATATTTATTATTTATTAAAAGTTAAAATGTAGGTGATTTATATAACTATATTATTATATCATTTATATCCCATATAATATTATCGCCAAACACCAAAGTTACTTTAATCTAATCTTAAAATATATTATTACTTATTGGGAAATTAAGAAAACTGTTATATAAATGAAATATGAAACATATTTTTTGAATGTATCTAGTATCTTAATCATAAAAAGATACTAGATACAAGTCAATAAAGTATTTAAATACGCGATACAAGATACATTAAAATTATGTATCTCAATACAAGATACAATTGTATCTAAAATACATATCTTAAATACTAGTATCTAAGATACTGCCCAGCCCTGGTGATAACTGATACTAGTACACGAAAAAATGATAAAAACTAACATAAAAATATTTTCACTTATTTTGAGCTGTTTACTGAGACATTTTTTTCTATAAATGTCAATTAAATTTTATTTGTTGGGTGGAAAACCTTGAAAATTTAATACATGTCTCTTAATATATTGTTGCAATGCTATGGATTTAAAAGAAGGTTCCACGTAAGTAGTTAATTCTGTAACCAAAAAATCTAAAAATATACATGAACACAGTTTTTTTTTTAAATATTTCAGTTATTTTTTTGTAATTTTATAATATTAATTCAATTACTGGCTACCATTTTAATAATAATAGTATAGTAATATTAGCCTGAATATACTATAAAATATCCTAGGCTGACAAACTGTCTCCGCTCAGAATCGTTTTTTGTAAACAATAATATTATACCATTGAATTCAAATTGAATACCATTCAATACAGCGACCCACTTGTAACCTACTGTACTTCAGAGCAACATTCACTTACCCGCTTTTTAAAATTTTAATTAAGGAATAATCCCTATATTGTAATCTTATATATTTTATAGATTTTTAATACTCAATAACTGTAGTTTCAAGTACAAACTTTAGTAGTCTAAATTAATCTAAGTATAATATTATTTCCAGATTTATATAGCCTTCTATAGTAAGGCGATAGAAACTATGCTATAGGTGGAAATGCTAAAAATAAAACCTTGATGAACAGGTATTTAGGTTAATATTATCTAAACAAGGTTGTCATGCTTTTAGCAGGCACTCATATATATATATATATTATTTATTATATGGATAATCTATATTTTTCTTAATATTAATTAAGGATATTTTTCATTAAAAACAATACATTTTTCTAGGCATATCCCCATAAAAAAAATGCTACCATGACATTGACAGAACCATATTACTTCTTTCATACATAATATGATTTAACACTTTAAAATTGCTATATTTTTATCGATATAAATCATTATTAATACTTACTAGGCGTGAAATGTTGTCGGTGATTTATGTTATCTGTTGGCATTGATCCAACGTATCCAAAATCGTTATTTCCATATCCATGTTGTGGTTGTGATGGAATTGTTGTAAAGTCATTGTAATAGAATTGTTGTTGAGAAGGCATTGTTTGAGGTTCTGGTGGCTGAGAGTACATTGTCGGTTGGGCATAGTTGTACTGTACTTGTTGTGGAGGCATACTATTCACATCTAAACCAGGCGTTTCCATAGGGCGTCTAGTTAGACGTTTATTGCTGCTGTTACCCGGCATAGCTAATTAAGAAAAAAACTCATACAAAATTGTTTAGTAGTAGTATACTGACATATAATAACTCACTATTGAATGTGTTGTCGTTATAATTCATTACACTATCAATCGGAGTTGACGATGTTGAGGGTTAATTTATAAACTGGGAAATAGAAAACAATACGAAATGCATGCGGTTATGAATATATTAATAATTTAAAAAAAAAAACACCGCACGGATGAAAATAATTTGAAAAACAGAGGAGGAACGTCTAACAAGTAAAGTTTAGTCGTGTAGTTTGTACACTTTCAATACGGCTGACGATTAAATGATGGCGATATGGCATAACGCGTTATCACTAATCACTATACACGTTCCCGACTCGACTGGTGGCCGCGTAATTATTGTGAAATGTAAGCGATAAAGCGATGACTGATAATGAACAATATTGTCGTCTCAGACGATGTAGAAATGTGAACCGAGGTATCGGTAAAAAGCCGGCACCTCATAGCTTACCACAACGATGGTATGATGCCACACCGGGGCCATTGTCTGACAGCCAATGGGAGTCTCTCGTCTCGTTCGTCCCGCACTTCCGAACGTAGAACACGCGTCGTTTCCGACATAATAACTAATACAATAGTGCCGGTCATTACGATCGCTTGTCGGCTTGGTCACCAATTCGTGCCGTCTCATCCCCCCTCAGCGCGTCCCCGCCCTTCGTGTTCGGCGTCTCGGCACACCGGCCCACTGCAGTACGGCACTCTCTGTACGTTAATAATTGTACGCATCGCCTGCAGAGCGCACTCACGTCTCACACGACTTGGCTGGACGGTGACTGCTCGTTGCTGATTAGTCCCACACTTCTCCCGCGGTAACCGTCATTCAGCGGTGAGCCGGTGAGCGTTTTCCGTCATTTCTCATTTCGATTTGATCGTTTCAATTGTCTGATCGTTGGGCGTGCGCACGTCTTGCTGTAGGTGTTTGTTGTCGACCGCCGAGTGAGAAGCGCTGGGCTCTGATCGGAGGAAGTCGTCTTTCACATTTTTTCGGTTCGTACGACGTACCTGCGCTCACGTCGTCGAACTAAAGGTAAGCATTGAACATTTTTATTTTTTTAATGTCCCGACAACAGTTTCCCTTTTTCAACTATTATAAAATAACGTGTTCTCGGCCATGGTTGTAGTTCGTTCTCGCGAACGTCTATAAAACGTGGATTGTCCGAAATCAATATTTATCTTGTTCAGATTTCGAGTTTTGGTAATTGCGAAGCGATTTCGTTTTTACGTTGCACGTTTGTTTTCGTTAAACAGTAATTTAGTTTAATTCATTAGACAGTGATTTGATCGTTTTATGTCAAATATCCTCTTATGTCACTCGTAGACTTCGCGTCCACACTGCCGCTAGACCTTTACAAAATTCGTTTTTAAAAACTTCGCTTCCAAATTGCGCACCGTTCCGTCGAACATAATTTTCCGCTCGAAATGTCCGAAACGAATTTGGCCCTAGGGCATCAACTAAAAGAGAACTTTTGCCCAGAACGTGTGTCGTGTTCACACGTGTAAGTCGTAGCCGTCGACGCCATTTTTCATAGGTACTCTTCGGTGGCGGACCGGCGTACAACGTACAGGCTCAGCTGTCGTCAACGCGTTCGGCAGTCGTCCATTTTTTTATGTCTGTATTGAACCAATATCGCGAATAACCTTAGCTTTGAGTATGGTGTGTGGGTCTGATGAAAAACGTGTTGGTTTCGGAGAAATCGTGTGATCGCCCGAGAGGTGTTTCGAGGACGCCATTTTTTATATTATGTACTCGTCAGGGGCGGGCCGGCGTACCCGTAACATCTACCGCCGTCGTGCAATGATCGGCCTATTTCAGGTCGGTTTTTAAATATCTCCGCGAATAACCCTAGCTCGAAACGTGGCCGATGAAAAAATGCTATTTCCCCAAAAAGTTTGTGTCTCGTGGAAGCGTGTGATCGCCCGAGAAGGGTTTTTAGGACGCCATTTTTAAACTCAATTTATCATTGGCGCCACGACGGGCCAGTCCAATGTGGCGGCTGTACCACAACATTGTCCGTCCGATCGTCTCGCGACACCCGACCCTTACGCCCAGGTCTAATGCGATACAAATCGTTGCGAGTCGATTGTATTTCGTTTTTTAACGATCTCGCTACACCTATCGTTCGACCGTTGGCCGTTGGCGCGCGCCGACGCTGTTTTTTCGTCGCACAAACGGACCGGTGGAGTAGCGGACGACACGGCGACGTTCACCGGCGGCGCACCGCCACCGCGTTCCTGGTCGATACGGGGTTACCGGGTCGGTTAACCACAGTTCGATACCGCGGTATACTGTTGGCTACCCGACGCCGGGTCGCGTAGAGCGTACTGAGACCGCAAACGAACAAAGTGGAAAAAAACGTTGTCGATCGACCGTCCGCACAGTCGTACATTCGCTTGCCGGTCGTTTTTTGTTTCCCCGGCGGCATTACTTTTTTTTTCTGTTAACCGTTTTTTACGTTCGCGCCCGGTTGGGTGTGGTGACTGCGTTCGGTCGGTGTTCGTTTTTTCCGTCGTGTCGTCACTTTGTTCGCAATTCAACTCTCACAGCGGCGGTTACGATTGTCGTGTATCACAGCCGTTCCACTCGTTCGTTACGTAATGGCCGCCGTCCGGCTTTCCGCTCGTTCGCGTTGTTCGAACGCGTGTTCTTAGTTTTTTTGTTTCGCCCGGCCGCGACGGTATTGCCGTTTCGCGCGATTCACGCAACGCGTCGTTATTTTGTTTACAACGCTCGAATCGTCTGCCTACTTTTTTTTTTCACTGGATATTTAACACAAGTAATTATTCGTTCGTTTGTTTTGTTTATTGACTATGTCGGCGCATTCACAATTATAATATATTCTCAATTATTGCGGTAGTTGTTAAAGGCGTTGCATCATATAAAGTGACCAGGTTTATTATGAACTGTCGTCGTCTGCCTGCTAATTTTAAATTATAATAAAATTAAATACCTATCTATATTTAAAAATTAATATTACACATTAGTAACGGGTATATACATTATAAATATTGTCTGCAGTTACCTAGGTATTTGAAATTGGACAAAAACGGAACAAATACACTTTAGTTACCCACCACATTTTTAGAATTTTTTTACAAAACATACGTATTTCAACGAATTATGAATTATGATGCCAAAAAATGTGAGGAAACCATTATTTTGGAACTCATAGCCACCCAAAGTTTGCGTTTTTACTTTTAAACGAATGCGCGCAACATTACTGTAATGCCTCGTGCGGTGCCTAAAATTAATTTTGAATTTTTTACGTATTTTAATGTGTTATGAACGATGTTGAAATCACTATTTGCACAATCAGCTTATTTCCTCAACACATCTTTATGATAATAGAATAACCTATTTTAAGTTGTTTTTCTTTTGTCTTTAGGTAGACAACAGGCTAATGAGTATATTTAAACATTGTGTGTTAAAATAACATAAGAATATTATAGTTGCTCCCTTCGCCTACTGGCTCCGGCACACTCTCACATACTTTTCTTGACAACTCACAGGTAGCCTCAAAAATTGGCGATCTACTAAAGTAATTGATGTAATAATCCAATTCTTTTCAGAGTTAGTCTTTGAGAGTTTCATCACAGATTGCTTTCCTCTTCACGTGTTGATATTATTATTTATTATGTATATGTATTTGTATTGCCATATCATTTACTTGTTGTATTTAACAAATACAGTTGGTGAATTTTTTTTTTTGAAAATCTAACTATATATACTTAGTAGTTGCATTAAATAAATTAATATTTGATTTTATACTTGGGCATTTAAAACATTTTGCAATGCTCTTCTGTTTTTTCAAATCTATGGTCTAGTAATGACAATAGGTATACATTAAATTTTATTTTTAAATAGTATCAAACTTAACTTAAATTTAAATGTTTGAATCAGTAGTAGATTTAAATACCTAGTTATTTATTTTTAGAATTTGTTTTAGAAAAGAGGTTGTCGTACCTACACATTATGTCTCCGTGTCATACATATGCGGGCTTTTTATTATACATTGAGTACCGCTTAATGTGGTCACATTGGTTTAGGCCATTTTGATTTTAATAACCAGTTGATTTCATAAAGCATATTTTTTTCAACATAATATTTGGTTTGGGATTTTCAGTTTTGGTTCCTATAAACGGTTGATTCGATAAACCAGTGATCATATTAAGCGGAACTCACTGTATTTTAATTTTATGGCGAGTTATGAGTATTTTAAAAGTGTAAATTGTTTGTAAATCTTAAAATACTCATAACTCGCTTTAAAATATAATAAAAAACCAATGCGATTGCCTAGATAATAAACTTACCTTTAAATTTTATAAGAGGTCAATTCAATTTCCTCCAATGTTTAAACTAACAGAGACAACGAGTGTCAGTATTCCGTCCTCTTAAAAAATAAAATGTCGTATAAAACCAAGATTATGTTCCTACCTAAACGTTTGATAAATCACTCTAATAACAAAACTAACTGCACACTTTATTGAAATTAGTGAACAAAAATGTTCCATGTTGTACGTGTCTAAGGCAGACACAACACATGTGAGTACAACGTCCTCTTAAGATTCACAAATTCAAAATATTTACTATGATAAATTAGTATCTTAAAATATAAATTATTTTTTAACTTTGTTTCCCAATTGCTGACAAATAATGTTATCATTGTGAGTGGTGACTGGTGAGATTATTGCTTTGATACCGGTTCCTCGTTCGGTTCAATAGACCAGTGGTTCTCAACCTTTTTTAGTTCACGGCACACTATTAGGCCGGGTTCACATTGGCGAGCGACGGGCGACGGCGACGAGCGATGAGCGACAAGGAATTTCCTAAAATATATTTAACACATAGTTCCAAATGGAAGTGTTTATATTGGTCTTGAGCGATTGGCGACGGCGACCGGCGATGCTCGAGCGACGCGATCAATATTAATCATGTTTAATATTTGTCATCATTTTAGAGCGATATGCACTTTATTTGCAAATAAAACGTGGAACAATTCAATAATTTTTGTAACTAATTTTTTCCTATTACTTAATTATTAAAATGAGTCAGTATAAATTTACTTCTGCGCAAAGGGAAAATTTAATTTCCGAAGTCCAGTTAAGACCAATTTTGTGGAACGATCGTCAAAAAGATTACAAAAACGCAGAAAAAACAAAAAAGATATGGACTGAAGTGGGTGCAATTTGTGGTTTGACAGGTAAGTAACTAGTTGGTAATACATTTCTGCTAAGTATTTTACAAAATATATAGATATAAGATAGCTAGAAGCTAGTATTCTTTGTTATTCGAATACATAACCTGTCCCCCTTAAGTATTTCAAACATGTATCTTTTATGAATATGTATAGTTAATATTTTTACCTTCTAGTTTTAGAATATTATTTTTGAATACAAATTTGAACACGATCATCCATGAAAACAAAATGATAATAATATTTTTGACTTATAATATAAGTTATTTAGTATAAAATAAGTAGGTATTATATTATAATACATGTTTAAACAAAATTATAAAATATAAATATAAGCTAAAAATATTAAACGAAATAATTATTTTTATCGGGGACCTAAAATAATAATAGTACAACATAGATAAAAAAAACTAATAATTTAAACTGCAGAATAATGTATTGATAACATTAAAATATTAAATTATCAAAAATAAAATGATATGTGCTTAATAATATTGATTAAAATCTAAAATTAGACATGTATAAACTAATTTTCACTAGGTATTATAATTATGCGTCTATTATTATTTAAATATTTTATCATGTTATATTTATTTAAATATATTAATGTTCCATACAAAAATTTGCGAAAATGTCTCTCACTTCTTTTGCTTGTTGTGAATAATTTGGATTTCTTCCTTGGAAACGATTTTCTCTCTCGTTTTGTTGACTTCCTTGATCTTGGGATACATGGTAATAGTCAAGATCATTATCCCCATCTTTTGTCCTTATCAAATTATGTAAAATACAAACACATTTTATTATTACTGCAGCTCTTTTTGAATCAACCTCAATATCTTTTCCTAGAATTCTCCATTTTGCTCTCATTATTCCAAATACGCATTCTATGCATTTTCTGGCTACGGATAATCTATTATTAAAATTTTCTTTAATGGGATTCAAATTACGACTAGGATAAGGTCTAAGTAAGTAAGATTTTAACGGATAAGCTTCATCTCCGATAAACGCAAATGGTGCTTCAATGTTTGTTCCTGGTAGATTTTGGTTTGGTGGTATATTTAAACCATTTGATTCCAAATGTTTGAATAATGATGAAGCTGCAAATATCCCACCATCGCTTTGTTTACCTCTTGCCCCTACCTCAATCGTGATAAATTTCTTTTCTGCATCGGCTACACCTTGTAACACCAACGAAAAATATTTTAAATAATTAAAATGACTTGTACCGGAATTAGTAGGGCATTTAATTTGACAATGTTTGCCATCAATAGAGCCCAAACAATTCGGAAAATTCCACCGTTTGTAATAATCATTTGCTATTTTCTTCCAATGTTCTTCTGTGGGGACTGGCATGAACTCTTCAACCAACTCTTCCCAAATAACTTTGCATGTCTCATGAACTATTTTAGACACTGTTGACACTCCCATTCTCATGGTTACTGCCATATTTCTAAATGATAGACCAGTTGACAAATACCTAAAAATATCAACGAGTATATTACTTATAAATAGGGCTAGGAAGTGGTTGCATGTTTTTTTTTTTTTTTTGACTTTTTGATTTATTGCTAAGTAAGCTTGAAATTAACTTAACGACACTACAAACTTAGAAAAAAATATTAAAAGTTTATAATGCATATTTTTGAATTTTATTCAAATCTTATACATTTTTAACTGCAAAATAACTTTTGGGGAAATTGGAAATATTTTAACTTTTGACACTTATAAAAAAATTATTACAGACGAATTTTGATTTGATCAATCATGATATTTACAACTTATGAGTAGATATCGGATATATTATAATGCTTTTTACAACTTGAAAAATTATTACCTGTTTTTTTTTTAAAATAATAATAGGTGATATGGCTAAATCTAAATGGAAAAATAGTAAAGACACATTTAGAAGAGAATTACAGAAAGAACCGATAAATCGTTCCGGGGCCAAAGGTGATGACAACTTCGAATGGAAATCCAAGTGGCCTTTTTTTAAAATGATGCTATTCTGCAGAGATGTATTGTTACCAAGTTCTACATCGGGAAATCTACCAGATCCTGATAATGATATAGAAAATGACACACAACAAAATATAAGTTGTACAAGTTGGGCCGAAGATACTGATGTTGAAGTTGATGTAAACTCAGAACAAGCTGAAAATTCTGAAAGATCATCAGCTACGTTGGACAATGAAAATTTAGCTAATAATATTTTGAAAAAGAAAATGAAAAAATCTCGTAAAGTTGACGAATCGAATATAGACTCGTATTTGGCTTTGGAACAAAAAAAAATAAAAATTTTGGAAAATGCTCAAAAAAATGAAAATCAATTGATTAATGATCCTGACTACAATTTTTTGATAAGCTTACTTCCATATTTAAAGGACTTGAATGCTCTAGAAAAATTAGAAGTAAGACAAAATATTCAAAGCGTAGTAATTGACGCACATCGGCGAAAATATATGTCTTCTAATTCAGTTCCGACTGTTCCGAGTACAATTTTCACAAATAATATTGTTGAAAGTCAAAATTATCTTCCACCTATGACATTGACTTCTCAAGAAAGACCACATCATATGAGTAATGACTATCATATTTCTATGCCTTTGATTACACAAGAAAATCCATACAAAAGTTATAATATTCAAACTTCTACACTATCAAACTCACAAGATATGCAACGTGAAAATGAAGACTTCCAACGGACTTCCAATAATATTCAACGCTACTAATTTTGAACCAAAGACTTTTTAGTATTATTATTATTTTAGTAATTAGTATTATTATTATTAAGTATTTCATGACCATAAGTTCTGGTTTTATTTTTTTTTTGTTTATTCAAAACATTTTATGATGTTTAGTATTATTTACATATTTGTTTACAGGTATAATATTATGTATACCTAACTTTACCTATTCTAAAATGATAAATGGAGTTTGTTTTTTTATTAAAAGATTAATTAATATAAAATATAAACTTGATTATTTATTTTCAGAGGCGGCTTGAGTGAACTTAGTGAAAACTTTGAATATTTAAAACTTAAGTATCAATTCATCAAACTTAAAAATAAAAGCATGCAATAAATGAAAACAATTTTAAAAAAAGTAATCGAATGTTCAATATAAATAAAAGAGTAGGTTACTTACTTTTTCTTTTTATTTGGTCTATGTTTAAATACAATGTATATGTATTAATAAAAAGGTAAGTACAAAAATCATTACAGAATCATTGTGTATAGTATAATTAGGTATATGAAAAGGATTTAAAAAAAACCTAACCACCAAACATAATACATTTAAATCGCTTTTGTTTAGTAACTTACTAATTTATTAATAACTTTACTAATTTAGTCACTTACCTTAATGTGACATATGTACGTTCTGTTGCTGATATAGGTTCTTTAAAATTGGTCTTTTTTTTCGTAATTCGACCCTTGACTGACCAAAAAATCAAAAGTTTCAATCGACATTCTTAAAAATTTAAAAAAACGGTCTGGATGCTGACGTAAGTTTTTATATACATGATGAAATTCACCAAACTTCGTACGAGACTTATTCATATTATGAACAGCTTGCCTTTTTTTTTTTTTTTCAAAAAATAATGTCTTAACACAGGGTTTTCTAAAAGTATCGTTAGTTGAACTATACTTGTTGGCGACATATTGGCAAATGAGAAATTCATTGTGTTTGATAAAATATTTAACATCGCTATAGCGAATCGCTAATATATGTAAACATCTTTATCGCTCACCGCTCATCGCGCATCGCTAGTCACTCTTCGCCGTCGCCCGTCGCTCGCCAATGTGAACCTAACCTTACATAAAAAAAAAAACAGCATTTTAGTTACAACTACCTATTATAACACAAAATCAATTTTTCGTTTTTTTTTTTTACTAATTCGTCCAAAACTTCATCAGTCGTTAATTGTAAATCCTTATGTATACACATCATAGGCAGACCATTTAATCTTTTCTGAAATATTTAATAAGCAAATTATATTTAATATTGTAAAATATGAATTATGATTTCCTTTATTACTTACTTCTCCAATGGTGTTCCTCAAATAAGTTATCATGTTGATAATAGATGTTTCGGGGTTTTTTAACACGTTAGAAAAATTGCTTGCATCGGATAAACATTGTTTGTGATATGCAAGAGAAGAATGTTTATTAAAATTTTCAACTGCATGTTTCCAATTATCAAATTTTTTTAGTACCAAGCTTCCTAATAATTGAGAATTTGTTCCACCTTCGTTTTTGGAAAATGCTACACAAAACTTACAAAATGCACCATTTTCTACTGCCGAGTACCTATGCCAACCAAGAATATCGCACCAACCAAGAATATTGAAATTTAAGGTTTTTTTCCTTCTTTTCCTTTCCACAAATATAAGTTTTTGAAGGAAAATTAAATTGAACGTCAGGTTTCCAGAGGTTATTTAAAACATTTATTATATCGTTTTGATCAAGTTTTTTATTTTTGTAGAAACTTATATCAAATGGAGACGCAGAGATCAGTGCAGGAGAATCCAAATGAATTTTTTTAGGATTAGTAGAAACATATTTTGATAGCTGAGAAGCAAATCTTTTATTTGTTAAATTTGTTGATAGTTTCTCTTTCTCATTAACGTGTGACGAATTCGCCATATTATCTGAAGATTTCAAATTGTCATTTGTTGGTATTATTTTGAAGAAATTTGTTAAAGATTTTTGGTTTTTATTTGACATAATTCAATCGATTTTAAACTTTAATCTATAACCATAAATATAATCTATAAGCAATCTTATTTAATTAAAATAATTTAATTAAAAATATAATTAATTTTATTTATTTAATTAAAAATATAATCATTAATAATACTCAAAACACGGTGGTTGGTGACTAACCATTTATGTATTATTTAATATACCAATCAGTGGCGTAGCGTGGGTTTAAATTTAATATATGTGTTAAAAATGGCAAGTTAATAATACTCAAAATAATACCAAAACAAATAATACCATCAAGTAACAACAAAATGTAATTTATAATTTTAAATTATTATAACTCGATCGTGGCTTTAATTGAATTTTATTTTTTCATTTAAAAATATACCCATACGTTTTACAACTGAAAGTGTAAGCAACGCTTACACTGCTTATATTCACGCCACGCCACTGCTACACAGCACAAGCGTCAAGCACACGCTTTGACAATATACATAATATTATACTACTGTCTATACTCTATTGCTACTTGCTAGCGTAAGTTAAATGAAAAAAAAACCATATTATAATTTATTAATTATAATTATTGACATAAATTTAATATTCAAATTTTAAAGAACATGTTGAAATTTGAAAATAATTAATATTAAGAAAAATTAAAAATTACATTCACGATACAAAATCATTTACTTAGATTACATTTTAAATTAACTACATATTATTATTATGAGTCAAATTGTATGGATAAAATCTTTGTAAATTAAGAATGAAAACGATTTAAAATAATTATTATAAATTTTACTAACCTGAATAGACGTTCGGGTTCGACAGGCGCGACGGCTTAAGGAAAAGTGATGGTCAGTTTATCAACTATCGCTGCGCTAGGTAATGTACCTACGTTCTTCGAATGGCCGAACGCTATTATTATTACAAATAATAGATATCGTAATCGTAACGTCATAATTTCAGGGAAAATATGGTATTTATCTAAATAGCTGTAGCTAACATTCTAATATTAGCAAAATAATAAAGATGAAATCACCAGAATTATGTAGGTACATATCCGCATATAAATATCGTAATCGTAATAGCTTAATTATAATTAAAATTACTGTCAAAACCCAAGCGGCTCGAGTGAATAATGTATCACAGCTTAAACTCGGGATCTGGGGTCCAGACCCCCTGGACCCCCCCCCCCCCGTAAAACCGCCACTGCTACAGTTAATAAGTGTCATCTTAGTGTTTGTAAATTTGATAGTTGAACAATTTTTTTGATTCTGAAACCTAAATAAGATCGATTCTACTAAATCATGTATCTGAACGGAAAATACGGGTGCGTTACGCGCTCTATACAAAATAAAATTAAAAATTGTTGACAATTTAATTACTTTCGGAACCTATTATACGATGCAGCGACTTTTCTGTTTTCAACCGACGCAATATCGGTTGTGTATTTTAACTTTTTTTAATTTTTAGAAAGACTAAAATATCGGTAATATTATAAAGACAATTGTTTTTCTATGATCATAGTGGCTAGTTCCCCTTTATCACGTAATAATTTATAAATATTTGTATACTAATAAACCGACAATAAAACATTCAATTTATTTTGAAAAAACCAAAAGGCAATAAAAAAAAATGCATTTAAAATAAGTGTCACACTTTTATTCAATAGGTTATTAACCAATAATATTGCAGTCAAATAACATTGAGTGCTGTATTTACTATTTTTCCATACAGAAACCAATTTTTCATAACTACTACTTTATTAGTGTATTTATTAATCAGTAAAACAATATGTAAATATGCCTTTTATGATAAAAAAAATAATTACTTACCAGGTACATCCTCGATAGTTTTGGATTTCCATGGTCTAAACATTATGGTATTATTAATATTTAAAACAAACGTATGATGTAAATATTAATATGCACAACAGTTACATACAACACGTCTAACTGAATGAATAAAATAAATTTGATTGATATTAATATTATTGCTATCGATGTCCTATTGGCGGCTGGCGCGTCGCGTCAAATCCTATATAGGCATACTATACTGCATAATATTCCAGTTGCGTTAATGTATATTAACGGAATTACTTACTACCGCAATACATCGTTAATAACTATTTTTACAAAAATTGTATAAGTAATCTGGTTTGAGGACATGACAGATCGTGGTGTTACCAACTAAAATGTTGAAGCAAAACAGTAGTATATACGGACAAGCGTAAAAATTAAAAATGTGTATAGCGGTAGGTAATTGCGTATAAAAGCTTGATATAAGAGGCGCATCCTATATTACCTTAATAGGATACAAATTATAAAATGATTAACGATTTTATCGAAACACTGAAACACATAATATTAGTTTGCTAAATTTGAGGTGGGTTGATAATTTAAAAATAATCTACTTTAAAAATTCACGTAAGAGATAAATATATCCTAGTATATTCTAAACAGATCGTGAATTATAGGCTAGGATACTTTAACCCCCCTTAAAAACACATTTTTACCGGGGGGTAAAAATAATCTACTACAAAAATTCAATGGGAGATAAATATATTATAGTATATTTTAAACAGATCGTTAATTATATGCTAGGATATTTTTACCCCCTTTTAAAAATACATTTTTACCAGAGGGGGGGGAGGGTGGTTAATAATATCCTAGTATATTTTTACCGGGGGGGGGAGGGTGGTTAATAATATCCTAGTATATTTTTACCCCGCTGTCGAATATTTTTACCGGGGGGGTAATAATATCCTAGTATATTTTTACCGGGGGGTAATAATATCCTAGTATATTTTTACCCCCGGTAAAGTTATCCTAGGATAATTTTACCCCCCCGCGGTAAAAATATTTGAGGGTATTAGAAACCTATGACACCATGAATGGTAAAAAATTGGTAAAAATATTTTGGACAACTGAAAAGTGCCATCGACAAATATTGTACTAATTTCGCATAACACTTCTAAATTACTTTTTTTTTGAAAACCCAATTATACCATTATTGCAATCATTAACTAATATAAATGATTAGTAACTAATGTCATTTCATTCATAGCAGTATGCGTTTCTGTTATGTTTTTTGGTATGTTGGGATGAACAGATAAACGTGTATTTCTTATATTTCTTTTTATTAAAGAAGTATCATTTAAAGATATACTATTTATATCAGAGTTTTTTAACTCTCTGCAAATAATTTTCGATGGCAACACCGATATCTCTTCTACCGCTTTTCTCTTGAGATTATTACTTAATTTTTGCCGGTTGATGTCTTGTTCGCTAGGTTTATTGTGATCGTGATGATTAAAAATTTCAGTATCAACACCATTATAAGTTTTAAAAAAACACTTAAATAAACTTTTACAGCAGGTCCATCTCTGTACTTCATTTTTCAACATTTTGTGAAACCTAAACTTATGACCATATTTTATAATAACAGTTTTGGTTTTTTTCGCTAGCCATTATTTCCATTTTCAAGATTTATAAAAAAACAATAACTGTAGAATTGTGTAACTGTATAGCTGTAAGACACGATATAGTCACAAGTTGACGTTCAGCAGGCTACTAAAAATATAATGAAATAGCCCAGATATCGTACGTGTATCTGTACGTAATCATCATATAATAACGAATAATACTAACGCTTGTATACGCTCGTATACTCACTATACTCGTATATATGTCTTAATATTAGGTTTAATCAAAGTTACGAGTTTATGACATTACGGTATTTCATTTTTGGGGAAAAGTGGCTACGGCCAGTGTAAAGGCCCCTACACACAATATGATCTGGTCGGGCCGACAGCATAATTTGGTCGGGTCGGACGTCGTATCAGATCGTGTGTAGACGTGTCATCTGACTATGATCCTGTCGGGTCTTGTCAGGTGGCCGTTCCATCTGACCGCCGGACCGCCCGATCAAATCATATAGTGTGTAACACTGTCGGGCGGATTTTGCTTATCAGTCGGCTTTTTGTCGTTAACACGATAACTCGTTTATGCCGGTGTACGGTGCAATTAGTGTAAAATGGCAGGTATAATTACAGAACGAGAAGTTATTTCAGAATTTTTAGAGATGTATAAAGAATTTACTTGTTTGTGGGATGTTTCCTGTAAACAATATAGCAACAAAGATGCCAAAAACCAAGCACTTCAAGTCTTACTTGAAAAATTAAAAGTCATCGACAACGAAGCAAGTATTGCAACCGTAAAAAAAAAATTGAAAATATGAGAGCTGCCTATAAAAGAGAGTTAAAAAAGGTAAACAAATCAATTACGATTCGTATTTTTAAAAGTATGTTGTGTATTTATAACTTAATTATTATTAAATTCAAATACTATATGCATAAACTAAATAAATAAACATAAATATATTATATTATAATATAATATACATCCAAAATCAATGTTATTATTTAAGTGGCATTCAATTTTTATTTATAGTCATATCGTACCTATTATAAACTACAGTATTCTTAAAATAAATATTACTATTAAGTATTAACTAACTATTACTAAGTATACTAAATACTAAATATATTACTATTTATAATAATTCGATTTAATGAATTTAGATTAAATACAATACAAAATATTAAATAATAATATAATATTATGCTTAACATAGGAGAGTTGTGTTCCATAAATAAGGCAACTTAGCATGTTTAATTGACAATATATTATAATATTATATGACTTCCAGGTTCAAGACAGTAAAGGTACTGGTGCTGGACTGAAGGATGTTTATATCCCAACATTATGGTACTTCGAATATTTGACATTTCTAGATCACAAAGAAACTTTAAATAGAAGTGGAGTTGACACTTTAGGTATCTGTGGTGATGATGAGGTAATTATGTTTTTATATATGTATCTGGTATACATATATTATTATAGTAACTTTTTTCGATATTATTTATTAGTAATTAGTAATTACTTATTATAGTCTCCCAATGCATTTATCATTGTTTCTTGAAAATGTACGCTGCCTATGCCGTTAAAATAGTCCTTAAATATATTCCTAATCATTTTACCTTCTTCTGTTCTATGTCTTTGATTATTTTGAATATTTTGATTGACATTTAAAAAAGTCTCTTCTCGCCGCCAGTCACCCTCTCTGAATGTTCCATTTTCTAAATTTTCGGTGTCTACACAGTCATTTGTTATATAATTATTTGATTTTTTTCTCAAAAAATTATGCAAAGAGCAACATGCTAGAACAAGTATATCAATGTTCTTTATATCTACCAGTATTGGCTTTTTAAATATTCGAAAACGTGATGATAAAATCCCGAATACATTTTCTACTACCCTTCTAGCACGTGATAGCCTGTAATTAAATATTCTCTTGCCATGAGTTAGATTCTTCTGAGGAAATGGTTTTAAAATATTTTTATTTATTGCAAACGCACTATCGCCTAAGAAAACATGGGGTGCATATATATTTGTATTAGGAAGCAAAGTGGGTTGTGGTAGCATTAGTTCGCCCGATGTTAATTTTTTATAAAATTCTGTATATTTCAAAACCCCACCATCAGAAACACTCCCATTTATACCAGTATGGATGTACATGAATTCATAATTTGATGTGACAACTGCAAATAAAACTACACTAAACGTTCCCTTGTAGTTATAGTATAAAGAACCAGTTTCTGGTGGTTTATTAATAAGAACATGTGTATCCATTGCGCCGATACAGTTATTAAACTGCCACTTATCTTCAAATTGTTTCGCTGTTTCCATCCATTCATTTTCTGTTGTAGGTATCTGAAACACAAAGTTTAATAAGTGAACCATCAAATCCGTCAGTCATTAAACGACGTTCTACAAATTTTCAGAAGAAACAGGAAAAATTAATCAAATGTGCACAACAATTAATGTCAATAGAAGATGGCCCTGCAGAATCATATGGGAGAGCTATTGGACTACAGCTTAAAGACATGAATAGAACACAGCAGTGTATGGCAGAAAAATTAATATCGGAAGTCATATTTTTTGGAAAAATGAAAAAGTTAACTTTACAGTCGTCAATAGCATTAAACAGCTATGCTAATTCAGAAAATCATCCATCAGCTTCGCCATCACGTATTCCATCATCAATGTCTAATAGTTCAGATACTCTGAATATTTTTCCAATAACACATGAAACGATGCCTATTTCTAGTATTTCTACATTAAATAAAATACCAAATGACATTCAACATGCATACAATATGCAAGAATTTTTAACGTTCAAGAATTTGCAATAATAGTAGGTGTATAAAAAGTCAAAGTTTTATTTATATAAAAGATAACTTAATATTTTTAATTGCTTAAAATTAAGGATTTTTTTCTATAAAAATAAGTTTTTTTTTCCTACATATCTACTTACTATTTGTTTTTATTATGTTTTACAATTATTTTATTTATTGTTTTGTTTTATAATTTACTTGATCGAGCTGTATTGAGACTGAGTTAAACTGTATACAACTTATTATATTATACCAGTTAACATTCTATTTTAAATTGTTTATACTTAAAAAGTGGACTTTATGCAAAGAAATACATATATATATTATACATATATATTTTTGGTTTTAGTCTGGTAGAGTCTTTTTTTACAGATTATAAAATATTAATATAGTAACTTACATAAGCAAATGAAACTCTCCATATTTATTGCTGAACTAAAATAGGTAAATACTTAACATTTTAATTTATTTATATAATATTTATTGACCTTACCTTTATAAAAGTTCTCAGCACTTTAAAAATAGCATTGCACGTTTCTGGGATTATTTTTGACAGCAACTGTGGTGAAATTGCTGTACTAAATTTTAAATCGGCATAATCTCTACCTGTTGCAAAATACCTAAGTGTGGCCACAAGTCGTTCTTCAGCACTGACTGCTTCTCTCATATGGGTGTTTTGTTTCGAGATCAATGGACTCACTAAATTTAATAATTCATTGAAACAATCGTAATCCATCCTTAAATAATTACGGAAATCATCGCCATCCAGTTCTTTGAGTAAAGTTATGTGGCTGAATTTCTTTCGTTCTATTAGCCATTTTTTGGCCCACATTCTTCTTTTTTTCTTTACATCCTCAAATGTTAAAGATAATGCTGTAAGAGCAATTCCAATTTTTTGGCGTTTTGTCACCGGAGCCATTGTTTATTTTATTGTAATTTATCTTTGTGATCACGTAACTGTGGTTAAACGAAAGCGAATCATCATGCA
The DNA here is from genome assembly GCA_027563435.1 of Nasonovia ribisnigri. Lineage (NCBI taxonomy): Eukaryota > Metazoa > Arthropoda > Insecta > Hemiptera > Aphididae > Nasonovia > Nasonovia ribisnigri. Next base: position 44,466 of record JANEHU010000372.1, on the reverse strand, counting down.
GTCGCAGAACACTACTGCACTAGTGGAATTAAAATTCATCTGATCAAGTCGTGCAGTGGTCGTGTCGTCTGTACACAACACCTGATTTGGTCAGACTATCTGTCGGCCCGACCAGATCATATTGTGTGTAGGGGCCTTAATAAAATCCGCGATAAGAATACCTGTATATATGTTACGGTGAATGGTGTTATATCGGAAATTAACGTTATTCGCCGGTTATTTACGTTATTTACCAACGAATGTGGGAATTATCGTTATTTTCTAGTGAATAACGTTAATAACCGTATGATTTGGGATACAGTGTATATTATACACACATTAACATCATGCGTAGAATTAATTGGTGTCCAGGCGGTGTACCACTGTATGCAATATAACGTATTATTGTAACAGAATTGTTCAAAAGTAAATTATATAAGTATGAAATATTAATGTTTTAAGTTTTAAAAAATACCTGTCTAATTAATTTATATTGAATAATAATATTTTTAGTTTGGTACTTATTTAAATAATAAGTACTCAAATAATAGCAAACCTAATAAAATGAACAAGTTAAAATATTTTGAACATATTTTTATCAAGTATAGGCATTGATAAAATAAACATATGATATAAATTTCAAGTATCTAAAGTTATTAATTTTTGAATTACAACAAAATAAAAATCGACTGAATGTCCAATGTTGTAACAAATTGAACTTTAAACAATCATAAAAATTTAATTTTACTTTCAGGTAAAATTTGTATTTTGAAAAATGTAGGAAAACTTATGAGGAATCTTGATATGTTCAAATCTAAGATTTAAAAAGAAAAATTGAAAATATATAGGTAATTAACTTTTTGATTAGGTAAACATTTATATTAATCAATGAGAAAATGCAGGATTTTAACTACTATGTGAATATAATTTTATGGTCTCAAGCGTAACTTCTCAAATCGACTTCCTTGATACATCTCATAGACTATATTATATAATTAATTAATTTCAAAATTATGCTCATGTGATATAACAATGTAGAAGTGTATACGAGATATGTGTGTGATGTAACATAGGCATTCATATTGTGATAATCACATTTAAGTACTCGCATAGATGCACAATTGATGTTTTACTTTAATGCCCGTTTTACATTAGCGCATGGTGATCGCATAGTGATCGCAAATTCGCAATATTCATTTTTAAAAGTTTATATTACTATTTTTAGACGTTATCTCTGTAAAATCCCACAATACACATAACTCGCGTGCGATAACACACCGCCACCTCACGTCCTCTGCACCACACTCAACGACAAAATAAAAATATTTTACTTAAATTTGAAATTTCCCAAATTGTGTGTGATGCTCCTGCAAAAAGTTTTGTGTAAAATGTAAAAAATTTTAATGCCTATCATGGATGTAACTCGTGTACAGTAGAAGGTACTTTCATAAAAAATCGAATGGCTTTTTTAGAATCAAATGCTCCTTTATGGTCTAATGAAACATTTAGAAATAAACTTGATGAATATTACCATAATGATGTAAGTCCATTGGAAGAATTACCAATAAATATAACATCAATAGTAGTACTTGAATACATGCATAACATATGTCTTGTTAAAAAGTTGATTGTTTTTTGGACCAAAGGTAAAAAGCCTGTTCGACTAATAAATCCTGATGAAGTATCACAAGAATTAGTTAATATCAAATCTTTTTTACCATCAGTTTAATCGTTTACCTAGAACATTAGAACTTAGAAGAAGTAGAATATTGGAAGGCAACAGAATTTAGAACTTTTTTGCTGTACACTGGCCCAATATAGTATTAAATGGCCGATTAAAAACATCACTATATAAACATTTTATACTTTTAAGTTCTGCTGTTTGCATCCTCATTTCCCCCGAAACTTGTTTCACTCATAATTACTTAGCTAGAGATTTGTTGAAAAGATTTGTAAGTGAATATTCATCTAATTATGCCTTATGGTGAAGAATATGTTGGTTATAATGTGCATAGGTTAATTCATGTCAGTGATTTTGTTTTGACACATGATGCTTTAGATTTATTTAGTGCTTTTAAATTTGAAAATTATTTACAATTTATTAGAAAAAGTTCTAAAAATTCTAAAAATCCACTTGAAGATATTTATAGTCGCATAATTGAACACGTAAATGCTCAAACTAATATTATTCCACAGAATTTCCCTATCCTTGAAAATGAATTGCCCTATGATGATATGGAAAATAAATCAATAACTGAAACATTATATGAGAGAATTATTTTAAAACAATTTATTGTGAGCTCTAAAAAAGTTAAAGATTCATACTTTATACTTGAAAATGATGATTTAGTCAAAGTCAATAAAATAATTCATTTTTTGAGTGGTAAAATTAAACTAGAGGTAACTAAATTTAAATATTCCCCTTTTTTTGTTATTCCTGTATCTTCAGATATACTTAAAATATTTTCTGTTAATGGAATTATACCTGAAGCTCGACTTTTAATTAATTTAAATGTATTAAAATATACATGTTTTACGGTGCCAATTGATGAAAATAAATATATATCAATTACATTGCTGCATACTGATTGATTTTAAACTTGTATTTTTTAAATGATTAATTATTAAAATAAATATTATGCTTTTATACTTGTATTTTATTTATGGATGTATCTACCAAGGTATCTAACTATATATATTTTTAATACCTTGGAGGAATCCATTTGTTTTATTTTATTTATGTTTAATACTACATAATTTTAGTTTGATAACCAAATAAAGTATAAATTTATAAAAGTATATAACTACATAACAAACTTACCAACAGTTTGTAAGTTATATCGGTTTACACCTACTATTGAATTTTTATAAATAAATAAATAAATAAAATTAAATATTGTAAGTCTTATACAAAAGTAAGAATTGTGATTATTGCAATGCATTCATTATACTAGGTATACCAATTATAATTAAAATGGTATCTCGTTAGTTTGTCCCAGTAGGTTAGGCGTAGGGTTAGTAAGCTAGGGGTGTAGGTTTCGAATCCGTCTGGGTATACTTTGAAATTTAGTGGACGTATAATATTTTTTTTCATTTTATTCCGGACGGCGGACACTTTGTGTAATCTATGCGAAGTCATTGTGCAGGAATTGCCCCCCAATCCCTGCACAATCTCCGGAACATCTCCACGATAACCACAGGTACTAATATTAAACGTCACATGCTATCTATGCTATATTTAGTACTTTACTATGTGATACCTATGAGTAAATAATGATAAGTTATATGGATATCACATATTAGTGTTAATAAGGTTATCGCATATGATGACTTCCTGTTTCTGGACATTAAGCGTCGCATACTAATCTCGGAGATGTACACGGGCAAAAATTTAAACAGTCTCACTTCTCAATGTAATAATTATGTTACATCGCGGAGATTAAATTTTGACCATAGGGAAGGCGTCTGCGAGGAGCAGTAGCTCAATTTTCGTGTTTCCGAATACCTATAAAACGATGAAGGAAGACATTCTAATTTATATAATAATATTATGTATTCCAAAGATTTTAAAAAATAAACGTATTACTGAAGTACCTAAGTATCTATTTGTGAGAATAATAATATCACGTACGTTTACCCCCTCCCATCAATGGAAAATCCATAAATGAATTGTGCAGATATTTAGCACGTAATTCGCACATAATCGCCAGCCTAGTTTTGAAATTCACACGACCATCCTCCCCTTCAAAAATGTTGAGCTAATTTTTCATTCATTCAGTTATTTTGAGCTGGAAGCGGACATTTTCAGTTTCAAATTCATTTAGTTTTTTTTTCTATAAATGTCAATAAAATTTTATTTGTTGGGTAAAAAATCTTGAAAATTTAATAGTAGGCTTCTAATATAATATAGTTTCAAAGCAGATAAAAAGTATTAAAAATCCATAGTCACAATTTTTTTTATAGGTAATCAAAGTTCAAATTTTGACAAAATACGTAAAAATGACGAAAATGTGCAATTTATTTTGAGTTAGAAATTCATAAAAATTTTTATTTTTAAATCTAAGGTTTGAAAATGTAATACAAGATTCCTCATAAGTTTGCCTAATTTTACCAATAAAAAAATGTTTATTAGCAAGTCAAAATATATTTTTATGAGCATTTTAAGTTCAAATTTTTACAAGATTAGGCATTCATTTGATTTCTCATGTAGTGATTTTCTTATTTTGTTGCAATTTAAAAACGAATAACTGTAGATGCTTGAAAATTTCACTGAATGTTTATATAAGCATTTTCTATACACCATCTAATTTTGAATATATTTTGACTGTTTTTGAGCTTTTTACGGATCATTTCAATTTTCATTTTTTTTAGTTTTTTTTTCTATTAATATCAATAAAATTTTATTTGTTGGGCCAAAAATAATGAAAATTTAATGCAAGGCTACTGATATATTGTTACAATAGCAATTGAAAAATATTAATAATACAGGCACATATTTTTTTTATAAATATTTAAAATGCCTTTATATATTTTTAGATTTTTTGTTTACAGTATGTACTATTTATTAGAATCTTTATTTTAAATTTTCAATCCTTAGTTATAAAAACTGACCATTTTATAGTTGTTTAATTACAATGATTGATAATTTTCGAGATTTTGATGAATTTTGTCAAAATTCGAACTTTAAATGATTATAAAAAAAACGTGTGCCTATGTATTTTTAATATTTTTTAATTGCTATTGTAATAATATATCAGGAGCCTTGTATTAAATTTTCATTATTTTTGGCCCAACAAATAAAATTTTATTGATATTAATAGAAAAAAAAACTAAAAAATTTGAAAATTGAAATCGTCCGTAAAAAGCTGAAAAACAGTCAAAATATATTAAAAATTAGATGGTGAATAGAAAATGCTTATATAAACAATCAGTGAAATTTTCATGCATCTACAGTTATTTGTTTTTGAATTGCAACAAAATAAGAAAATCACTACATGAGAAATCGAATGAATGCCTAATCTTGTAAAAATTTGAACTTAAAATGCTCATAAAAATTTATGTTGACTTGCTTATAAACTTTTTTTTATTGATAAAATTAGGCAAACTTATGAGGAATCTTGTATTACATTTTCAAACCTTAGATTTAAAAAGAAAAATTTTTATGAATTTCTAACTCAAAATAAATTGCACATTTTCGTCATTTTTACGTATTTTGTCAAAATTTGAACTTTGATTACCTATAAAAAAAATTGTGACTACGGATTTTTAATATTTTTCATCTGCCTTTGAAACTATATATTAGAAGCCTACTATTAAATTTTCAAGATTTTTTACCCAACAAATAAAATTTTATTGACATTTATAGAAAAAAAAACTAAAAAAATTGGAAACTGAAAATGTCCGTTAACAGCTCAAAATAAGTCAGAATATTTTGAAAATGCTATGGTGTGTAGAAAACGCTTATATAAACATTCGGTCAAAATTTCATGTCTCTACGGTTATTTCTTTCAGAGTTATACCAAAAACCAATATCGATTTTGTCGAAAAGGTCCCTTAATTTTTCATTTGTTTTTCCAGGCGCTCATGAAAACTACTGGGAAATTTTAACTTTTGATCCCCAAAGTACCCAGTGGCGCAACTAGAAAAAAATTTTGGAGGGTGTTACATTAGTACAATATAATATATACATAAGATAAAATCCTGTATGGTTAATTATATAATTTATTACATAAATAATGTTAATATATTATTTATAAATATAATATATACTTAATATTTCTCAATCATCATAAATAACAAGAAATAAAATAATAAAGTCATAAGTATAGAAATAGTCATATTATGAATAAAAAAACACTTATAAATTAAGATTGAGTCTTCGTTTTGAAGTTTTAGCCATTTCATCAATAATGATTGATGGATCAACATTAATATCTTGGTGTATATTGAGGGCTGCCAATCCATTTAGTCTCATTTGACCAGTAGTATTTCTGAGATAATTTTTAAGTCGACGCAAGGATGAAAAAGACCTCTCTCCAGTAGCTGTTGTGACTGGCAGCGTAATTAATATTTGCAATAACTTTGAGATTAAAGGAAAAAAATCAGGATTACAATGGAAAAATAGTTCTGTTATTGTTGACGACAAATTTGGTGATTTAAATGCACAACTGTTATACTACAGTTTAAGTTCACCATAACCCACTTCTAAGCTAGTCAAATTGATGCTGTCACTTAATATATCAGTATAAAAATTGAACATAATTTTGAAGTCCTCAAACGTTTCTTCGGATATTTGTTTGCTGGTCTTAGGTAATAAGCAGTTGAAACTTTTTAGTTTGGCCCTATGTTCAAGAAATCGTCCGTGTAGTTGTTCAAGAAAATTATCAAGAAATGGTATGAATGTTGAGATTCTATAATACTCTATTGGATTATTATTCATAACATTACTCCTATTTTTTTGTCGACTTGTTGTTCTTGGAACACTAACAGTTATATCAAAACTACTACAGACATCCTCTACTTCTTTCAATATTTTTTCAAACTCAGCATTAGCGTTATCACGGATTTGTTTTATAGTTGATTGAGTCGTATCAGCAAATTCTAGAGCAGATTCTAAATCTAAGTTTTCAGTTTGAAGAAATTTGCTCAAAGGAGCACTTATTGAAAATACTTTTACTAATATCAATAAGGCTACTTGAAACCTTAATTGATGGATGGAGGAACTAAGTTGGTTAGCTAAAGCAGAAGTCTCATTATCTTTCCAAGTAGATATTTCATTAAGTGCATCCACAACTGCTGGTTGAAGTTCATGAAACACAAGTACAGCGTCATATCGCTCAACCCACCTTGTAGGGCAAAACTTTTTTAGTTTTTTCAATTTTGATTCATGTAGTTCATTCTGAATTGATATTTTGAGTACATTTTGTCTTTTAAGATAGCCAAAAAAGTTACATATAGCTTGCATTGTGCCCATACAGTTTCGAATATCAGTTACATTACAACTAAATGAAATAGCCAAGTTTAAACAATGTGCTCCACAGTGAATATATAAAGCCATTGGATATTTATCATTGATATGTTTTTGTGTTCCATTAAATTTCCCGGACATAGCCGCCGCTCCATCGTACCCTTGCCCAATTAAGTACTTCAGTTCGAGTCCCATGATCTCAAGATTTTGAAGTATAGTTTGTGCTAATGCTTTGCCACTTACATCAATAACTTCCAAAAATTGTAAAAAATCTTCTCTAATTTTTTTTTGTTCCAAATTAACATAACGGACACAAATGTTGAGCTGTTCTTTATTGGAGATGTCACTGGTCTCATCAGCCAATACAGAAAACCCTTTGGCTTTGTTTACAGCACATACAAGATTTTGTAAAATAAGATTATTACAAGCAAAAAGTATCTCATTTTGTATTTTCCAGCTCAGATATGTTGCATTTTTTGCGCAAGAAGTTAAATGACTCCTTAAATATTCATCTCCAGCATCTATTCGAAACCGAAGTAACTGTCTAAAATTTCCATCGTTACATTCAGGCTCATTAATATTCTCATTAGCATTTAATAACATTTCACTGTCCCTATGGCCTCTTAAGGCTATACCTTGCCTTCCACAAAATATAACTGTTTTTACTATTGGAATAACCTTTAACTGGTTTGCTTCAATTTCTTTTTTAAGCATAGTGTTAATTTGAATATTAATTGAATCAACATTTTTCGATTTGACTGCCAAAAAATGATCATGACGATATTGACATGTTTTATGATAATCACTTTCTGAATGAAGTTTGAAGTATCCTTTATCACCTAACGCCTTCTTCCAGTTGTCAAATTTTTCTAATACTAATTTTCCTGGATTCTGATGTCCTCCTTTACCTACACCATCATTTGGACTGAAAAATACACAAGTTTTACAGTACACGCCATTTTGCTCAAATGAATAATGAAGCCATTTAAATTGAAAAAACCATGCAATTTGACATTTCAGATTTCTTTTTGAAAATTCTTTCAGATGTCAGATTTGCTAGTTGAATAAAAAAAGATACTTAATATAATTTAAAAAAGTTCGGGGAGTTGGATGTAGCTCTGCTTTACAGTAGGTTACAACTTACAAGTTGATCACTGTATAATGGATGGTATTAAATTTGATTTCAATGATATATTATCATTGTATACGAAAAACTATTCTGAGCGAGAGAGTTTGTCAGTGTGGATATTTTATATTATATTGATATTATTTTTTCTTACTATTAATACGGTAGCCGGTAAGTTGAATTAATATTATAAAATTACAACAAAATAACTAAAAACGTTATTCTTGGTTTAAAAATTAGGGTGTGGTTGTTGATAACTTTTGCAAAAATAAATTTTTAAAGTGTTTTCATAGTTAAAAAAAATGTGTTTCAACTGCGCTTAATTTAAGTAAATATTAATTTTTAATAAATATTTAGATTATGAGCGGAATGAATTTACAATGATCTGTCTTTTTTTTCCTGTCTGTCAACAACATTTGGGGTATTAAAATGTTCTAACTTCTGACATCGGCATCTTTTCTCATAAAAAGGTATTTTTGAGAGGTAAAAAAAGAATACTAGTAGGAATACAAACAAAAAAGTAGTTATTTTTTTGGTGTTACTCAAAAACTAACCTAACAGTAGACACATCATATTTTTATCAAATATTTATATTAATGCAAAATATTACCATTTTTCATACATAGTCATATTTTCGAAATATTTTAACTGTTTTTAATCTAATTATAGCCATAAGAAGTTTTTAGAATGTTGTAATTTTTTTTGATTTTATGATTATCGATAAAAACTTTTACACTAAGTAAAAAAGCTTCAATGGAGGTTCAAAAATATTAAAGATACCTAGGCACAATTACTATGCATTTAAAGTTCAAATTTTCACAAAATTCATCAAAATCTCTACAATTTTCAAATTATTTTTCTGTTAAAAATTCATAAAAGTATTTCATTCAATAGTTAACTGGAGCAATTTTAATAGAAGATTACTTATTTTTCTGCCTTAAAAAATAAGTTTTCTGGAAAGGAATATTAAATTTTTTATGAGCATTTAAATTTAAATTTTTAACTTAACCTTGGATTTTTAGCGGTAAATTAACGAATTCCCATTAATTGATTTTTGGTATTTTGTTGTTTGTTCAAAACGAATAACTGTAAACTCTTGACATGTCAACCAAATCTTTATATAATCATTTTACAGACATGGTAACATTTTTCAAACTGTTTTGTCTCTTTTTGAGCTATTTACAGCCATGAGAATTTTTTTGAATTTTGTAAATTACTATTTAATTCATAAAAGTTTTTATTTTCATAGCTACATTACACATTTTAATAGAAGATTTAGTATACAGTAAATTGTCTGATAAAACTCAATATTATCTAGAACAATAATCAGATAAAGTATCTTACATACGAGTCTGATCAATTGATTTAAATTGTTTATGCCGAAATTTTATTGACCGTCAGATGTAGGATTGCATGATAACAAGTTAAATTTCATATTTTATATACATATATATAATACAAAGCAGACATTAAATTAATTTTAACATGCAGAACAAACAAAAGTAGAAAAGATAAAAAAACTATTTTAATAGTTAAATAAATAAGACGATTATAAAAAATAATTTAAAAGTTTTTTATTTTTATCTAAAACAAATACAATTAAGTCCTTCAAAATTCGATATCGCTATACTGACATGCTTCACCAAGGAATGAATTGTATTTGAAGTGCGTGTGTGTAGTAACATGGGTAGATTAGGTAGGTTATAATTTATTATTGTTACCTATATGTTATTATAACAAACTATTAAAATATTATAAATCTGAAATTCTTATACCTAGGTATTATTTATATATTTGACCAAACCACCAAAACGTTTTGAAGACATTTGTCATTACATCAAATAAACAATTTAAGAAAAATATGACAACTTAATAAGCTTAAATTAAAGAATAAATTATCACTAAGCTAGAATTCTAATTTAGATAAGTACATATCATATATTTACCTACATGATCCCATTCGTAAAACACATTCGTTTCAAAACAATTAAAACAATTTGTAATTCTTTAGCTACCTATTATATATTGCGCAAAAATGGTACTTTTCTTTCATAACGATGTGGGTAACGATTTTATACCATCTTCATCTAAATGATCAATTTTATTTTATAGACAATCTAAGTTAAAATTTGAACGAAATTAGATATTTAAACAAATAATAACGATTTAACAATTAGTTATTGTGCTGTAATTTAAAAATATTATGCAGTGGGTATAGCCGTATAGGTACTTGAAACTTTTAAAATATAGTATGCTATTTTATACAAACGACATTTTCAAACGTAATGTTTTCTGCAAAACATAATTCCACCCACTGTATTACTAATAATAAAATAAATTATTTTTCATATAAATAATACCATAAAATATATATTCAATGATCTAGTCTTTACTCGGAATCGATTTTTGCAAGTGGCCTCCTTTTTATTTTATTTTTTTGTAGAACACGTGAAATACAACTAAAATCTAAATTAACAGGTAATTGATAGATAGGTACTTAAAACACAGTTGTATACAAAAATAATATTGCAATTATCAAAATTATAAACTAAAAAGCAAAAAATTACCCCATTTTTTACTAACGTATTTAAAATAATTGATTTAAAAAACTCATTACCTAATCAAAAATAAATAATAATATAATTTATTTTTATACATTTTCTGTTTTAATGTATATTTTGATTTTTGAAATTAGGCACTCAATGCACACATTTTAGATTCTGGGTGGAGCGATGTATGTATTGATTTTACAATAACGTATGATTTTTTTTTTGTTTGTAAGCCTTTTTTTTTAGTAGAAATAGTTTAATAAGTAGAACTGTAGAAAGTAGTTGAAGTAACTGAAGTAGTTCTAGTTGAAACTTAAGCATCTTTTCTGATGTTAAAGTAAATCTCATTGGAACTATTACGAGTTTAAATTGGAAAATTTACTGTTATTATCAAAAGCATCGGGACGATAAACAACAAACTAATTAAAGAAAAACGGGGGATTTTTCGCAAAACTAGTTTTTAACAAAATCGATTTAGTTGAATCAAAAAAAAACAAATAACCTAACCATTTTATATACACAATTACATTTTCAAAATATTTTCACTCTTCTTGAGTTATTGTCTTATATTGTACACATTCGTCAATTTAATATTATTTAATATATATTCATAGACATGTAAAACTACTAGATGGCCGACTTCCTATACAGCCAATGTATTACATTTAAGTTGGGACCCCAAGTTAGATATGCTGTGTGGGGATTGTTTTCATCTGTTATCTCATAATATAGTTAAAAATATAAAAAAATGTATTAATGTTTATCATGTGAATTATAAAATTATTTTTCTAAATTTCTGATGTATTATTGTTTATAACAATTAACAAGTAGGTAGTCAATGAGTGTAAAATTTATCAAATAAAACAATAAGTAAATCACAACACAACTGTGTACTGAATTGGTATTATAAATTAATAATATAATTTACAAAATATGATTAAAGATTCATACAATGAATGATGCTTAGAACTTATAAGTTGAAAGTATTGTAAATACTACGAATAAACTCTAAAATGTTTGTAATAAAAATAAAATAATACAACTTTTTACATTTTATAAAACTTATTGATTGGTAAATAATATTTGTTTTGTCAATTTCTGACGTTTGCTAACTGGGTTTAGAATAACACAAGAGTACATTTTACGAAAAGATTTTAATCGGACACTCAAATATCTTTTTGCCAAAAAAGAAATCAAACAAATTTTATGGGGCCTTTCTAAAATTTCAACATTTTCCTAATTTAAACCACTAAATAAAGATGAATTTTTTGTACATTTATTAATGTTATAAAGTATGATCCCCCAACCGGGAATAGCAGATACCTATGTGTGCCCACTTGAAAATTGTACCCAACAGTAGGTACCCTCCCACAGTCCCACAGGCTAATGACCATAATTGTCGAAGCTTCAAACCCCCCTCCCTAAAAAAAAAAAAAAAACTATAATTTTTTCATTCAAATTCTGTATATACAGATCTTTAAAATGTTCGGTCAATGTTAGAAGTATCTTTTCTGCTTCAAATAACAAAATTAACTTTCTGATGGACATACAAGATCATCTTTATTTTTAAAATTTAAATATTTAGAATGAGAAATTGTTTGACTATAATTATGTTCTGTGACATTTTTATGAGAGATTATATACAATGTTCACAGTTTATGGATGGAACTATTTTTCTAATAAAATAAACTTTAATACAGTAAATAATATTATTTTTGCCATCTTGGTAGTAAGAATTTGTATTGTTTAAAAGAGTAGATCATTTCGTCATTAATGTCTGTAGCATCGTATTCAATAATATTTTTAATTTTATTCCATTTAAACCCTAATAGAGAACCAAAAACATCACCATTAAAATATTGAAGTACTATTGGATCTGCATTTAATGGCATATTTTAATAAAATATGTTTAATGGCAGTTTTTAGTTGGATCACATTTGGGTTGTTATTTGTTCCATAACGTTGTCTTTTATGCAAATAACAATTCCAAATGGTCCTTAGAAAATTTGTAGGTCAAAATATATTTAACACTAGGTATTTCTTTAAAAATTACAGCTGCAATAGAAAACATTGATTTAATAGCAACAGAAAATCTTACAATAAATGTTTTTTTGAGCGGCTTTATATAAGAAGTTACCATTCATTTTAAGTGAAAATAATTAATTTACAAGAAGAATGATCATTGATTTTGTGATATTAAATACTGACACTATATAAATAATAATTATAGTAAAATACAAACAAAATTGAACAAATGTACAGCCATCAGCCAAACTGCCAGAGCCTCAAACCCCAGGATTCCCACAATTATAATTCCAGGTATTAAAAATTATTAAAAGTTCTTAACAGCCTGCAACTCCCGTTATCACATAAGCATAATTTAAACATTACCCATACGACAAATGGCGAAAACATTCATTCATAAAGACTAGTCGGCCATCTAGTAGTTTTACATTTCTATGTATTCATGTAATATAGGAGAGAATATTTTAAGCTGTAAATTATTGATTTAGGTTAGGCCAGTGAGGCGACAATAATATTTTGCTATATAATATATCACACCTGTCTCTGAGTGATCGTCGTTATCATTTTGTTGTTATTATAAATATAATGTTATCATCCATTATAATAAGTACATTACATTACAGGCACAAATAGTAGTGACAATTGATAAGAACGACGGTTCAAAACAATACTGCTATCATAGTTCACACCGTTCAAAATACCAGGACGTAAAATAATAATTTTTTTTAATTAGTTATTTTGGTATTCAGGTCATTTTCTTAATATTTTAAGTATCAAAAACGTATTTTCTACAAGTTTTTACTCATATTAAAGCAAGTCAAGCGTAGAGTTGACCATTATTTTGTAGTAAAATTGATGAATACAAACTGTGCCATATATTAGTATATAACTGCATTCATTATGACATCAAACAGCATAACTAAAATATCTTCAATCAACTGAATATGAAGACACAAAAACATTAAAACATACCTAGTTAAAAACTAATTGTTATTTATTATACAAGGGGATTCATCAAGCATGGTCTTTCTGTTCCTATATGTAAATCATCCTGTATACAACTAATATAAATAAGCTACACATAAATAAGTTAATTTTTTTTAATGTGTACTTGATATGTTTTTCAGAAGATTTGAATGAAAAATGTAAATTTTTATTCCATTCAAAAATACTGGGACCATTTTCTCTTAGGCCTTCCTTAAAATGACAACTACAAATCTTATTTTTTTATTAGGTACTGCATCAGCCCGCCTGTAATTATTTCATAAAATAGTATATTACAAGCGACATTTCTCAATAAACAACAATACATTCTACTAGGCATTTTAATAATAATTTAAATTTGAAGGTCCTATAAAAAAATGAAAACTGAAAATTAGCCCATGAGCCATGATTGGAAGGACAAACATGTCATTTATTTTCTATTGTAGTATGAAATTTAACAACTATTTATTTACTTAACAGATTTAGCCCATATTTTACACTCAACATTATTTGCTGGGAATCGGAAAAATTTACAATTTTCTCTATTAGATAGGTGAGAACATAAAGGAACCCAGCATTGAACCATTGTATCCAGAGGACTTAAATGTATAAAAAATCTGTGCACAATATTTCCTCCAATTTTCAAAACTAGAAATAAATTATATTATAAACATTAGTTAGTACTTATAGTACTTAGTAAGTATTAAAATAATTAAACAAGAAAAAACTTATCAATTTTAGCCATGATTTGTGCAAAATTTTCTGATAATGAAATCATAAAACAAATGAGTAACGATTGATGATATTTTAATTATGTCATATTGGTGGTATAGTTATAGGTATGGTATAGTTTGTACATAAACATGTAAATATTGGCGTGTCGAGAGAGCATCCAAAAAACCAAGGTGGTAGTATGATGTTCCAATGTAGTTCAACAGTTATCACTTATCACTTTTTGTTTATCAATCATTCAAATTTCATGCCTTTTTAACTGTCAATTATTTGAATATTCAAATTATTTAACTTTTGTCACGTACCTCCATAATATTTTTCATATTATTCTATTACACATTTTATTTAACATAATATACGTTCAATTTATTATAATGGTGCACATATGCGTGGTGTGCAAATCAAAAGTCAATAAAAATGAAGAATTATCTTTCCATTTGTAAGTATTAGAATAATATATAAAATATTATTTGTCATAATTTGTTTTTCTCTGATCAATTTAATTATTATAATATTATAGATTTCCTAAAGATGATAGGCGAGGTGCCTGGATGCAGGCTTTTGGACTTACTGAGGTCAGTAATTGGCATCGTGTATGTTCTAAGCATTTTGATGAGGAACATTTTATCAGTAGTGGAGGCCGGATGATCCTTTAAAGAGATGCTGTTCCTCTTGTTTCTAAAAAGTAAGCTTTCTTTTTTTTTTTTTAAATATTTTTAATTTCAGTGCTACTGCTACAACCAGTTTAAATTCACCATTGTCACAAACATTAGAACATAATAATGTTACATTTATGGAAGATTCACCAGTGAATGCTAAGAGGTTGATTTATATTCATAATTATTACCTACTTATTATATGAATAACCAAAATAAAACAATTTTTTGTTATCAGAAAATTATTTGATTCTATTTCACCTATTGCCAAAAAAAATTCAAAATCCAGTAATTTTACACGTTTTGGGGACCTTAGTATTACTTGTCATCAGTTCCAAACAGCATACAAAAGACTTAGTTTACAACCAAATACGTAGTTCTATGTACGGTAATTGTCAAGTTCTGGACAATACTTTGAAAACCCTTCAGCTGTGGAAATCATAAATGAAGATAAGCAATTCAATGAAAACATTACAAACATAGATAATGCAAAGTTAACCAATTTAAATACAATGACTCTATATGTTAAAGATGTTAGTTCATAGGTACATTGCAGGGTTTGTGCTTCGAAGTCTTAAAAAAAAATTGAATTGTGAGTTTTGTATATTGGAGTTACAGGGTAACTACCATTGCAATAGTTTAGCAATTATCAATGATAGAGGCCATCTAAAAAACCAAACACAAATTTAGTCACAATATATAAGGTTACAGAAGATATATTCAGACAAAATCACACCTCATGTATATTAAAAACGAGACAAAAATTTCAATTAATGATGAATCAAGTCAAACACATTCTAACTGAATATAATTTACTTAAAAATTTAAGTTGTAGTCAAATTAGCCGACATAACATTGTACTAGTTGATAATATAATACAGAAATACATTCAAATAAGGTTATTTCATGAAACCAGGAAAATGAATGACAAACTTCCAATAAAGAAAAAGTTGAAAATAATACCAAATGAGTAATAATTAATAAACTACAATGACCTGTAATTATACAATACAACGACAGAAATGACCCCCATAAGCCATAAGTATTGATCGACGATATAAGGTATTATATAATTTATATTTGACTCTACTTTATACTAGTTACCATAAGTTACGTAACCTAAATTCTATAATACAATAATGTATAATATATAAATATATATATATATTTTTTATATTATAAAATGTAAATAAACATGTAAATTGTAATTATGAATTGTACTATTTAATATACATAAATATTGTACCTATTACTTACCATGATTTAAACAAAAATGTATGTTCATAATTTTTTGACGGTCGGTACGTGTCGTAACATACTGTATTATACATACCTAGTAGTAATAATTTAATGACAATACCTATGATAGTATGGGTAAGCAAATGACGTGTTCGCGGATTTGAACCATATATGGACTTTTGCGATCATACCATATATTATTAATTGTATTGTACCTACCACAAAAGTTAATAAAATTGAATAGTGTACTCACTACTCAGTAAAATGTTTAATAATTCAAATTTCATAATTTCGTCATTTCGTCCTCCTGATTCAAATACATTGACAAGATAACAGGATAACATAACCATTGATAACCAGGTTACCATAACCAATGTTATTCTGGGGCTCTTCTGGCACGCTAACCCATGGGTTGTAGGTATTGGAATAGCCTATCCTCTATATATTATCTATGGTTATAATGGGCGAGTTGGTAGAAAATAAAAATATAAAAATTATAATTTAGATAGTTATTAGGATATTAAGTAGAGGTTAATATATATATTAGGTATAAACATGATCAAAATAAAAATCTTTGGTAATACAATTAATGTAATAATAATAAAGATATTTTTTTGTCACTCTTGCCATAATAATAGGTGAATATTGTTGTTGGCGATATTCTTCAAAATTATAACCTAACGCAAAAAACTTCCGAATATTGACTTGTTAGTTGTTTAATAATAATTATTATATTATCCGATTAATAATTTATGTTCAAATTTGGACGAAATTAGATACCTATATTTAAATAAAAAAAGAACGATTTTAGTTTTGTATATTATTTTAAAAATGTTATTCTTGGGTACATGAAACTTCTAAGATTATTATATACAAATATGATAATAAACAAATAATAATTACACAACTTAACTGGCTACATAATATAAACAATCCTAGGCTGACAAACTTATTGAACCCAAATTTAACACCATACATTATAGTCACCTACTTGTACCTACTGTACAGCAGAGCAACACCCACTTACTCGCTTTTTTATTTAATGCTTATTAATCTTCTTTTTTTTTATGTGTATTTTTATTGATTTAGAACCTACAATTTATACATTTTGTATAATAAATAATAAGTAATAATTATAAAAGAAAGAGAAAAATAACACTGTAGTAATAATGACTTGTAAGGAAATCTCACATTAGAGATACCTTAAAGCTTATTAATCTATTGCTAGAAAAAGCTGTATTCCAAAAAAAAAAATTACAGTATTTTAGTTGTTTATTATATTATTATGCACAGCCAATCGAAAGGTAGGTACTACATTTTTTTAATTTGATCTGATTATCTGAAATTGAAAATACAAATGCAGTACCTAACAGAAATTCATAGTTATATAAGAATCAACTTAACAATGGGCCACGGATAACGACACTATTCCGGACAATCGTGCTTTAGCCGTTATAAAAATCTATTGCTTAGTTTCGTTCGACTATAATTACATAATTTGTGTTTTGTGAAACGATCAAAAACGTTATCTTCCTACGCAATATGCGAGTAACAGATTTTTTATATATAGACAGTCGCAACTAGTTGCTTTCTATTACAATTCGCAATTTTAAATTTATTAAATTGAAATGAACACAAAAAAATACGCCATTACACCAAAAGAATTAAACATAATGAGTACGACTTTGGACTACTGTCTTGAGTTTTGACAATTTTTTCAACTAAACAGTCTTTTTCACTTGACAATAATTTCGACACAAATTAAAGTCGAAGTGTGGGATGCGTTTAACATAGGTATTTTTAGAAATACATTTTGATTTTTAACGACACAGTGTGTATTATGATAATAATAATTTTTAGGTGTAACATGAAAAAACTATAATGCCACAGCAATGTTTGGCAATGTTTGATTAGAATTGACATTGACCTCTGGAAACACACAATAATTTAATGCAAATTATAGATATGTATTGTTTGCATACCTAACGTACTTATTTATGCGGCTTTAAATAAACAAATATTTTTTCTCGTAGTTCAAATAAGATAACACAATTTACGATCTGGATTAGTAGCTATAATATTTATATACTTACTACTTCTACTCATGCACTAATATAATATAACTATGGTGATAAATGACGAACGCCGTAGGTATCTTACATACTATCTCGACAATTTCAGATGTTAAATCGATTTGATTTACACTGTCTGTCTATAATTTTATTTTGTCTAGTACAACATTGTCAGACCTCCACCGAGAGTGACATCCCACGCACCTACAGTTTATTTTGGCCATCTCAATCATGGATGACCACAAAGGATTTGTAAATATCAACCTAAACGTTTGTATATACAATTTTTAACTATATTAATTTATTTATTATTCCAAATGCTGTAATTTAATTTTTTATCAATAAAACGTTAACATATTCGTAATGACTATAATGTATATTTTTAATTATTCATATCAAAATTGTAAAAAGGAGTTTTTCGTTAGATTAATTTACTTTATAAGTACATATATTGTAGTTATTCATTTTTATACAAATGTATACACCTTTGCTGCATTTTTGCACAGAAAAATAATAATTAATCATTTAAAAGTTCATACTTCATAAGATCACTTACTAATTATATTATATATTATTTTTATTTACTAATTCCATCAATAACTTTATCAGTTTGAAAATATAAATATCAATGAATTGATAATATTATAACAAGTCCATTTATTATTTTCTAAAACAAACTTCAAGTAAACCTATATAACATAGAATTATATTTTAAAATAAAACGTTAAGTAAATAGTGACCCCAACCCAGGTATTAAACCAGAAAAAAGTTTTAATCAAAAAAAATTAACCAAAAGATTGTTTTAAACAATTAATTTTCTATAAATAAAAATTACAATTCACCATTTCCCATACAAGTATATAAGTATACTATGCAACTGATTGCCTAAAATAATAATTATTTTTATTTTTAGTCGAACGAGTTCATATCGTCTCAGTCCATTGACCACACAAAAAATACTAATCCTAAAAACACAGAAGGATTGTCAATAACATACAGCATTGACGATAATCCACCATGGTATTTATGTATCTTCATGGCTCTGCAGGTATGTTAAAAATGTTTGTTTATCGTATATTCTAATCAAATTCAAAATAAAAGAGTAGGTTCCGTTCTGCTATATAGTAGGCGTCTAGAGAGGTCTCTATAACGGATCTGTTAAATTGAATTAAATTTTATAAATTATTGTATAAGCAAAATGATTCTAAGCAAAAACCATCTGTCAATTATCAGCCTATTATATTACCTACTATTTACTAAGTATATTTTATGATGTTACTGATATTAAAGTAATATTTTACTAAACATAATTTCAAATTTCATTGTGTGCCTATAAATTAATAACATACTTTAAAAGTGTCAAAGTATCCACGAATAATACTTTTACATTCCCTACAAAAAACTTACTAAAATCGATATTCTCAGTTTAAATTTGTAATTTTGTCAAAATACGAACTTATAATATAAAAATAAACTGTGTTAGTATATTTTTAGATTTTTCTGTTACAATATGAACTAGTTACTTATGAGAAATCTTGCTTTGAAATTTCGATCCTTGGCTATACTATTTGAATATTTCATTATTTGAATACAATAATAATATACGTAAACATTTCAAGTCCCCATTATTTTAAATACAACAAAATAACTAAAATCGTTTTCTGTGTTTAAATAATCAATTTGTATAAGAAATATTGTGGCAATCTAGTTTCTAGATTTTTAAGTTTCAGTAAGAACTATTTATGAATCACATTGTATTACATTTTTAAGCCTTAACTAAAAAAACTGAACATTTTATGGACTTTTAGCTAGAAAAGAATTTCCAAATTTTAGTGATTTAGTTAACATTTGTACCAATGTTTATTCAAAAAAATGTTACTAATGTAATTTAAATATTTTTAAATTGGTTAAGTAACTACTTATTCCGAATCTTGCATTTAAATTTCAAGAATTCTGGTATGACCTAAAAAAACCTAACCTAACTGCCCAAGAGTAATAATTAGATCTAATTTTCTAAACTACCATCGAAGTATATTTTTTCACCATAGGTATTCTGTACTCACCAATAAGACTGAACAGCCACAAAACAGAAATAAAATTTTTTTAAAAAATACACAGTAAAATGAATTCATTCATTAATATGTAAAATTTAAATACCCGAAGGAAAAAATACGAAAGTATTCATCGTTTTTATATAATTCTTATATTATTTATTATTATTACATACAAAGTAAATAAATAATATTTTAAAATATAATCAAATACTACTAAAACTATTATTTATTATTTGTATTAAAAATACATATCAAATATTATATTGATTTTTAAATAGTTTCTGTGATTATAATACCTTTAATATATTAACTAAAATGAGTAAAATTAAAATAAAAATGTTGTTTGCCATCTTATGTTATTGGTCGACAGCACGTCCAGTCCCAGACTTTTGTATTACCCGATGTATAATTTTAAATATTTTTTGTAGCATTACCTTACGATGATTGGTGCTATCGTATCAATTCCATTTATCCTAACACCAGCTTTATGCATGAAGGAAGATGATCCTGCTCGAGGCCATATTATATCAACTATGATATTCGTAACAGCTATAGTGACGTTTATACAAGTTACGTTTGGTTGCAGGTATGTATATGTAAATATGTTTTTATAATTACCCGATTCCGCCAAGGTTCTTTTAACAAAAATAAAACACTTCAATGTCTTTTAAGAATCATGTTGGTGACAATGATAACTTGGTGCTCTTGTATTTTTTTTGTGTTACAAAAACTACTAAGTTGAAAAATATTTCTATATTGACTGCATTGTCATATTTTATTTAGCTTCATTTTTCGGTCCTCCTGTAAAATTACAGATGTAATGACTTCTTCAAGAGCAGATCTCCCTACTTCAGTTTCTATTTACTTCAAATTGTATAGATGACAACGCTCCGTAAATTTGGACTTTACAGAATATTACAAATCATAGTCGTTATTATTAATTTTTCCAAGAATAACGATATTCATCAAAGAATGCCATGATACTGTAGTATATATAATAATAATTAATAATGGTTTAAGTTTAATCAGTATTTTATATTAATACCACCATATAACTAGTTAATCACAATCAATTGTATCGAAAAATTAAGTACATGTTATTAACGGTTTTGAAACAATACTTGTGCTTTAACTACATATAGGTACTAATGTTTATAACGATTTCATAAGTCGCACAGTAAAGATAATAAAGGTATCATAGTATTTTTTATAATCCATTCGTACCTATGTTTGAATAATATTATTTTAATAATTTAATCTTTAATTAGTTTTACATTTAGGTGAAATTAGACCATGTAGCACACTAGCACCGTCTGTCTATAACTATTCGTTTTTGAATTACATCGAAATATCAATAATCGATTAATGGGGGTTTTTTAATTTACCGCTGAATATGCAATTCAGAATTTTAAGAATTTTAAATTCATACGCTCATAAATAATTAATGTTACTTTCCGGTATATTAATAGAAAAAAAAAATTACATATTGTGTAAAATCAATTAATTTCATTACTACTCTCAGAATCTAAAACAATTTAAAATTAAAATTAATTATATACAACCCCTTATTATTTCTACTTAACAACAGGCTTCCAATCGTACAAGGAGGAACGATTTCATTTCTCGTACCGACGTTGGCAATTTTAAAACTACCACAGTGGAGATGTCCTTCTAGGGAAAGCATCATTGAAATGTCATCTTA
Source organism: Nasonovia ribisnigri (assembly GCA_027563435.1). Classification (NCBI taxonomy): domain Eukaryota; kingdom Metazoa; phylum Arthropoda; class Insecta; order Hemiptera; family Aphididae; genus Nasonovia; species Nasonovia ribisnigri. Next base: position 22,381 of record JANEHU010000372.1, on the reverse strand, counting down.
TGATCAAGAAGAACTTTGGAAAGTGCGTATGAGAGAACTTTCAGGTGCAATAGCCGTATCGGCTTTGTTTCAGGTTTTTCTTGGATATTCCGGTGAGTGTTAACATTATACATCATAATATTATAAACTTTACCGCAGGGATGACCAGTTGTTTTTTGGTATGAATTTACCAATTATTTTATTATCAATTATTTTTTCTACATTATAGCCTATAAATGAATCCCACCAAATTTGAATCAAATCAAATAATAATACACAGTTAACACGTTCTAGAATTATGCTTTAAATTTGAATTTTAAATATTGTGTTAAAATAATTTATTTTATTACAATATTTTTGATAAATGATCACGGTCTTGACTATGATTTATACTGATACATTTGGATTTGGATATTTACGCTGGTAATATTTAATGGCAAGTATCAAAGGCTATTGACTAGTACTTGCATTCAACAACAAATGGCAACTATAATTATTTTCGCTGCAATGCACTTAAGTATTAATATTATTTAAATTCGTGCGAACTATTAATAGAAGAATTTAATCCCTTCCATTCTGTGTGTGGGAGATACAGACGCTAGCAGCTATAATTGTATCCAACCTGGTAACACAAAGGTACCTTTATAATCTTGGGTAATTTTAATATTCAATGTATGTCATTTTGGTAAATTGAACGTTTATGAATTATTTTGTTTAGATTCCTTCGAAACATCAGATTAAGTAATTTAACTTGCGAATAGTGAAAATCTTTGTTATTTTCCCACAGTTTAACATTTGGTTTTTATTTTTAGACTAGACTTTTTTGTCTTCAATAATGGATTTCCACGATTGAAATGTTATTAGATTGTCTAAATGAACTAAATAATATTCAAGTAAGATACTATCTTATATCACCATGAATATTTAAGTTGGTCCTCAACCATATTTTACATTCGTAACGAAACCATCTAAAACCAATACCTTTAACAGACATATGATGTGTATAATGAAACATTGAAATCTCAAAACATTTGTGAAAATGTTTTAAGGCTTTATTATACTGGTTTCTATCTGTTGTACTCGAACAATTTGCACGGATAATTTGCCTAGAAATTGTATCAAATGTTTTATCACTTTATTAAATCGTAAGTAATCCAAATCGTATTTTGACCATTGTTAAAAACTTTTAGAATTTATTTTAATAATACACATCATTCAAACGGAAATCCATCGAACAAACAATGTACGCCACCGTTTTTATCAACAAATTGTATGCATTGCTTTAAACACCCCACATTTTAAATTGTGATTTAACTTCCACCAATTATTCTCATTTTCATTTTATTTTTCCATTTAATCAGATTTTAACTTATTTAACAGAAGTTCTGTCTGTTTATTAAGTTCATCTTATTATATCTGTATTGGGGTTGACATTTTGTACCAGTTTATAAGTTTTTATAAGTTTTTGAATACTTACCCATATTTCCTTGAGCTTCCTTTAACCTTTTTCAAATTTCATTCTTCGGAGAACGCTGGCGCGTATGGATATATGGCGTTGTTGTTTTTGAAAATTGTATAGTCTTTTCCAGCCAATATCTCCCAGCACAACCAACCAAACTATGCCACTGAATAATATTATTGTTCCCTGTACATGGTAGTCAAGCGGTTAACCAACATGTACGTATGTTATACGCTCATCACAGTTTTTATTTGACGTTTATTAGTTATTTAACACTGCTGTTTGACGGTCAATAGTTGCCATCCATGTTAGGCGCGTGCCGACTGTCACATTTCGATATTAGTTATAGGTGCTATACATCAAAATCAAAATCAAATATCGACTGTATATTGCAGTAAGCCACAGCCAGTTCTCGGTTACTCGAACTCGACTGCGCCAGATGTAGTAAGCCAACTCGCGAGGTTACCAGATGAATTGGTCAAAGGTTTGACTCAAGTGTGAAATAATTGTAGACAGATTGTAATGCTACTAGATGCTATTTATTATTTAAACACTGAACATATATTAGTAAATATTATGCGTAATAAAAGTACAACTGTTGATTATTGGAAATATTTCTAAGTCCAGTTTAATCGTAAAGCTGAGTGACGAGAAGGTGCTCGGAGTAGCTTGGTCGGATCACGTCTGAAAACAGGCCGTTTTTGGGTCCCTTATATATCACACTGGTCTCCCCCCAGCCACTGATACGCGCATCCGTGTTCCTACGAATACCGGACGCTATGTCCGTTTTCGGAATGCTTACGCCTACTCTTTCCTGTTGGTGTTATCCTTATATATATATTCATATACACATATACTATATATATATATATATATATATATATATAATATATCTGTCGTCCTATATATAATAATTCTTGTCTTATTTGCATTTGCTAATTACCTGTCACTCCTGGAGTATATATCCTCATATATTGTTCTCATCAAACGTCCCATGTACATTTGTATCGATTATGCATTGTTATTGTTATTTCTGGTCACGTTGGTCACTGGCTCCTAGCAATATAAATAAACGTGTAGTCACAATTTTGTAACAATAATAGCCAATAAGTATTTTTAAAAGATATAGCTAGCTAAGTTTATAACACTTCCAGGTCTTATTGGCAAACTAGTCAAGTACGTGACACCACTGACGATCGTGCCAACTGTATCACTGGTAGGCCTGTCGCTATTCGAGAACGCTGCAGAATCAGCTTCAAAGCATTGGGGCATATCAATGGGGTAAATAAAGTTACATTAGCATTTATAACAATGGTATAAATATACTATTTAACAACTATATATGATGGTGTAGAAATCATTTTGTGCCCTGAACGGCTGAACAATTGAGTATCTGTGTATTAAAACGGCCACAATCAACTACTCGAGAATCAAAATCTCAGTTATCTATCGGTTATAGATCACTTTGTACCGGCAGACATTATAAATGAGAACCATAGGACACTTAGTACAGTAGGGTAAACATTTAGATCAGTCAGACGCTGTCCCCCCTTCCTTGTCACGACAGGCGCTGCTACAGAACAAAGACAAGCCCATGCGCACAACTCGGCCGCCGAAAGCTAATCTTACTTGGAATAAAGTATAGATATATAAATTTTTTAGTATTTTACATACCAAATAGGAGGGGATCCGGGAATTATTGTTTATAATAATTATATTAATCTATATCATATTATATACAAAACAAAGTCGGGTTAGTTACACCATTTATAACTAAAAAACTATTCGACCGAATGTAACTATCTCTTATTGGTTGAATTTATAGTAAAAACTTAGTAAAAATGGTATTTCTAACGCTAATTGTTCGACTGTTGTGCCGGAAACTTACAGTTGATCTACCTGAAAATAATATACTTCTTGCATGATCACAACTTGTCTCACAGGCAATGCCGTGCGGAGTGGCTTTAATATAATATAATCGAACGTGTCCCGACTGACTCACTGACTGATCAACATGGAGCTTAAATAATAATAACTTGAGACTTGCAACTGTCATGGTATCTTAATATCACCATTTAAGTGTGCAATAAGAAAGCATTTTTCAAAATTTGCATTTTAAAGTGGTGCTTGTACAAATACTTTGAGATTTAAGAAGAACGATGAAAATTTTTAAATTTTGAACACTACACTGAAAATTAAATAACAAATTGATCAAAGTTAGAATCATATTATATAGAGTTGGCCCTTTTAACAGGCACGGGATCAGCTAGTATAGTATAGTATAATATTTCCCAACTGTGATATTAAAATTAACTAACATCAAATAAAAGTATTATTATATAATATTTTGCTACACCTGGAGGTCTTTCTATATTACCTTTGACAGATGTATAGTTTATGGATACTACATTTAAATCTTCCTGTGCTCGATTGTACTTTAAACAAAAATAATTTGAAAGAAATGTTATAACAAGTGTTTACGCTTTTCTTCCAGAAAAATTTGAAAATACTTATCAAGAAAGGTGATTGAATGGCGTTGTCACAACAATTCAAAACAAAATTCCCCTTAAACAGAACGAATTCAATATATTTCGATGAATATAACAAATCGAGTTTTTAATCAAGTCGAGTCCATATTTAATGTTACTTTAATTTACGCTTTTCTAAATGTCAAAAAATTCAGAAAACATGGATTAGAATAATTACCTATACCAAGATAAGGAACAGATTGAAAAAAATATAAAAATGAATACTCCGTTGGAATTTTTACCTATTAACAAAATTGTTAGTTTGTATACATTTTCATATCAGTTATCACCTCTTATTTCATTCTTTGATAAAACTTCTATTAGTGGAAATAATAACAATCATTCTGTTTGGAATGTGAGATACCAACTATGTCCAAATCCAACCAAACGAATAATTTTAGTGAAAGGTTTGATAGTTTGTTTGAACAAATTATTCTAAATATTTAATTAAGTAATTTGACACTTTTGCGGGCAATACTATAAATATTTGACGAATGTAAAAATAGACTAGGTATTACAAAAATCCAAGGTTGATGACAAAAACTTTCTACTTGTATTCAGGCCCTAGATATTGTTTTTGTATGAATATCTTCACTAGGCTTAAATTGCAAAGTCATAACAAATGGAGTAATGTTTAAGGAAGTTTCAGGAGGCAAAATGAAAAATTTAAAAATCATTGCACATTTCATTGCAGTCTAAAGTAATGCTATAGTTTTAAAAATTATTTAAGCAATTAGTTAAACAGTTTTTTTTTTCATTTTGAAATAGTATTTTACTCTTTCAATTAAAAAATACATTTCACGAAGAACCCTATGAAAGTTATTATAATATTGCCATCTGTAGGTTCACTAATATAAAACCTGAATTCCAAGTCTTGTATAGGTACCACAAGTTTAATTATAACTTCATAAAAAAAATAAGAACTTGGTAAATTAAACATGACATTTTGACATTCCTTGTATAATAATAATTAATTTGAACTTTAGAAACCAATTCAATAATGAGATCAAACATAACTTTACTAATGCCGCAATAAAAATAAATTATTTTGCTATTTGATTCTACAGAGATTTAACCAAAAGAAGAATTTAAAAAGAGAATTAATTTTTTTCAACTATCAATTTCAGTTTGAAGTGACTCATCGATTGATTTTCTCTTGTTATATCATATTGTTACTGGAATATTCTTGTTCTTTGATTATTTTCAATTTCACAATTAGTTCATAGAATCTTCATTGTCCATATTGTTTTAAAATTCAACAAGTATTTTTTGGCACCTTTTATATTAAAAATAACACTATTCTACAGGAATGTTAGTAAATTAATGAAATAAAATACATTTATTTTAAATCCTTCATTTTCATCTTCATATTGCTAACTGGCCTATATGCAGCCTTGTTTCATTGTAGCCAACAATCCACCTTTCAATCGGGAAAATGGCCAGATTTCTATATCAGTTATTATTTATATTGATAACAATTCGGGTTTTTTAAGTACTTACTATAAAGAATTTTACATTTTAAAAACCATAAGAAATTAATTAATAAATAGACTTAATTAAATGTGTTTATTTATTATAAGATTAACGCCAAACGGCTTTTATAGAAAGGTATACAGTATACATATGTATATATATATATATACATTAAAATACAAATTGAAAACAGTATACATTAAGTAAAAAGTAAAAGTATGAGAAACAAATTAAATGACAAAACTATGTGAAGGTAGATCAAAGTTGATTGGCCAACCTAAGCATCCTGTACATGGGGTGATTATGGCTGAAGGAAGTGGACAGAAGGAAGATATTTAAATTACATTTAGATGTGTATTATGTGTTAAAAAATGTATTGCCAAATCAGCAATAAATAAAATTAAAATGAATATTTTAAAAAAAATAATGAAATTGGTTAGTATGGGGAGAAGTTCCGCTCCTTTCGAACACTACATACACAATGAGCACCATAAATTATAATAATAATAAAACATTTGCCATTTTTATCTGCAGAACGATCATACTGCTGACGTTATTTTCACAATTCCTGACCAAAGTCAAGTTGCCGGTCCCAACGTACAGCAAAACCAACGGATTTTCCATCAGCAAGTTTAACATATTTCAGCTGTTTCCGGTAGGTACCTGTTTTATCTTTGCATACGCCAGTAGGTATAGGTATGTAAATTCCGTTACATAAAATGTTTTGTAATACAATTTAACTACAGTAAAACTGACATAAGACATTTCTCAAGGGACCAGTTCTCTTGAGCGTCTTTGAAGCAATTTTTTAAGCAAATTAAGAAAGTGTTTTTTACGGGAATTAAAAAAAAAATAAGTGATTAAAATGTTTATATAATTACTATTATTATTATTGGATTTAATTTAATCCACAAAATTCGGTACTATTGAGACGTACGGATATCTCCAAAGCCTTTTATATGAGAAAATCTCCATTTATTGAATAACATAAACTTTGATCTTGTTGAAATTTGAAACCACTCCAATAAAACATTTTTCAACTCTTCATCAATTCACTTTGTTCTATGTCATGTCTATTTTTAACAAAGTTCTGAAAGTGAAGGAAGTATTTCCAGTTCATTAGCGATATAATTTTGTTTTTTTCTCTGTCAATTAAAATCATTCATAATATTTTTAACGAGTAACATTTAAACTTTTATTATCTCACAATATTACTGATATTCATCGTGAAATTCTGCTGAAAAAAGAGTATTATCCGATTAGATAGAGAAAAATCTAGAGTCTTAACAGGTGATTTTTACATTGACTAGTATAGGAAATATTTAGGGACCGACGGAAAACAGCGTCTTATGCGGGAAAGCGTCTTAATTCTTAAGTTTTACTGTTCACATATTTTAAATAATCTTTGATTATTGATAATAATAAATTTCGATCATGTTATAACTAACTATATAATATATTATTATATCGCTCCCATTTATTTTTATCAAATGTAAAACCTTGGTTATAATTTAAAATTAAAAACAACAGACTAATAGAATTTATATGATACTAAGTATAGAATATATCAGTTCTCAGAAGTCTTATCGCGTCATCAGGTATGATTGGCAAAAGATCGACACATTTTATTTGAAATAATTGACCGTTTGCAATTCCATAACAATGCCATTTTATCCGCTTAAAATGTAAGCCATTGATGTGTATTAAAAATATGCAGCATACAATATTGTGAAATGAATAATTTAAAAATATAATTTTGATTAATCAACCTTTAATTTTTTTTCTTAAATGCTGATGACGTTTTGTGAATCACGTACCATTTTCTCTTCGAATCTGGATATTTGTGTCATTGTTTAAATGCATTGTTTTAAATGAATCATGGACGTGCTTCACATAACACCGATAAATTACGTGTTTTGTTTATTTATGATGCCTTTTTGCATTGAAGTTTTATGGTATAATAAATAACAAAAAAATCCATAGCTTATCTAAACAGACAAATGTTTAGTAAAAATATCCGCATTATCAAAATTGCAAAAAAGGTAATGAATAAATAATTAAAAATTATATACAAAAAAAATTTTGAATCTGATACGATCCAAGTAAAAAATGTATGTCCGAAACAAAAGTTGAAAATGCAAATTTTGTTCCCTATATAATAATTATAAATCAATGATTATAATTTATGTTCTCGTCCTAGGTATTACTAACTATAACGATTATGTGGATTCTGTGTGCGCTGCTCACCATGTACGATTACTTTCCAGTCGGACATCCGGCCAGAACCGATGTCAAGATCCGGATTATAGGTGATTCGTCGTGGTTCCGAGTTCCGTACCCAGGTAATTTTAATACAATTATATTTACATCACGCTTAGGTGAAATGTAGGTACTTATCATAATCTGCATTTCACCTAAGTTATTGGTTGTATACATCATGATATTTGTGTACATGTGTTGGAATTCAAAGGACAATGGGGTTGGCCAACCGTTAGCGTAGCCGGCGTCATAGGCATGTTGGCTGGTGTACTGGCGTGTACCGTTGAATCCATAAGCTACTATCCGACAACGGCCAAAATGTGTGGTATGTATATATATAAAATAATATACAGGTGTATCTTACTTCCTGCTCATCTATTAATGTAATTGTGTGACAAGATATGAAAAAACGGGCGGTGGTCGTTTGGGCGAAGGTAATAATTTTTACCAAAAAAATAATAGTCCGTTTGGGCGAATATCATTTGTACCGTTTGGGCGAGTGAAATTATTTTTACCTGCGTGCGAGGTAAAAACCGGGTGACGGATAGGTACTGACAGGCCCGTATTAACAAAAATTGCCGCCAGGGGCAACATAAAATTTGCCACTCCCCCCCCCCGCCAAAAAAAAAATGTTACTTTATTGATATTACCCTTGTAGTAGTTAATATAGTTACAATGTTACATTAATGTAAATTAAAACTCGGTTATAACCATTAACCAATATATTATTTAAAACAATTTATTTTTATTAAATAAATTATAATAACTACTAATGCTTACCTATAGTTTGAATATACACACGTAAATACGTAATATATTAACCACAGATTGGTAACAGTAAACAGACACAGACCAACCACAGTAGTAACTAGTAAGTAATAACAGCAATGCAATAAATTGTCAATCGACAGTCGTAAACTCGTAACTAATTATCACCGTCCACCATCACTGTACATTTTCTATTTTTAGTACCTATGTATTTTCCATAAATTACGATTCATAGAACTAAATACGAATCATATGTTTACAACATCAATATACCCAAAACATTTTATTGACATTCGAGTTGAAAACAAGTTTTATATATTAGATAACTATTGATAACTTTGTTAAAACTTTATTAGGTACATTCAAAATCTATTATTGGTGTAATTATATTATTAAAGTTATTTTTTATTATACATTTATACTAATTATAAATTATTATATTTTATTCTACATTTTTGTATTATATTCATTAAGTAAAATTTTATAAATAAATTTTACATTTTTGACCATTTCAATATTTTGCCGCCCCTAAATCTAATTTTTATATTGCCGCCAGGGGCAATTGCCCCTCCGAGCCCCCCCTTAAATACGGGCCTGGGTACTGATGATATGGAATATTGCTGATAAGATTACGATTATTCAGACACGCTGTCCAAGTTGTACATAATGACACTGTAGTGTGCTACGTGTAGTGTCTTTAATAGGTAATACTTTCGTACACTTATTTAAAAATTAATTTTAACAATACTAGTCAGTTGTAAGTTTTTCTATTTTTTTACATTTACCTAAAATGGATTTAAAAATCGAACATATTTTAACTACGAAAAGAGGTAAAAGATGTATAGTTATTGGACAGTTCAAATACACGGAATCAAATATTCTTCAAAATGAAACAATTCGATTTCGTTGTACAAACAAAAAATGTAAAGTAAGTGTCTTAATACCCAATATTACCAAAATCGCAAAAAGAGTCATTTGATCAATTATATGATATGCAATCAACAATTAAATACAATGATCAGCAATTTTGTTTTGTAAATCAACAAAAGTCAATTGTTATTATAACGTGTCGTGACAATTTACAACTCCTGTGTAAATCTAAAAATGTCTTTGGAGACTGGACATTTTCGTATTGTCCCAAGTTTTTTTGTCAACTATATACATTACATGTCTATACTTACAATTATTATGTACCAGTAGCATATATATTTTTAACATCAAAATCAAAAAACAATTATTTGAATATGTGGTTTGAAATATCTAAGTTATGTAACGAACTAACTGGCAAAATTCTTCAAGTAGATTTTTTTCATTCGGATTTTGAAAAAGCTGCACATTTAGCTACAACGGAAACATTTCCTAACTGTCAGTTAATAACATGTAAATTTCATTTAGGCCAAAGTTGGTATAGGCAAATAGTAAAACATAAAAACTTATCGAAAGCGTATTTAATTAAAGATTCTGAAGTCGGATTGTGGCTCAAATTTTTTTTTGGTCTATCATTTTTGCCACCAGCCGAAGTAGGAGATGCATTTACTGAGTTGCTATCAATTATGCCAGCTGACAATGATTGTGTACAATTTGCCGATTATGTTTTGGACACCTACATAGACGAAATCTCAGAGTTCCCCCCTCATTTGTGGGCGTCATCACCAATATTGGACCATCCCAGAACCACAAATGGACCAGAATCATTTCATTCTCACTTTAATAAACAATTTTACACACCACACCCTCATGTACATCAAGTTATTGCAGTATTATTAGAAATCCAAACTGAAAATATGATTAAAATCAATTCCATTTCAAAAAATATCCCCAACGCTCAACGGAAAGAAACTATAAAAAAAAAAGAGTTTGTGCAAGAAACATGGAATAAATATGAAAGAGGGAACATTAGCCAATTAGAATACATTAAATGTTTAGGTTTAAAATATCAGGCTAATAAATTTCTATAGGTAAACTGTACTTGTACTATAATTATATTATATGTAATCTTATTTAAATGATTTTTGACTTATTATTTATATTTATATGATTTTTGACTTATTATTTATATTTATATGATTTTTGACTTAGTATTTATATTTATATTCTCGCCAAAACTGTATATATCTATTCGCCCAAACGGTAGTTTTAGTTGACTAAACCCTCGCCCAAACGTTATATAGTTATTCACCCAAACGGACTATATTTTGGGTCGATTCGCCCAAACGGTCTACGGCCGAAAAAACTTCAAGTTATATTACGTAGGTCAGATAGAAATTAGTGTGACAGTGTTAACCACACACCAATTGTACACGAATACTTTGATATCTTACAATGTTACAAACGATAAATTGCTATAGTTGCCCAGGCAGCCATTAAATGTTGTGTTTGTGATATTATAAAATTGAAGACAATTTGCTTAAAATTCGTATAAATAATTTCGGGCCAAACGTTGTTACCACCACGGAATTTCTGAGTTTATAATATGGTTCCATTAGTTACCATAATTATACTTTAAGAGGACGTCTCACCCCCAAGTGTTATCCTTACATTCAAACTGTAATACATATACGTACGAATTCTTCTTAATATAGTTTAATAATATACATTTTTTAAATCAGAATACAAACAGTTTTTGATTTTTCATATTTGTATTTTGAAATGAGTTAAAAGTACTTCAACACTTAATTTATTCAAATGTATATTGTATATTATAAGTATACAACTCTTTTTAAAATAAATATGACAAAAACAATTTTTCACTAGAGTAAGAATCTTCAGATAACGATATCAAAAAAAAAAATACTTAAAAAAAATTAAAATTCTAAAAAATCACTTTTATAAAATGTTTTAAATAATAACATAATGTAGTGTTATAATAATTATAATAAGCACAAAAAAGGATTTAGACAATAATGGATGATTTACGTTAGTCATTTAATAAATTAGTTTATGTGTATGAATATCAGGAGCTCCGCCGCCCCCTGTGCACGCAATCAATAGAGGAATTGGATTCGAGGGACTAGGAACGGTATTCGCTGGACTCATGGGAAGTGGAAATGGTACCAATACGTTCGGGGAAAACGTAGGAGCGATTGGTGTCACAAAGGTGAAATATACGTTATACCAAAGATGTCAAACCTGCATTTGTTGTTTTGTCCACATCTTCCAAACGTATAACAGTAATTAATTTATGTTATACAGTGATCGCCGCTTATTACTTAAAAAATATTTATTGAGATTGAAGCTTTGAGATTGTTACTAATTTTGTTTCATTCTGTACCTACCCTGGAAGTAAACGACACCATGTTACAAAATAGTAGTTTTACAGGAGATAAAATTGTCGATGTTCTTTACCTCTAAAAAAGTGAACATGGTTTTCTGTTACTGGACATAGTGTCGTATACCATTACATAAAGCAAAAAATGTACAAGGACATGAAGCTAACTCAATTTCGTAAAAATTGGATATGGCGCCCTTTAAATATTAAAAATAAAGTAGTAAAATATTGTAGTAACGCAGGTATCTAATTAATTTTTTAATGCATAAAAGTCCATCCAGGGTTGATTAGATTTTCTCTTCTTCCGCCAACTTCATAATTATTTTTTAGTAGGCTTTATTAGCTCAAAAATATTAAAATTAGCTCTTAGCTGAATCTCTCTCAGTTTCTTCCTCATTGAACGCACAAGAAGGAGGAAACTCGGTGATAAAGCCGGTCTAAATGAATCCACGGTCAGCAAGATGCGTGGACCACTTGTCCCTGTTATCCATGCGGCTTAACGAACGAAATGTTTCACCACACCTTTTTTTAAAATATACTTATCTAATTTTCAAATGACCCCATTAAGTGTATTAGTCGAATAGACGAAGTTTTGATATGTTTTATACGTACAAATCGAGTCCTGCCGTTTTGAGTCTAATAAGCTAATGAGTAAATTAACAGTGAGTCCAATAAGCGGCGACCACTGTAATGCCATTACAGTAAAACCTTTTAGTAGGTTTAGTAAGTTTTTATATTGAACTGAATTTTGACCTATTAACATTATCAAATTGGTAAGAACATCATCATATTATGTTAATAATGTTGTAAGGAGAAGACAACAATACAGGTATAGCGTATTCTTCTTTAATATTCTTATTGACCGATTAATATTGTTATTTTCACTATTTTATTATTATTAAATAATGACGTTAAATATCAACTATTGTAATTAAATTATCAAACCTTTTTGAAAATTATTATTAAACATACGTTTTATTTATGTAGATTGGCAGCAGGCGTGTAATACAGTACGCCAGTGCATTGATGTTAATTCAAGGCGTTGTCAATAAATTTGGAGCCGTTTTTATTATCATTCCAGAACCTATTGTAGGAGGCATGTTTTGCATTATGTTTGGAATGATAAGTGCATTTGGTAATAATTATAATATATAAATTAAATTGCACTATTTGTCAAATAATCCAAACTTAGTATTATAAAAAAAAATAAGAGGATTATAGAGGAATTTGCAGTGGCGTATTTTCAAATTTTTTGTGGGGGGGGGGGTCTAAATATTAAGTACCTAGGTACAAGTTTATAATATAAAAAAACACATACGAGTAATGATGTAATAATTATATTATTTATATTATATTATGTATATTTCACTACTATTATGATTTATTAATACAAATTAATAGTTTTTTAGACAAAAATAACCAAAAATTAAACCCAAGTTATTTAATATTTATACAAATATTGTATATTTTTTTTTTATAATGGAAACATTAAAAACCCATAATATAAAATTAATTTTCTCTTTCTCGGTACCTACGTACCAAGTTATTTATGACTTTTAAAATTTTTTTCTGGGGGGGTCGAGACCTGGGACCCCCCCCCCCCGTAAATACGCCACTGGGAATTTGTATACTCCAATGATAATTATTTTAGTCTTGGATTGTATAATGACTTTTATGCCAGTACTACATAATCAATTTTGATGGAATTTTATACAGGGAATTTTAACAATTTAAAAAAATTTATTGAAATTAAATTAATTCTTGAATCATAATATAAAACTATTGAAAGATGTAGTAGTGTAGTACACAGTTACGAGGTAATTAACGAATCATATTTTGCAATCTTAATTTTTATTTTTTAAACTTAAGCAGCGCATACATATTTTATCAATTGCTCCATAGTCAGGGTCGCAATTAGAATTTAGCCTCCCCATGTAAACAAATTCTGCCCCCTCCCCTTACAGTTGTATATTTTAATCTCTTTTGTTTTTTCGTTTAACAAATTAAGTTTACATACAACTGGCAGATAAATAAGACAAATTTACAAGCAAGTATTTTATAATTTAAATAAGAGAAACCTATAGTATTATAATATTATGATTTTTTAATTCAATATTTATAAAATATCGTATAAGGGTAGGTACAGATTAAGACTTAAATTCTCATGAAAGTTACAACTATTATCATACAAATACATAAAAAAAAAAAACCAAATTGTATTCCAAAAATAAAATATTAACACTTTTTACTATATTTTATTATAGTAAATTATTCAATTACACCCCATTGCAATTATCTTTTGGAGTCAAATCCGATTCCATGGTCATCATGACTTAACTGTTCATAATACCAATAATTAAACATTATATACATAGCAATAACATGGAAAGTTTTTAAGCGAGTTTTAAAGCTTTAAACGAGGTATTAAATAAATATTTAACTAGAAGCTAGAGGATTATAATTGTACAATGTAATTCTTAATATATCACATAATTTTTCGCTAAGTGAATTTCATTTAGAATTAAGTAAATAAGCAAATCTTTCACGGTTAGTTTTAACTTAATATAATTCCATTTAATTAAACATAAAACAAGTCCTTCCACTTTTCTTGGTTCTTTTCATTATTGATAAACGGGCATTTCAAAAGTTATATGAATAAAATATGATAATAATTATGCACTCGTTACTTTGGAACTGGTTAAGAAGAATTAGCTAATTAACAACTCTGTCATAATGTATGCTATAACTAAAAACCATGAACATAAATCACAAGTATTCTGTTTATAAAGCTTATAAATCTTCAGCTGCCTAAAAGTTTAAACATTATAGTGTGATTTATGACCGTGTCGTCTTCAGATTTTTACATTACAGTGTTATTTGGTAAATTAATAGGTAGTCTTATATTATATTTTATTAGGTACCTAATAGAACTTATATTAAAAATAATAAAATACAAATTTTAATCTTGATGCTTTAAATATTATATGAATACTACCTATACATTAAATTAATTAAAACTAATACATTACTTGGTTAAAGATTTATCACTTATCAGTATATCTTTGATTTGAGTTTTAATGAAATTTCATCATTTGTAATAATGATAGCACAATATTGGATGGGAATTTTTTTACTCATTTTGAAATACTAAAGGTTTATTTTAAACCGAGGTTATGAACCATGGTGAAGCCGGGATCCCATGGTGCGTAACACGGGTTTCTTAGGCCTATGTATAAAACAATGACAATGGCTGGGAATTGATAATTTCCCAACCAGGAACTCCCACCCTAAATACACATTCAACACTTCCTAAATTATATAATTGGGTATATAAACAATGTTTTATGTTTAATTTTATTTGTGTTTATTTGCAATTAATGTATGATTGATTTTATAGGTTTATCAGCTTTGCAATACGTTCATTTGAATTCATCGAGGAATTTGTATATCATAGGATTTTCAATGTTCTTTTCGCTGGTAAGTTACATCACATTTCTTAACCATAAAACGAAAAAGTGAACAAATGAGAACCATTTTTTTTTTTATTATAAATGCTTAAGTATTTAGGTCAATCATTGTAATACATTTTAATACGATAATGTACCTCTTGTAATTTTAAATTTCTCATGTCTCCCAAACCTATCTCGACATTTGTGGTGAAAGTATAAAGTTAATTTAACATTTATGAATTTACTAATTCTTAATCAAACATATATTACAACTTGTACCAATTTTATCATATACGATTTCAGGTTTTACCAAAATGGCTCGTTGCTCATCCAAATGCAATTCAAACCGGAAACGAAATATTAGACAGTGTGTTGACTGTAATTTGCAGTACAAGTATATTGGTCGGTGGTTTAATCGGCTGCTTCTTAGACAATACCATACCAGGTACGACTAAACTATTAAAATGAAACGATTTAACTTATGAGTCCTCTAAATATCCGTACATTTATCGTTAATATAGGCACTCCGGAGGAAAGGGGTCTCATAGCTTGGGCCAATGAAATGAATTTGACTAGTGAACCGACGACGGGCGAAGAAACGAGTACTTATGATTTCCCGATTGGCATGAACACGTTAAGGAAGTTAGTATTTTAGTTGATTACTTTAAGACGTATTACATGATTAGTAACTACGAATTTTGTTAAAAATGTAAACCGTATACAAGCGACTCTATTCGATTGAAATTATACAGGAATCTTTTCCAATATACAATTGATAGTATGAAACTATTGATACATATTTTAAATCTAAAACTATTTTAACATTTCTTTGAAACAACAAGTACTTGTTCTATATATATGTTACTGGAAAAGATGACATTTAGTAAGTGTTGACAATGACTAGTCAATAACGATAACGTCTGATTTAGGAAGGAATTAACGTCAATAACTAGTCATTGATGACAATTCCTAAAGGAAGGCATTTCGATGATTACTTTAAAAATTAAGTTGAAAAAAAAATATATTATAATAATTATTAGCTACTTAAAAAAAATATATATATAATTATATAAATAATTCTTACCTCAATGAAAAGCGCGATTTTTTCGGAACTATATAAATTTTAATCCAGACGGCCAATCACTACTTTTGTTCTCGGCCATCCATGTAGCCAACATAATATCTCCTCCACATCTCGATTGGCGCGTTCGACAGAGTTCTACTGGCTCTGACTATGTCGAGGTTTCCCATGAACATTTTTTACATTACCCCAGATAACATGAAGTTCGTTTATAGTATTATTGACAAACTCTCTTCCATTGTCTGAGTGCAGTATAGCTGGTGCTCCAAATGTTGTATAAATATCTAGTAAATTATCTGCAACTTCTTCCGCACGTTTTGTTTTCAATGGTTTAAGTATAACGAACTTCGTTAGGTAGTCTTTATAATTCATTATAAATCGGAAATCATTTTCACTCTGATTGCATATCTAATAAATCCAGTTGAGCACGTGAGTTGTTTTGGATTTGAAGATTTTTATGGCAATCAGAACATAGACTAAATACACCATTATTGTTTCCTTTGTCACATTCGCGTATTTTAATTAAAGTTCAGCACTTTAATGTTAACACTAACGGTAGATCTAGATTATAAGTAACCAGTAACTGACAGTGTTGTAATACTGTTTTTGCTGTTTTTAATTAAAATTTAAAACACACAACCGTTGATTGAACACACTTGACATTTTTTTTTTTGTTAAACTTTATAATTAAGCAAAAATAGTAGGTTGGAATATACATCTGATAATAATTAATTAGTCCAAATAATGATTTTAATTGACTCATATTTTTTAATTACATTAAATTATACAGTGAAACTTCCATTCAACAAAATTCTCTATACAACGATTTTTTTTATGCTCCGTGAGACCTCGTTTCACTGTATTATCTTTTGTTCGAGAACCATTTAAACTAGGTAGCCTCCATTATATCATCCATGGGGGGTGAATCCCGTGCTTATTTACCTTATGTCCCAAGAATATTACACGAAAAAATTGATATTTATTAAAGTTAGAATAGAATAAAAATGATGTAATAAAAATGCATTTTTGGAAACAATTTTTAAATATTCAAAAATAAACATGCAATTGCATATAAATCAGTGACCACAGTCTTAGTTTTTATTTTATCGTATCAGGGAACAAATAACAATAAACGTGCACCAACAATTGAAACTTTTTCAATATTTAAATTAATTTAATACTTATTTATTTCTAAAATTTAAATTAAGATGTAGGTAAAACATATACTTTCAAAAATAAAATACACGATTTGTTATGATTTTAAGAAAATGCAAAATATGTAAACCCGTTTTTCTATAAAACGTTCGAAAGTGACTTACGGTGTTTCAGCTTATGAGTGAAGAGATGTCAATTTAATATTTTAATATTTTTCAGGATGAAATGGACATATTCGGTTCCATTTTTACCAACTTACAGACCAAAGAAAAATTAGAATTTTCAACGTTTTACTAACATTATATTGTTTATATTACATTATATTATATTTATGTCTCATGTTATTTGTTTTATAATTTATATAGGTTTCTGTTACCTGAAAATAAAATGGTAAAATTTAATCAAACATACGTGGATTGCTCAAAAAAGAATTGCATTACACAATTACCTAATACTTACCTGATATAACATTTTACTTTTAAGTATATACAGGTCCTACGAACCTGGTGGTAAGGACCAATGTTGATCCATGATCTTTTAGTAACCGGATTCTCTGATTTCAAAATAAAAAAATAGTTAAAAATAAAATTAAAAAAAATGAGCACTTAATAAAAGGTAGTATTGCTATTTAATTTAATAAATATTTAACAAAACAAAAAAATTTATAAATTTATCCATTACTAAAAATACGTATATTAATTTGATTAAAATAGTTTGTAAAAGTGACAAATTTTTAAATGTTTATTTTAAATTAGGTAGTCACCTACCTAATAATTTCACATATTCTTTTTTTTTTAAATACAAGAGTATAACTTAACTACAAAAATGTTAAATAAACAACAATTGGTTGAGTTATAAAGTAATATTATGATATGATTATAATATTCATATTATTAACTTACGTTTTTTTTTTTATTTTATTAATTTAAAATTTAAAAATTATTTTTGGTTGTTAATTCATATTATTTTAGATTCTAAGTGGAGCGATGAATGTATTGATTTTATAATGTGTGTTTTTTTATTTTATTATTTTTTGTGTCTGTCATTACTTTTTAGGACAGTAAAAATGCTTCGATTCTCTTCAATAGTACTTTTTCTGACAGGAAAGTGAATCTAGTTGGTACTTTGGGGAGTTAAAAGTTAAAATTTCCCAGTAGTTTTCAAAAGCGCCGTGAAAAACAAATGAAAAATTAAGGGAAAACGGGAATTTTTACGGAAAACCAATTTTTGATAAAATCGATTTTGGTTTTTGGTATAACTCTAAAAGAAATTACTGTAGATATATGAAATTTTGACTGAAAGTTTGTATAAGTATTTTCTACCCACCGTAGCATTTTCAAAATATTCTGAGTTATTTTGAGCTGGTAACGGACATTTTCAGTTTCAAATTCATTTAGTTTTTTTTTCTATAAATGTCAATAAAATTTTATTTGTTGGGTAAAAAATCTTGAAAATTTAATAGTAGGCTTCTAATATATAGTTTCAAAGCAGATGAAAAATATTAAAAATCCGTAGTCACAATTTTTTTTATAGGTAATCAAAGTTCAAATTTTGACAAAATACGTAAAAATGACGAAAATGTGCAATTTATTTTGAGTTAGAAATTCATAAAAATTT
The DNA here is from genome assembly GCA_027563435.1 of Nasonovia ribisnigri. Lineage (NCBI taxonomy): Eukaryota > Metazoa > Arthropoda > Insecta > Hemiptera > Aphididae > Nasonovia > Nasonovia ribisnigri. The sequence continues at coordinate 3,345 of JANEHU010000372.1, read as the reverse complement.
TTATTTTTAAATCTAAGGTTTGAAAATGTAATACAAGATTCCTCATAAGTTTGCCTAATTTTACCAATAAAAAAATGTTTATTAGCAAGTCAAAATATATTTTTATGAGCATTTTAAGTTCAAATTTTTACAAGATTAGGCATTCATTTGATTTCTCATGTAGTGATTTTCTTATTTTGTTGCAATTTAAAAACGAATAACTGTAGATGCTTGAAAATTTCACTGAATGTTTATATAAGCATTTTCTATACACCATCTAATTTTGAATATATTTTGACTGTTTTTGAGCTTTTTACGGATCATTTCAATTTTCATTTTTTTTAGTTTTTTTTTCTATTAATATCAATAAAATTTTATTTGTTGGGCCAAAAATAATGAAAATTTAATGCAAGGCTCCTGATATATTGTTACAAAAGCAATTGAAAAATATTAATAATACAGGCACATATTTTTTTTATAAATATTTAAAATGCCTTTATATATTTTTAGATTTTTTGTTTACAGTATGTACTATTTATTAGAATCTTTATTTTAAATTTTCAATCCTTAGTTATAAAAACTGACCATTTTATAGTTGTTTAATTACAATGATTGATAATTTTCGAGATTTTGATGAATTTTGTCAAAATTCGAACTTTAAATGATTATAAAAAAAATGTGTGCCTATTCAATTGCTATTGTAATAATATATCAGGAGCCTTGTATTAAATTTTCATTATTTTTGGCCCAACAAATAAAATTTTATTGATATTAATAGAAAAAAAACTAAAAAATTTGAAAATTGAAATCGTCCGTAAAAAGCTGAAAAACAGTCAAAATATATTAAAAATTAGATGGTGAATAGAAAATGCTTATATAAACAATCAGTGAAATTTTCATGCATCTACAGTTATTTGTTTTTGAATTGCAACAAAATAAGAAAATCACTACATGAGAAATCGAATGAATGCCTAATCTTGTAAAAATTTGAACTTAAAATGCTCATAAAAATTTATGTTGACTTGCTTATAAACTTTTTTTTATTGATAAAAACAGATTACTGTACATAAGAGCGACACCCACTTTCCCGCTTTTTAATTTATTTAAATACAAATAAATAAATAATATAACTATCAAATTGAACTAGAAATGACCTATATAATATTAATAATTATATTTTATTATTATTATTTATAATTTATTTTTTATTACAATATTTTATAATTATTATTTATTATACTAACAATAGTATACATAATATTTTAATATACACAACCAGTATAAATACATTTTTGCAAAAATTGTATTTTATTAGTTCCCTACAACGAAAGATGAATGGAAAACTGTTGCAATGGGATTTTGTGATCGATGGCAATTTGTAAACTGTGGTGGTTCAATCGATGGAAAGCACATACAAATTTCGCAACCTCCCGGGACTGGCGCTCAATTCTACAATTATAAAGGATTCTATAGTATTGTTTTAATGGCGATTGTAAATAGCAATTATGAATTCATATACGTCGACGTAGGAAGAATGGAAGATTATCCGATGGAGGTGTAATAGAATTCACTAAGTTTTACGAGGACTTAAAAAAAGGAAAATTACAACTTCCAGATAATAATGAAACCGTAAATAATTTGAATTTTGTTTTCCTTGGTGATGAAGCTTTTGCCCTGCATGATAATATTTTAAAACCGTATGCCCAACGTGAATTGTCAGAAGAAAAAAGAATATTTAATTATAGACTGTCCAGGGCAAGGAACTGTGTTGAAAACACTTTTGGACTTATCGCATCAAGATTTAGGTTATTACAAGGAGCTATTAACTTAAGCCCAGAAAAGGCAATATATGCCGTGTTGGCGATATGTGCACTTCATAACTTCTTAAGAAAACGAGGAACTTCTTACGTCACCTCAACAATGTTTGATAGACTAGATGGCAACAACATATTAAATAATGGAGATTGGAGAGAAAATGGTTTTAATGAACTTCCTGGACTACAAAATACACGTACCAAAAATGTTTCTGATGATGCCAAAATAAACAGAGATAAATATATGCACTTTTATAATAATGAAGGATCAGTTGAATTTCAAGGAGATATGATAAAAGCTGGAAGAGCTTAATACAATTTACACTACCTAACTATATTTATTATTTATACCATAAAACTGTATAATAATAAAATAATGTATATTCATTTATATGTAATAATATATACCTACCTATCTGTATAATATTACTAAACATGTTTTAAGTAGGTATATTATCCTTATATTTTTTTATATGAAAAGTGTAATAATATTAATTATAATAATGTAATACCTATATATTTTAATTATTTGTACTTATACTGTTATACAAATTACATACTTAATATATACATTTATAATATACATAATAACAGAAAATAAATATCAGAAACTTTGTAATAAATTTTCAAATTATAGATTAAAAAATACAATTTTTTAGGAATTTCTAACTCTAAATAATTTGCACATTTTCGTGTTTTTTACGTATTTTGTAAAAATTTGAACTTCGAATGTATATGAAAAAATTGTGACTGCATTTTGAATATTTTTCAACTGCCATTATAACAATATTTTAAAACTAAAATTGTATTAAGAAAAAAAAACTAAAAACATTAGAAACTGAAAAATGTCAGCTCAAAGCAAGTCAACAAGTTTTAGTGTATAGTAAATGCTAATATATAAATATTCAGTGAAAATTACATGTATATATATTAGTTATCATTTGTTTTAGAGTTACACCAAAAGTCAAAATCGATTTTGTGAAAAAATTATTATTTTTACTTAATTTTTTTTTTGATTTCCCCAATGCACCAACTTCATTTAATTTCCCGTCAAACTGAAGTTGAAAATCGAAGCATTATTTCGACTACTTATCGTGTACACAAAATGTGTACATATATAATATAGATATAATATAGCATGTACAAAGAAACAAATAAACATTTTTAAAAATTAAAAATTAAAACTAAACAAAAACACATAAATATCATTTTAAAATCAATACATTCATTGCTACGCTATGAATCTAAAACTTATAAAAAAGTTCTAGACTCTAGTGCTTATTACATAAACTAAATATTTCCTGTAACTATGCTCTTGCGGCGTTGAAATTTTAATAGATAAATAATTAAAATTTTCAGAATTTTCACCCAGGAAAAATATTTGATCAATAGGTAGTGAACTTAATTAAAATTAATAATCTAAAGTTGCTAGTATAATAATATATTAAGGCAGTTACAATATTATAAAATAATTAAATGTAAATCATATTTTTATTTTACCTCATCTGTTGTATCACCACCTGTAATATCTAAATCTTCACCTTCGATATTA